>JAPQRQ010000023.1:9360014-9399342 GCA_037367365.1 Apogon talboti
AAGAGAGAGAGGAGAGGAGAGGAGAGGAGAGGAGAGGAGAGGAGAGAGGAGCCAGGATGATATGGTGGTAGAGGAGAGTCCGCCCATAGCCTGACTCATCTGCTCGCTGCTGCATTGACGAGAAAAACTCAGTCAGGTGATGTAAGAGCCACAAGAAAGGGAGATAGAAATAGAGGTAGAAGAACTGACAGAAGTAAGAACGAAAGAAGGAGGGGGGTTGAGACAGGGGAACACAGGAACAAATAAAACCTAGCAAGGAGCAGACAAATCATGGTGGTTTAAAATGTGCACCGGCACGCCACACTGCGGCTCTGGTGTCCAAGCTGGGGATGAGCTGCCGATCCCTACCTCCGGCATCCTTGCACCCCCTCTGCTCCCCCTCCCTCCCTCCCTCCCTTCCTCACAGCACAGTCTGCAGATCTCTCCGACTCCAGAGAGGTGCACAGAGAAAAAGACAAAGGCACAGGCTGCCCTATACTTCCTTAGAAAATTCACCCAGGCAGAGGAGGCTCGAGCCAGCCATGAGCCGAGACAGCGCCAGGAACGCGAGGGGGGGAGGCTTCAACGGCTCAGGTCAGACAAGGTCAATAATAGCAGAGACTCAGGCCACAAAGGAGGGAATGCTATCCAAACATGGTTCAAATCGGTGGAGGCTAAGAATTTTCTTTTCTGTTACTTTCTCCTACAACAAAAACCAGACAGGACTCTAGGCTTGTGTGTTTTGTAAACAGTGGGAACACTGATCCAGTACACTCTGACACAGTACGAGAAGTTTCTCCCCACAGGCCATGTGAACACTGAACAACTTCACCATCAGGAAACAACATTTAGGTCCCAGCAGAAACTGGATTCAGTTCACTTTGTTCAGTAAAGTGTTTCCAAGTGAAACTCTACCTTATTTTATTGTCGTTACCACATGATACTGATCCTAAAAGTGTAACTCGATCCGAACACGTACAGTGTAAAAACATGTTGCGTGTTATCTAATAATGACCGAAATGGCCTCAGAGGAGTCACTGATCCCCACAGCTCTGAACATAGGAAGGATCCCTTCCATAACATAACACATATCCATACGAATTTGTTATGCAAGCCTCACCAAGAGATAAAAAACATGAGTAGGAAAATAAGGACAAAAGACGCAGTTTCAATACAAAGAATATGTAAAAAAAAGACAATGAGGGATTTAGACAGATTTGTTTCCCATTAATGTCCTGATGTATGAGACATTTCCTAGAAAGATCTGCACGAATGAGGCTGATTACAAAATAAATTAGATCTAGAGGAACCTCTGAGACAGTATATTGTAGAGCATGTTTTCCAGTGATCCATTTGAGCACATTTTTCAGAAAACATAAGTGAATGAGAGTGACTAAACAGGGGCTAGTGTTAAAAATTACAGGCTATATCTTAAGAATGTAACTTTCCACATGCAGACAAAATTTGGCCTAATATAACCAAGCTTCTACCCATCCTCAACATCTTCCCCTCTGTAGAATGCGACACCGTTTCCTACTGCAGCTTTACACACAGAGTCAAAATTCAACCATATCGCCCCTTCAGTGCCTCTCCTGAAATTTTGCAAAAGACACTGATGCAGAGGCATTGCGTGTTGCCATTTACAATGTTTTTAAGACGCAGTTCCACAGTAAATAAAATGCTTTGGCCCAACAAACAAGCACATCAGCACAACAAATTAGGCCCACATGTGAGAGCAATTGGTGAGACTGGTTCAGGGAAATACAAGACCAGTAAACAAGTATTCAGCAAAAGGCCAACTGTTCACTGTGGGGAGGTTCACTGTGGAAGTGTTACATGTGATTCACTAACATTGTTAAGCATTGATTGTGTTTGTTAGGAAGACTGTATGATGTTGACGATATGTTGGCTGCCATGGTTCAAGTGACGCCATTGATCAAAATTTTAAAAAAAACTCCTTGAAATAAAATAAGTACATAAAACCACACATAAAGTGGTCGGGTCGTCTCACTTAAGAGGCTTTGGTTTTTCCATCAGTGTTCGCGAGTGTCTAAACTTGACTACTCGCATACATTAAGATGATTAAAGACTTTTTCCTCTGGCACATTACATAATTTTATAGTGTTTGTGAAAGCAATTCAGCAATTATATTGTCTACACAAATTAAAAACTTGAGGCTTTAATAGATGCGCGATCACAAGTTTCATAGGTGAGTTGCCATGGTAACGGGAACTCACCAGGGGGCACTAAGGCCAGACAGTAGTTTCCTAAATTGCTTATACAGGAGGCACAAACACTTAAAGATTATGTAACGTAGCAGGGGGAAACATTTTAAATCAATGTGCGGTGAAAAAAAAATACATAGTAATCACAAGCAGGTACTCATCAACACTGAGAGAAATGCAGAATCACATATCTGTATCATAAAGCCCATCTTGTAAAATGCCAAAATTTGATAGAAACTTTTTTGCGCCCGTATTATTTTATCATGCGTCTATTATTTTTTGATCAGCTCTGTGCATCTGTGCGTCTACACAAGCTCACACATTTTATGACATCAGTTGAAACTAAAAGCTAGGAGCAATAAGTCCCAACACAACATGCAATTCATCCTGTCGCTTGTCATGTGCCTCCCTGAGTACAAGTGGCCTAACTCACATGCAATCAGATTCAAATAATATGCTATGAACTGTGTCAAAACACTGTCTGTGGTGACAATCAATCTCATTCATAGCGGCTCATGAGATGCATGATGCCAAAAGCTCAGGGTCTTTGATATTTTTACAAGCAATTTCACAGGACGTCCCTTTTTTTTTTTCAGGCTTGGCGCTAAATGAAGCACTCCTGGGCAGAAGGCATTTCTACACAGGGTAGACCAACTTCCTGTGCCCAGTCACAGCCTGACCAGACAGACAACAACATGTGCTAATCCCTCATCGTCATGGAAACATAACACTAAGAGACACCTGACTAACAAATGAAGGGAAGTGAAGGCAAGATAAAGGAACAACCTCTTTAAAGCAGTCCAACATTGATACCAGCTTACGAGTATATCACAAACCATTATTATTATTATTATTAAGAAAACATTCTAAAAAAAAAAAAAAAAAAAAAAAGTAACAGCCACAGGGTGCAGATTTTGTTTGAACAATCCTCAACTACAATTTTATGATTTAACACCACCAGCTGGGTCAGCCAAATTCAACGAAAGGTCAAACCACATGAGGCATTCATGACCTCGCCCACCCTCTGCGTGTCTGTGAGGGTGGAACCTGTGCCATGTTCCACTACTCCCATCAGTAGACAGGGAAAACCCAGAAGGATGAGCTCACAGTGGGACAGCCAGCGTGGCACTGCATGCCTGGCAGCGTGTGCACGTCGGTTATGAGTGAGGCTTTCCGTCTACATGTGTGCATGTGATGCGCTTAGCATCGAGAGGGTGGTAATCTGTAAATCTGCTTTGCCTCGGGCAGGTGGTGTGAAACTTGGCAAGAGAGGAAGAAATAGAGGGAGAGACGATGGGACAGGAGGGAGAGAGAGCGACAGACAGAGAGACAGACAGACAGCCAAGAGTGTGAATGACAGAGAAGAGTGTGAAAGAGAGAGACTGAAAGTGTTTCATATTACATAACCATTTTTTTCTATTCTCTATTAACAAATAAGAAATATACTAAAAATGTTCCCACATTGCATTACAACACTGTGCTCATGGATTAAACTCAATATAATGTGGTAATGTATCTTCATACTGTCAAAAAATGGCATGAAAAGGTCAAATAATCGACCAGGAGTTGATGCTATAATTAACTAATCCCAGGTGTGATGTGCTTTATTTATTTGTGCCACAGGCATACATTATTGCCCAAACAATTCAAGCTGAATCACTTATGTTTGTTTATATAAGAAGGTGTAAGTTACCTCAATATATGCACATCTATAATATATTAATGCACTGAGGAAAACAGTTCCACAATAATATGTGACTGTGGCCAGTTTGAGTAACATTACAGAATGTAAGTGTCAAGTTGTTTTAAGAAAATACTTAGCATTTTAAATAAATATATACGACTGTGACCCATTTTTTTAAAGTTGCAACAAATGTGCTCACTTTTACTTTACATATTCCACCAAAAAACTTCTCTCGCCCAAGAAAGTAAACAAACGCCTATAAAAGTGCCCTTATCTGACAGCCAAATACAAGTGAAGTGCAGCAGTTTGAGTGAACACGCCTCTGTGCTCTGACTGCTGCAGATCTCCCCCTTTACGGTGTGACCGGCGCTCCTGGCATGACCCAGGCCAACACAGAGCAGGGTCTGGCTGGAACTACAGGGGAGAGCGATAGAGAAAATAACTCAGGCAGCAGACAGAATGTGATAGACTGAGACAAAGAGAAGGAGGGGGCAACGGAGGAAGAGAGAGACAGAAAGCGGACACAGTGAGAGTAAGGAGAGAGAGAGAGAGGGAGAGAGAGAGAGAGAGAGAGAGAGAGAGAGAGAGAACGTGATGGTCCACGTGACGCTGGCTCAGCCACTGCAGGCTGTTACGTAAGCGCACCCCCTGCCCTGTCTCCTCATGGACTGAGCAGACTCCGTTTCTCTCCAATCCCTCACCCTGTAGCCGCTGCCCACTTTTTTTTTCCCTTCCACTCACATGGCTCCTCACATGGCTGCCTCCCTCCCTCCATCTCTTTCTCTCACTCTCCTCCACCCACTCATTGCACCCCAGGGGAGCCACCAACCTCTGCTGCCTATGCTGTCACTCTGTCTCTCCCTCCTTCTGTTTTTTGTCTGTCTGCCTCTCCCTCTCTCATTATTTCCATCAATCGCCCCCCCCTCCTCCTCCTCCCCTCTTCTCCTCTCTCTCTCTCTCCTGTGCAGTGAGGCTGCAGCTCCACGCTCAGGGCTACAGAGATATGACAAAGAGAGGCCACAAATACATGCTTGAGCACACTCACGCACACCTACACAAACTGACATTTCACATATCGTTACCGCACTGTCTGGCTTCTCCAATGCACTGAGCCGTTTTTAAAAAGTGACTGTTTTTCCACTTTGAATTTCTTTGATCTTTTTCCACACAACTGTTGAATCATTTGCCTTTTCGGAGAAAAAAAAAAAACAGCTTGCCTGACTGATGCAAACACAAACAGGGAAAACAAAACTCTGACTCCTAAAGCAGCTGTAAGTGACACCGACTGGCATGTATTATATTGAGAAATGTAGCCTTGGCAGTATTACTAATGCAATGGAATTATTAAAGGAAGCATACCGTATATTCTATTGGAAAATGTGACATTTTGGTGCAACAAAAACAGCCTTTAGTAGGACGGCGTTGTCAGCCCAAAATATTCATATCTGCATAAAATCCCTCATGGTCAGAGGACGGCAGCACATCCTTTTCACATTTTACTCTAGGGCAGTGTTTAGTACAACAAACTGAGCACAAAAACATCTTTGGAAAAGCTTTTGTTGTTGTGTTTTCACTGACATTTTCTCATGCACGTTTTTTTGAAGCCTTGACAGCACATTTCTTGACGTGTGAACTGCATGACATCACCTCCTCTTACCACACAGCTGGAACAAACTCTCCTAAACTTTCATAAGCGTGTTGAGAGACCTGACTATTTTTTTGTACTTTGGCCTCCAGCCTCGCCCTCCACCACCTGGTTTGCACAAACGTACGTACACAGCCGCCTCCTTTAATCTGTACCACCAACTCTTGCCATTCACTTTCCAGCCCTCTGGCTGAGAGGGGGTGCAGAAGGAGGCAGACTTCTGCACCCCCCACTTGCTGCAGTATTGATTTGTTTGTTCAGTGCTTGCCCCCCCCCTCCTCCTTCCTTTCCTTCCTCCCTCCTATTCTCCCTCTCAGTGTGAGAGTGTCCTCAAGTGCCTCCCCGCCTTATGTAACATAGAAAGGCCCACAGCATAGTGATGAGGGAGAGTCTGGGCTCTGGGCCGACAGACCTAGGAGAAAACAAGGACTACAGCACTGCTGATAGGAGTACAGCACTCCTGGCAGCTGAAGACAGGGTTTAGTCCACAGTGAAGGTGTGTGATACAGGCACCATCTTCTATCACAGTAACAGTACATATCACAGTGCAGTAATTGTTCTTTACATTTGATTATTTTCCTCATACAAAGAGCTCTAGAACCAACAGCATGAGCACAATCCTCCTTTGTTTCTGCTCACCAGTGTCCTTGTCCTGTTTAGAATTATTCCATTTGGTGTTAGGTTCACAATCGCCCATGTTTTGTGATACAAGCTAATTTATTGTTTGCATCCATGTCACATGGAAGAACGGAAACTGTCATTTAAATTAAAAAAAAAAAAAAAGCAGTAAAGAGCATGAGACAGTGTAAATATAGAGAATAATCTGAAACAATACATATTTTTCAATCATTGCACTGTATGTCACATCTTGCTGCCCTACTACCTAGCAAACGTTTAAGGATACATCTAATATCTAATGTAATTGCGTTTGTAAAAGAGTTCAAATCATTAACTATATAATAATGGACACCATGATGCTCCCCATATGTGAAGTCAAAACATCGCCCCCTGGTGGCTGGCTGCAGTAAGCATCATAAATCCCAGCCGCTCCATGCTATTCAATGAGACTTCTATCCTTTTAGGCAAAATTGATGACACTGATTTGATTATTTCTCTGATTAGTTTGCTTTCAATAAGTTAATTGGTCTCATCCACCCTTAATGTCAGAAGCATTGTTGTAGAAATGATTATGGATACAACCTCCTGTGAATTAGCTGAAGGGATAGTGAGTGTAGTCAGTTCCTTATGTTCGCAATTGGGGGATAACTTTGGCAGCCTTTGGTAACAAGACCAGAGACAAAAAATGTTCACCAAAAAAGCTACAGTAGAAAAACATATAATACTTTATTGACATTAGCAACTTCACTGGCTCAGTTCATTAGATATTCATAGTGAATCTGGATCCGCTGGCATGTTGAACAGGACTATGGCATTACTTTAACGGCTATCTGTAGGCGCGTATGTTACGTCTGTGTGATAGTATGACTGACAGCAGTAACACAAACAGAGCATAAGGAGAGTGTCACAGTCTGTTTCACCATCCATGTCTATGATTGTCATTTAATTCAACGACTGTCACTGTTATTTACATTTTTTGCCGGAGGCTCACTCTGCCTCCACACACACGACGATCACGAGCAACTAATTCAGGTAGGTGGTCAACCGCCGCAGTATTTTCCCCACATATTTTTATCTAACACGGAGTGGACACCTTCATCATTTCCTCAGCATAATAAAATAAACATAAAATAACACGCTGAGCACAAATTCAGTCACTGTATGTTAATAAAGCTCTGAGCTTTTCAGATTGTTCATTGCCCCAATGTCTGGAAAAGAGTCACTGAAGTCTCTAAACATACTAGTGAACATTATCTGAAGTTACTTCCTCTGTTATGTGTCTTATCCCTCAACACTAGGAGGTGGAGTTATGATCACATTATCACTTTTTTTCTCTTTGTAGAAAAAAGTATGATTAGCGTAGTGTTCACAATTCAACACCGGAAGTTAGGCCCATAATTCACACAACATATCACAGGGTGTAGGACTAAGATTACAAATACCACAAAACAATCAGATGTACAGTCAGCAGACATCACATCCTTCACTTTTACTGCATAGACTGTGCGGTAGAGATTCTGAAAATCGTAGTTTTTTTTTCATGCGCTTGTACTTTTATGCACCTTGTCTATTACCTGGACCCTGAGTCTTTGACAAAGTTTAACTGATTGGATGACTGATTAAGGTCGCGGGTAATAAAACAACATTTTTGATGAAGCATGCTGGTTCAATTACTCACAGAATCCTGAAAGCATTCTTTCTTTCCCAGCATTTCTCTGAGCGTCTGCAGGATCTTGATACACAGCTTCTCCTCCTTGTCCATGAGCTTCTTGGTGTGTTTGATCAGCCTGACAAAGTGTCAAGACAAGTGCTGGATCATTTACGGTCGTGTCTTGCTAATGCAGTCACTGGCTCACAAGCGAAAACAAAGCAATACTTTATCGATTAGCACAGGTAAAATCTCCCTCTCTGTTCTCTGAGGTCAAGCAACAGCAGCAGAGTAACAACACCCCTGAGGGTTGGATGATATATGAAGCTAATTATGTATTAAATATCTAATGTGTTAGTGTGAGCAGTTTATTAACACTGATCTCTGACCACATGTTCTGTACTATCAATTTAATACTAAATAAATTTTTGTACTTTTCATTTAACAGTAAAATAGCATTAACATGTATCAGTAAAATTAATTAATTTAGTGATTAATATTATAATATGGCTTTCACTTTACATTTTTGGCCAAATTTAAGTTTAAATTTTTCCAACAACGTCAGATTTTTTTTTTTTTTTAATCACAGGTTTGACCACAAAACCCTGACGTCAAACAGTCTTTCATGTGGACAAAAGACCTCTTCCAAATGTGTCGTCTAAAACACAAAAGTATATTTTATTCCATATTCAGGTTATGAAGAGCAACTCACTTTGACATGAACACTCCACTCTCACAGCGCAAGCGAGCAGCCTCTGGGAACAGCAGTTCAGGGCTGTGCAGAACATCCACCAGCACAGAAAACTCTGCCTGAACCCTCGGACTGAACTGCTCCTCCAGACAGGACACAACACCCTGGAAACACACAAACACCAATACGCTCACTGCCTTCAAAGACAGATTCATGCAATTGAAGGAGATACAAAAAGCCTTCAAGAAAAGCTGGGTGATGTGGACAAAAACTCATAGCTAAATATACTTTTGCTAAATGGATTTCAGTTTTACGCTAAAGCGATAGAAGATGTCACAAAATAAAGCTTGATGTGCATGACAAATTTCTATATAGCAAATCAAATAACCTCCGGATCTGCAGTATCTGAATGATATGTACCTACAAATGCTTTCAATAGACTGGTGTTGGTTAAGAACATGATACAAACACGAACCAAATGTTTAAATGTAAAAAAATGTTTTTTAAAAATACCAGGCCTATTTCTTCTGAAAATGTATTTGAAATTATATTAAAAGGTAGTTGACAACTCAGATATAGAAATGTAATAAAATAAATGCTTCCAACCACAGGGGGTTTAGATTCACTAAAGCCCAAGTTGCGATACATCGAACATCTTCGATATATATCACACGTAGACCCTCAAGCTAAAACCCCAGGTGAAGATTTGAAGTGCACCTGAAGCTTCTCGATGATGTTCTTGTAGTCGGGGCCGCCTAGAGGTTCCTTGCGGGGTCGATTGCGAGCAGAGATCCTCCAGTCTTTGGCTGCTCGCTGCACCATGTTGCTATGGACCTTGAGAGATAGAGTATTGACCTGGCTATCCAAGTCCACTGGGATGGCTATTGCCCGTGCTTTAGCTGGGGGAAAAACACAATGGATTAGCCGATGTTGGTATAAAGTTTTCACTTCTGGCAAAAACAGAATCTTGCATCAAATTAGGTTTCCACTCTGTCTTTCAAGATAACGTAGACTTTTTTTACGATTCTTATTTTTACTTCTTATTCTGTTTGACCCAGTGTCTGCGTGGGTTCTCGCCGGCTTCCTCCCACTGTCCTGAGATATGCATCTTAATAAGTTAAGTAATCAATTTAATCGCCCGTAGGTGTGAATGTGAGGGTGAATGCTTGTCCGTCTGTATATAATCAACCCTGCGATGAAGTGGCGACACATCCAGGGTGTATCCTGCCATTGCCACATGGTAGCGGGCATAGGCTCCAGCACCCCCATGACCCACCAAAGCAATAAGCGGTTCAGAAAAGTAAATGAATGGAATATGAATGAATTATTATTATTTTTATATTAGAATATAGACCTTTCAAAAAGTTAAGAGACTGCTCCAAATTTCCAGAACTGAACCCCATTAAAAACCTGCCATCAAGAGGAAGATGGATGATCGTGAACCCTCAAACAAAGCCTGAGCTGCTTGCATTTCTGCTCTGGGAGAGGCATAAAACACACAATGAGACAGACTAGTGCAGTATACTATGACTGAAAATACTCCACTAAATATTGATTTCTGAATATTAAGTATTGTGCTGTTTAAAATGAATATGAACTTGTTTTATTTCATTATTTTTGTTCTAAAATCTCTATTTTTTTGTTATTATGGCCAGTTGTCAGTGTTCATATGTGGAATTTGAAAGGTGTCGTTTCAGTAGTTTCTAGAATGAACAAAAGTGCGCACCTATAAATACATACCTACACGCCTAAATGTTACCAGTGGACTCTTGATTTTTCCAGAGCTGGATGTATTTTTGTGAAGATGAAAGCTGAAAGTCAAACAGCTGAGTAGCAGCACTCACCGACATCAGCCAGTGTTTTGATACAGCTCTCGATGTTTGCCTTCTGAGCTGAGGTGATCCAGGTGCAGTTGTAGATCCTGAATGATGACTGGAGCAGCTTGATGAAGACAGACTGGTTTGTCTGTGAAAAGAGGAGAAAGCAGGGAATACTGTTTCTAAAAGGGGATAAGTGCAGACAGGCATGTAATCCAGATGGGAATCATTCAAGGAGACGTTAAAGACTATTTTCAGGCTTTTCTGTTTTATTTCGATAGTGATGAAGACAGGAAAGGCAGTGGAGGAATGGGGTACGGCATGCTTCAAGGACTCATACTTTTCCTTGATACGTCGTTTATCAGGTGAGCTACTAAGACGCCGCCCTTATAGGAGACATTAGTACAAACTTCTGCTTCAAACACCTAAAACATCTGCTGTAAGTACAAATGTCTGCAATGACAACAAAACTGTCCCAGGTGCAGTGAAGGAGGCAGTCTGCTGTCACACACTTTTACTGTAATGTAGCTAACGCTTGGCATAGGATATGGACGTGCCATGAATGCGCCTCCCTCTGCGTTCACATTTCACCTGCTTGTCAAAAGTGAAAAACAATACCTGCAGGTTGGAGTGGTTGACAGAGAAAGGTGAACTGAAGAAGCCCTTGACAATGGCCATCACTGTCTCTGTCACATACTTCTCCAGGGCAAGATCGGCATGGTTGCGGTCTGTGGTAGTGTTGCACACCTGAAAAAGCAGAAAGAGAAAAAAAAAAAAAAAATAGAAAAACTTCTGAACATGCACATCCTCACCCACACACCTGCAGCAAATTTTTTTTCTGCAGATACAGTACTTGAATAGACTTAGTATATGAGTAAGAATCAATGTATCTTGACACATGCAATCCCTCATTAGGAAGGGATCAGGGATACATGTATGTGTCAGTCTGACAGAGCCTTACACTGGCCATGTCCACTAGGAAGTTGTCAAAGAGGTTCCAGATATGGTTGGACGTGTAGATCTCCTTCATTTCTACCTCTGTGTCCACATAGCAGTGATTCACAAAGTTCACGTAAGCAGTTTTCACCTGTTAAAAAAAAAAAGTTTTAACTGAGAAGTCTAGGTACTTTGGTTCCGCTTAGACTTTCCAAAATACCGTTAAAGCTACGATATATTATATTAGCTTTCACCTCTGGTATACACTGTAAATCAGTGACGACTTTGACAATGTCATCCAAGGGGAGCAAAGAGTTGCATTTCAGTTCAGTGTAGTAGTTCTTCCCCTCGGTGCAGGCGGCCAGCAGCTCCACCAGTGTGTTGTGGTAGGCCAGAGATCCATTTTCATCCGTCCGTTCACGCTCAGAACCCATCATCTGCAGCAACGACTGGAATGAAGAACGGTCGTTGTAGAAGACCAGCACATCCTCACCGCCGTTTACCATCTGGAAATTAAAAATCACGCATGAACAATAGTACATTACAAGGAGTAAATGGTACACAAGTAAATGATATTAATTCAATTCTAAGGATGGTTGTTGTGACACGTGGCTGCATTTGGTTTTTTTGCAGTAATTAGGTTGAATTCTTGGGAGATCTGTGTGAATTGTTAGTGCATCATTGGATTGAACATCCCATCAGGGTTTTCTTTATCTGTTAAAGCTTCAGTATGCAGAAATACAGTGAAATAAGACCACCAGGAAATACAAACCCTCCTCCTGTCATTGTTTCCTCTCAGTCAAAGCATAAAAAAAGTAAAAAAATAAAAAAAATAAAATAAAAAAGATGATGCTACAGTTTCATGTCATTATGGAAATGTGAAGCCAAACTATCACTGTTCAGGTGTCCACACATCTGATATAATGACATACATTATCACTAACTGAGATCCATCCATTGGATAATTACTGCAGTGATTATTCTATGTTAGCTGCAACAAGCTCTTTGACTCTAACCGATGCAGTGAGTAGCATCTCATTTCATAACAAGCATCAATTTGATAGAGAGCCTAAAGATTGGACTGTGTTTCAATGGAAAAAGGTCATGTGATCTGATGAGTCCAGACTGACCCTGTTCCAGAGTGATAGGTGCATCAGAGTGACAAGAGAGGCAGAAGAAGTGATTACCCATCATGCATAGTGCTTACAGTACAAGCCTGTGGGGGCAGTGTTATGATCCAGGGTTGATTCAGTTGGTCAGATCTAGGTTCAGCAACATTATGTGTCCAAAAAATCAGGTCAGCTGAATAGGTGAATCTACTGAATGACCAGGTTTTTTCCATCATTACATAATGGTCCAATTCTTCCTTCATAAATACAAGATCTTAGTAAAAAAAATATATTAATTGCAATTATAGACACAAATAAACACTGACGTTTATTGTGACATTGCTTAAGCTTGACTTGTTTGACTTTTTCTTGGCAGGGATGTGTATATCGAGAGTCTTGACCAAAATCTCCTGTCGGTAGATTCACTACATTTTCTAAAGCCTGAAAATAAAGCCAAGAGGAGGTGCTTAAGTCTTCCTTTTAGATTGCTTGAAAGACAATATGCTGAGAGGTTTTTACGGATTTTTGCCCAATTATATAAAAAATGCCTACTGAAACTTTAACTCTTTTTAGGTTTTCTGAGAATTTTCTGCCAATAATAACATTGTTTTCTCACCTGTATACACTCAGTGCAGTGCAATACATATGTGGGGCAAAAAAAATACAATTCTCACCTCTGTCATGACTTTGTCCTGACATTTCTTCACATACTTCCCATCAGCCTTCACAATGGTTTGCAGGAACCTGAGGTACTGAACGTGTCTTCCGTGTGTCTCAATGCAGTGGACAAAATGATGGACTACACGGTCACTGATATCGTGACACAGTTGGTAGTTGTTCATAAAGATGTGACGCATTGTCTCAGCTTCCAGTAGCTACGGGACAACAAAAAGCCAAGATTTAATCTTTTACATAAATATTCTCCAAAGAAACTTTATACTGATAGCTTTACATACAACAGGAAATGAAAGAAACAAAGCGAATTTGTCTTATTTTAATACTGCAGATATATTTGCTACTGATCAGCTCTACTTTATTTTATACATATGTTTATAACCTTGGCTGCTAATCTCAATGCTTTTTCTGATAGTATGGAGTTAAGACATTGGAAATAAGGGAAGAGGACACTGATGTTGCAGATGCATACCCCAGGAGTGAGGAACAGATTCAAGTGTTTATGTAACAGCACTTGGTTCTGAGGATTCCCCCTGCAGAAATTTTGCAGAAACGTATGTGCCAGGGTCATAATCTCGTTCATCTTCTCATCATTCTGTACAAAGAAGGACAAACAACACAGGAAGTCATGTTACATAAGGTTTCGCAGTTAAACTCAGTCAAGTGAGTCATGTGCCTGCAGTCACTGGCTCCCACTCACCTTTTCATAAGGGATCTGCAGCAGGTCTAGCACCACAGTGTGAGCCCCCATGTTCTTCAGTAGCCTCTGCTGCTGCACACGGCTTTTCTTGCTAGGGTAACACAACTTACTGAGGCGAAGAACGATCTACAGATGGGATGCATCTTATATAAGCAGACAATTCAAGTAAGGACACCATATAATCTGGACATAGAGACATGAAGCTCACCTCTTTGACGATCTTGTAGTTGTTTGCTTTGTTGCTATCAATCTGAGGTTTACGATCCCCATCTTGTACTGGGCTCAGGACAACCTCCTGATAAAATACAAAGATGAAGAAAAAAAGCCTTCAGTAGTGACATTAACTTTTTTAATGTACTCACGTCTTTTTATTTTGCTTGCTTGTGAGTATTAACAAGTGTTGACCACCCAGAAGGTTAATTTTCAGCATAAAATAACCTTTATATCCTATAATTACTAAGCATTTGTCACAGTGTGGCGGGACAAATGCCTGCTCTGTTCCTTAGCATTATTCATTGAAAGCAATAATGATGGTTAAAAAAAGTAATAATGATTTAGACCTTATTAAAAGCGATTTACAGCAGGTTCCTTTTCTTCCAGACATTATTATTCAACATACCACGAAGCACACAAAAAACTGTTTGTGCTGTGCTTTTCATCTGCTTTAATAAACATTAACATCAACCGCAGAAGCCAATTACAATGTAGCTGAATGACACATGGGGCATGTAAGACAAATACAACAGTAGAGCACTTGTTCTAGAGTGAACTTGTGAAAACTTAGCTTTCACATGTTGGATACCATTAAATGACTGTACTCCACCTCAATGTTTTGTTCTTTGCCCGGTCTGACCCCCAGGTCTTCACCGCTGTAGCCTCCACTTTTCTCCACCCACAGCTCTGACTTCTCCACAGTCAGACGCAGCTGGTCCAGGTCTGCCTTGATCTGCTTGTAATTCTCTACATCCTGCTCCGACACCAGAAGCTGGACCTGGAAAACACCAACACACAGTGAATCAGAAATAAACCAGACACAGAGATATTAAAAGAACCAATGTGTATGAAAGTAAATCTCTGCCAAGAAGTCTCAGAGCACCACTTTAGAAAGTCAACTCGTTAAAAAGGGAGACTGTGCAGTTCTACATTCCAGCTGGGGAAGCTCTTAGCCAGACAGTTTACAACAGCTGCTGTTTGGCTCTTAGGAGAACCCTCCTAATCCTAAATGATTACATCAATCATGACAAAAATCACTTAACACAGGAAGTAATTAATGCCACACTCTGTCAGCTCACCAAGTATCAAATACTCCAGAGTAACTGCTGTGTCTCTACCTGTTTGAAGGCCTGTAGTACCTCAGCCCTCTGGCTGAAATGTTTGAAGATGAGCTGGAGTGAACCCGACACCAGCGGGGGGTAATCTTGCATGATGAGATGGATTAAAACCCTCAAAAATGTCTGGCCACCCTCATCGTCCAGCTCCACCGCACTTAACTCAGAGCTGAAATTACACAAATGCACAGAGTCAGTCCACACGCAGAGATAAATAGTAAAGAATGCAACAAAGTCAGAGGAACAAAATCTAGGAAGCAGGTTGGTATCAGTTTCTGTGTGAACTTCACTTACCTCCCTGCAAACATGCTCTCGGCTTTGGTCGCAATCTCGTCTATGTCTGGTTCAGAAGCTGCAGACAAAACAGAATGGACTTGGGGTCAGTCAGGCTGCATCATTAAAAAATGGTTTCTGTGCAAATCTTTACTATTTTCATGATGTGATATTCGTAAGAGAGAACTGTCTTACGTAAGAAGGAGTTCTCTGAGAGAGTTGACGACGCGTTCTTGTCTCCAAACTCTTTCTTGTAGATAGACAACAAGTAAGTAATCCTGTAATCCAACCTCACACTCAGGATGAACTGGAAACAACAGGGGCAAAGAAATCAAATCAAAATACGTTAACAATAAACTAGAAGTGAGCAACATCAAAATGATGGCTTTCTGGCTACAAAAAACCCCTCTGCAATAGTTAAACATAGAGAAGACCTGCTGTTACCCCCTCTCCCCTTCCATCCATGCTGTTTTCAGCTCCGCCCACTGTCGACCCTGAATCATTAACTAATGTGATGGTCTTCCACTCACTGAAGATCTGGTCCAAGGTTAGGAAATTCAATGGGTGGCAGTTTGGTTCACTCCAAAGTCCTATTATTGACAACCATGCCTTGGCACCTTCATTTAACAATGCTACATTTAATGACTGGTTTGAAAAAAGGAATTCACAGTTTCTTTTATATGTTCATAGACCAAATTTTTCCAACATTTGAACAGGTTCAGAGAAAACACAAGATTCCAAGGTCTCAGTTCTATAAATATCTACAGGTATGGAGTTTTGTTATGCAGAATAATCCATCATACCCAAACAAGATTCTCATAAGAAGGGAGGAATATCCTATATTTATGAAAAACTCTCAAATCTAATTTCTACAGGTACTATGGATCATCTGAGATCAGCCTGGCAGGATGATCTAGGAGGGGAAATCACCGAAGAACAATGGCAGATAGCACTGGCACAAATTCACAGCTCCTCAATATGTGCAAGACACGGCCTCCTACAATTTAAAATAATACATCGTGTACACTGATCAAAACAAAAACTCCACTCCTGTGGTTAAGTGAAGTAAATAGTTGTGTGCCCCTGGAGAAAATAACTTACTGGATGCACAATAGAAGTGGGATGTTCTATAAGATATGGCAGCCATTCTTAAACTATATGGAAAATCTACCAGCACATCAGATTGGTTAAGACTGTAGTACTCGAGCAGGGCTGCAGGACCTAGGAGGTGTGAGGTCACCATATGTGTCCCCCCCCCCTTTTTTTTTTCTCTTCCTTTTCTCTCTTTCCCTTTCTCTCTTTCGTATGTGTGTTTGTGATCGGCTGTCTCAGGCCCGGTTGTTGTGGGTCAGTGAGGTTGCTTTGTCTTGCAAGTATGTAACTGTATTGTTGTCTTGTGAAAAATCCAATCAATCAATCAATAAATAAATAAATATATAAAAAACTCCACAAAAAATTTCCTTCAGTTGATCTCTCATGTGACAGATGTGGACTTACACTAGCATCGCTGGGGCATATGTTTTGGAGTTACCCAAAATTATCAAATTATTGGCATTATATCTTTCAGACTCTGTCAAATATTTTACACAGACCAATTGGTGCAGGCCCTCTAAGGGCAGTTCTTGGAATATTTGACTTGAGTGCATTGAAAAATAATATGGAGCATAAAATTATATCATTTGTTAGCCTGCTGGCACGAAGATTGATATTACTGAATTGGAAACAAAACACACCACCAACTCTTCCAAATATTTTGAAAGATGTTATGAAACATATGGAATCAGAGAAAATAAGATTTGTATTGAAAAATCAAGAAAGCAAATTTTATAGAATCTGGCAGTCATTTATTGATTATTTTAAAAGTAATATATAGCCTGGTGGCAAGACATAGGATTAATGTTTGGCACTATTATGAGGAGACCATCATAATAGAAGAAGCCCCCCCTCCCCCTTTTTCTTTTTTTTAATTTTTTAATTTTCCTGTCTTTTTTCCTATGGTTGTAAGGCATATATGTGTGAATATAACATATGTTTGTGTACACTTTAACCAAGGTATCAACTTAAATTAGGGTGAAGTATGATGTGTAGTGTAAGTGTGTATGCGTAGAACAAGTGATGTTTACATTATCTGTTGAATGTGTTCTACAAGTGTAAAAATCCAATAAAGAGAGTTGAAAAAATAAATAAACTAGAAGTCAGAAGTCACACCTCATAAATGTAGAGGGTAGACGTACCTGGAGGATCTCTATGATCTTCAGCTTCGTGTCCATCACCATGACGTCCTCACTGTCCGTCAGTAAGTGTCCTTTTCCATATCGCAGGGACGGAGAGGTGTCAGGCAGGCTGTGTGGTACACCTCGACTCATCACCATCTGAGTCATCATCTCCCCGACTCCATGGATCGTACGCAGGACATTGTTGCCTAAAGAAAAACATCAATTTCACACTTTTTACACTTTGTGTGGCAATCATCCAATCACAATCTCCATCCACTTATTATCAAGAAGTGGATAAGTGCGAGAGAACAGACAATACCTTGACTTTGCGTTGTGTATTTTTTTTTACTTTCGCTTTTTTCATTCAGGACTGACTGCCTGATTCAAGCATCTTTCAGATTCTTGAGGTAATTGTCAAATAACCATTGCACTTGGTTTCATCAAAACATCATTGTTGAGTAAAAATTAAAAGGCATAGTTGATGAATAAAATGGGTGTGTAATATTAAGAGCTTTTTGAATGGCACCTTAAATCCTCATTGATGTTGTGTTTCTTTGCAAACTTGGGCATGCTGACACATCTGCTCTGTTGGTACTATTATGAACTGATTCAGGCAAAGTCTGCAGAAATACAAACTTCTCCAAAGTACCCTTAAGATCTCTAATTGTCTGCCAAAGGTCACCCTTCGGTAATTTGCTGGGAACAAGTCTAAAAGTGGGTAAATTCAGGGGTATGTAGATTGAGATTGGGATTACATATATTTATTCAATTAATCTGATATTTAAGATTACACCTGCAAATGTGAACAGTATGTATTGTAGAACCTTAACACTTAAATGAATGGACAATGCATCTTGATGCTTAAAGTAGAATGAGCAACAATTGATGCTGGATTTGGGGAGAAAAAAAAAATCATATGGCTACAGCTTTAAACTGAATTTTCATAAATTTCCTCCAAATGATGTAACTGACTTCCACCTTCTATTCCCACAAACCATAACTTTTTCCCAGTTGTGTTTTAAAGATTGACTCACCAGCCTCTGGGCTCTTGTTGAGTTTGTTCATGAAGGTGAGTGGGTGCTGGACAATATCTAAAATGGCCAGCAGAGTGCGCGTGAGACGCAGCAGCTCACTAAAGCTATAGAAACCAAAGTAGACCAGGTTACGAGCCAAATTCACCACCTGGGGGAGAGAAGTCAAACAAGTTATTCATGTTAGAAAACTTAGAAAAAGTACAGGAAAAAAAAACAACAGATAGATGAAGCCTGCTTTAAGATCAAACTACATTAACTGACTGCACCTCTAATGTAAGTTCATTTTTATCTTTATCCCCAAAAGGAAAAGGCTGGCTGACGACATCTTTGAGATATTCTTCCACAAACTCCATGGTGGGGGCAAATTTCCTCTTCATCTCCTCTCGTGAGGTGTCAGTGGACTCGTACTCAAAGCTGTAAAGAAAAGCATCGCGACAATGTGTATGTGATAAATCACAATATATGCCTGCTCCATAACACCCTTTGTCATACAGCGCACGTAGACACTCACTCATGGATGGTGATTTCAGATGGGATCTCGGTCCAGAGGCGGGCGTAGCGGACAGGCACAACTGATTCCTGGGGGTCACGGTCGACATGCATATGCAGCATGAGGCGGCAGAAGGAGGCTCGGAGGTTGTAGGGCAGACAGTCGTCGAACATGCAGCGCAGGATCAGATCCACGGGGAGCTGACAGGAGATCTGGTTGATGGCTAGATACTGACGGTCCAGACACATTTTAGCAAACAGGTTCAGCTGGTACCTGTTTGAGATGAGGAAGAAGGCAACTAATAATAGCAAATCACGTTGTGTGTAAAAGGATTCATGTTTTGAAGAATGGACAAGAGAGAAAGAAACTGTCACGCTTGAAGTGTTTCAGCAGAGGTAAGGGAATTAAAACGAGGCTACACTTGGGTGACATATTGATGTATACATACAGTACATATACTTAGACATCTCAGACATCCATATACAGTACATAAAGCACATGTCCTCATATATACAGTACACTACGTTAGGCTTGAACACTCCATACTTGTCGAGCACAATATACAGTGGTGGAGAAAAGTTTCTGGACATCCTATGTATTTTTGATATATTGCAAAAAGAATCACTCTGATTCTCTATTCTTCCTTTCTCCAAACCCACATGCTCCCTTTGTATGTGCACTGTTATGTCGAGGTCAAAACTTGATGTTTCTGTAAGATAATGCCCCTTGAAACACATCCAGAGCATGACGTGTTGAAACTGACACTTATCTAGTTTTGTTATTGCATGAAGAGTTCATATATCCCCTTAACCAAACAAAATCAATCAATCACTGGCTCTTATGCTTTTTTTTTTTTGTTTGTTTTTTTAAATGTCTCCTTATCTCCAAACATGCACCATACCTGATGCCTCTCACAGCACCAAATCTGAACTACCATAACCTCTGCTTCTTATACTGGCATTATGATTCTTACATCTCATTTAGCATCATGAATAGCGTGTTTTCTGTAACTGTATTTGATTATGCAAAGCCACTTTGAGTAGTTAAAAATCGCTACATACACCTATTATTATTTTTGCGAGATAGTTAGGGGGATATTCAGCTTGTTGCGATCTGAAGCTTCACCACTAGATGTCACTCAGTACTACACATTGAACCTTTAAGATGGATGTATATGTATTTAACAAATATAGGGATTAATTCATGTTTCTATTTCACTGCTGCACCTATTGATAATGTCTTTGTGCATATTTTGTCTTTTTGAAAGTGTTATTTCATACGTTGCAGTCTTTTTGCATGTGAGGGATGTAGAGACATGAATACTCCAGTCACCTGTAGTAGGTGATGATGTCTACATCCATCTTGTGGTTGCCCTTTGCATCTTGGGCCAGGTGTCGGATGGATTTGCCATGAGGTTCCTTGTGGCTGTCAATCCAGTAGAGCCAAACCTCCTCCTCGTCCGGCTCCTCCTGCAGAGACAGAGAGGACTCCAGGGGGGTCTCTGTGTTTGAGATTAATCTGCAAAGGTAGGTGACGGAAGAGAGTGTGACATGAAGCAGCTACTGGAAATATTGCACACGTTACACTCTGACGTAGATGTGCTGCTGAAAATATTCATTTCACAACAGGCACGCTGGAGGAGTCAGCACTCTGAGGAGGATACGTGCGTGTTTGAACATGTTTAAAAATGAACGACTGAAAAATGACAGGATCAACCAGAGGGTTTTAAATATAGATGCCACAGGGTGTGACTCACTTGGTCTGGATAAGGATATCTGCGTTGGTTGGGTTCAGCATAAATTTACAGATAAGCTCCTGTGTGACTGGGATGGCAGTCTTATTGGACACGCAGAGATCAGACAGATAATCCAGGAATCTGGAAAAGTAGACAATACGGGAATTATAACACAATTATAACACACACTTTTAACGTAGGAACACATTAAGTGATTGCGTAAGTCGAAATATGTGTCTGTTCCCATGGGCAGATTCACAGATTTTATTAGAATGTTTGAGTTTGACGTAATATTCCCAAGGGCTCTTTAACAGGTTTGAGTATTTGTTCCGTTAAGGCTTTTACACACCAAGTCTATATTCACTGTCTGAAATTATTTAATGCATAAAAATAAGTAGGGTCGATCATGCTCACATACTTATTCCAAAACTTTCATCTGTCATTAAAGTTCTCAGAACAAGTTTGTTTATCTTCAAAGTTCTTTTCTTTTTTTTTCTTCCCGTCTATTATAAACCTGTAGAGAGTTGTTTGACCACAACAACTTGAATAAATTGATAGAACAATTTAAATGTACCCTACGAAGGTATAAACATTGCATGCACAAACTAAGCAATGAGGAGCTCAGCCATTATGCATGACTTTCTGGTACTGGGATGTACTGGGCATATAAAACACATCAGACCCAGTGTGAAAGGTTTATATGCTTCATTTCTAAACTTAAACCCACATACAATAAATCACTTTTCTTCAGGTGCATTTTCTGTCTTTCATATTATACAGTGGTGGAAAAAAGTTTGTGGACACCCCATGTATTTGTGATATATTGCATTAAGAATCACTCTTAAATCCTTGAACTGCCAAGTATTGTTCGATTCTCTAAACCCACATGCTCCCTTCTGCACATGCTCTGTTCCATCATGGTCAAAACTGGATTTGTTTCAGCAAGATAATGACACACATCCAGGACATGACGTTAAATTATGTCAATGATTTAGTTTTGTTATTTCTTCTTGTTAAAAAAATAAATTAATAAATAATAATTTGTATTTGATTGTGTCTGGCTGATGCAGCCACACCTTTTGAAACACAAAAAAGATTTTTCTGCAAATATTTCATTATAATATTTTAGGTTGTATAAAATTTTAAGGGTATCCGAAAACTTTTTTCCAATACTGTACATGTATTTTATTTATGTCATAACATGGCATTCAAAGTGCAACCAAAATACGGCAAACTTCAGCCTCCAAATACTCAAGTGGACTTTTTGTCGCAGACGCTGCATTTCTGATCATTTACTAAGTCAAATAAAATTCACCTTTAAGACTATGAAATCTGCTTATCTTTTGTATTTCTGTATTGTTGTCTACTGTTTGGGTGGTTCTCGTGTCTCACCTGGGCTCTCTGTTGCGTCTCAGCAGATTGACAAAGGTCTCGATCTCTCTGGCTGTGATATGTTTTTCCAGCAGCTTGCGATTGTTGTGCAGCAGAGCCGTGATTGTATCCTCAGCCAGAATCTCATACCCAATCTGAGACTGCATGATTGAGAACTTCTTGGCAATATACTCCTAGGTGGCAGAATAGAACACAGTTAAAATCAGTTGTGATGTCAATATTGAAGGAGTGAAGTGAAACGGAGAGGATCTGATATAGAAGCAGAAAATGCAAAACTAAATGAAATTTCTTTTTGTTTGATCCAAAAAGAACTTGTTGAAACTTTGAACAGTCAAAATTACTCCAGAGAGAACAGTTGGAGCAGTGAAACGATAAACAATTGTTGTTGATTAGATGCCTTACAAGTGTTAGGACTTATATGACATACTGTTTTTTTTTTTCAATTCTCTAATTAGTTCATAAAATATAAAAGGCTATAGCCACTCATGTCCTTACTTAGCTTGTATCACCAAAACTCAATAATCTCATATCACATATTTATAGCCATAACCAAGACGGGTAAAGGACCTCAGACTCAAAATGATGCCAATGAGGACAAATCTTAAATGTTGCAATACCACTCATGGCCACTGGGGGTGACTCCAAAAAAGCCCTGGTTCCCATAGACTTGCATTGAACTTCTCTCTAAAAACAAAGTCAGTACTTTTTCTTTCAGAGGTCATTCCAATCTTAATCATTTTATTTGGAACTTCTAGTAAGTGATCTGGTGGTGCATTGGTGGTACAGTTTTTCATCCATTAATAAAATCTGAGGTCAAATACAAGGCTCTAATATCTGTTGTGTCAAGGTTTTTAGTTATGTTTCACTAATAAGACTGTAAAACATGATGGAGTTAATATGCTATCACTTAGCATTAGCTCAACTCTGACCCCTAGAGTTCCTGCAGCTCCGCCCCTTTTCCACCAATATTCCCTGGAACTTTTATTACCAGGAATTTACCTGCGTAAAACAATTCCTGTCAATCTGCATCGTTTACATTTCAACTGCACCTCAAAGCGCCTGGAAATGTATTCAAATCAGGCTCTGTCATTTCGACTCCAAGTCCCGCTGAATTTCTTTTGATCATATTCAGCATATGTTCGATGAGGTCCAGGCTGTTTGGAGCCTATTTTCTGAATATGCTCTTTTTTGGTGGAAACGCACCAAAGTTTTTCAAAATCCCAGGTAAAGTTAAAGTTCTTAGTAAAGGTCCTGCAGTGGAAAGGGGCTGTTTTTTTCCAAATATGGACGCTTCCGGCACCAAAAAGCCAACATACAGCCAAATCACAAACTACTGGCTTTAAAACAGTAATTCACAAACAAATGGGTGACGTTATGGTTCGTCTGATCACTCACTGCATACAGTCTATTACTGTAACTAATAGATATTTGATATGTTCACTGGATAAAACAATAAAAAATGAACCAATATAACCCAACTTAAACATAAAAGATTACATAACATGCACTTTAAGTTACCTAATATTAAGCTGCTGTAGCAACAAGGGCCTGTTTTATACATATATCTTCAAAAATGGAGGATTAAAAGTAGGGCATTAAACACCAAAGTTCAGTAACTGATTAGGTAGCATCAACCATCGGTGACACCAAAACCAGAACTTTGTGTAGCAGTGTACTTTCCTCTTATTATGTGTTCTCATTGAATGTTATTAAACTTGTGAATACTTTATTTTTATTATGAGATTTTTTGGTGTCCTTGTGCTTTATTTGGGGAGACAGTGAAGACAGATAGAAGGTAGGCATGGGAAAGAGAGGAGAAGATATATAAGAAATGCCTGAGCGGGGAATGGAACCCGTGCCACTTCAGCTCTATACTTAGCACTTCACTTTCCATCCGTGTCATAATGAGCATGTTAGTGCTGACGGCTGACTGCACTGCAGAAGCTGAAAACATGCCTGGTTTTTGCGGTAGTCCTGTTGGGAGTGGCGTAGCACCCTGTAGCAGAGCCTCAGCATGTACTTGAAGGGAGCGTAGCGCTGGTCTCCCAAATCCTCCAGCCTTAGCATCGGACCATCACCCTGATCTGTGAACGGGGCCTTCAGAATACCAAAGATCTGCAGGGACGCAGATGCAGAAACAATGCATCATTTTTCAATTCGATTCATAATACATTTTAGTTGACAATTGAACAGCCATACAAATAAATATGATCAATGAGTAAATTGCCTTTTTCAATTCAATATAAGAGTTAATATTGTAACAGTCAAAGAAGAGGCTCTTTTTACTAGCAATGAACACTGGAACACAAATAAAATCTCTTTTTGCCTTCAAGGCTTCATAAAATAGGTTATTACTACTTGTATACAAGTGAAATTATGCAATTATCATGGATATGCAAAAAAATCATGATATTATGTAATACTTGTGACAGGACTACATATGCTAAGTGTCAGTTATACACAAACTACAGTCTCATCAACTGCATCCCATCGTACCACTCATTCGTGTGTTTGTGAGTGAGTGTGTCAGTCAATCAATCAAATGTAATTATATAGCATCAAATCAAAACAAAAGTTATCTCATGACACTTTACATTTAGAGCTGGTGTAGACCAGACTCTTAATAAGTCAATTCACAGACACCCAACAGAATCCTCCAGGAGCAAGCACTTGGCGACAGTGGCGAGGAAAAACTTCCTTTCAACAGGCAGATGCCTTAAGCAGACCCCTGTGGTGTGTGTGTGTGTGTGTGTGTGTGTGTTCAGGCTGACCTGGGCGAGGATGTTCTGTTCCCTCATAAGTTTCTGCCTCTCTCGGTTTGGTGTAGATGTTACCACAGACAGAACATCCTGTCCGTTGTTTGGTACCACACACACAAAGAAAGCCAGGTCCTCCAATAGCTTCGTAACAAACCTGAAATATATATGGAGGAAAGACCAAAAATAACATGAAATAATAAAACATGCATACCAACTTGTGTCACCGTTGTTGTCATGCTTATCGTGATTTACCTCCTCTCATTCTGAGTGATGTTGCCATATTGAAGCTTCTTCACTGTGGATTCAAGGACTTTGTTTGCATCGTTGGCAAAATCCAAGTCTCTGACCTCTGATAGAGGCACAGACACAATGAAGAAGGCCTCTTTGTCCTCTTTGGTGGGGCAAGTGCCAATCTATTGTGACAGCCAAAAGAAATGTCTCAATAACACAGTTGTGCTTTTAGTTCTGTGTGTTTTAGTGAATTTATGAATACCTTCAGCATCACTGGACGCTCCACCTCTGCATCGATGGTGACGTTGGTACTTGTCACCCAGGTGTTGGTGCATAAGTGTCTAAGCCTCACATAAGAGTTTCTATAGAAAGATAAGACCATTGACAACATAGGAATATTAATAAGTTTTACAATCTTCCTTTCAATTCAGTAAAGCAGTAGCTAACCCCTTAAAAATGTCAAATATAACACTGAGTTTTTTTTTAGAAATAATACTAAAAATATCCCTCTATTAGTCTAATTTGTTGGAGAAATTATCTTATATCAAGTGTCACCTTCTTGAAAAACAGCACAAATGTTGTGCAATTAATAGCAAAATGACACTTTCTTGAAAGGAATGCAAAAGCAGACTTGTTCACCCTATCTCACCCTACTGGCAACACGTCTGACAGGAACTGCCGGGCTTTGAGCAGTGAACTCAGCATGTCCCTTAAGGATAAAACTCCAGCAGATGAAACTTGTTATTGTTAGTGTTGCCCTCGTGAGTGACTGACCTGGGCACCAAACAATCGGCCGGCAGAGTGGTGGCATCCAGCTCAAACAGAGAGGCGATGTCATTCCCGTGGGGTACGGACACAAGAGTGAAAGCAATCTTCTCTGCTGCCTGATGCTTCTTCTTGGAGAACACGGCGCCCGTCTCATTCTGCTGCATCTACACACAACAATGCATGTCAACACACACATGGAAATCACTACTTTTATTTAAGTATAGATCTGTGCTTTCATAATATAACTAACTAACCTTTCATACGTTACAACAAGAACATGCATTTGAGTCTGTTTTCACTGAATCGAATCATTACCACTATCTTCAGTCCGAAAACTGCTCATTTTGATTTCCAAAACACAGAAAGCAGGAAAATCCCCACATTTCCAGTGTAGTTACAAGTAAACATTACATCACAGGACTGGTCATTGATTATTTCTGTTTACTGCACTCACAACATTGTTCAAGCTATAGTCTTTATATACAGCCAGCACTTTGACTCATCTACCCAAAGCACAAGGCCACAGTTTAGAACTGCAGATATACATGATATGTCATCATGTCATCCTACAGTATATCTGATTTAGCTCTTTCTAAGAATGTAGCCTTATTAGTAGGTCTATGACCAAAAGGTGAAGCATGTAAATGCCTTGTCTCAGAGTGCCATGTCTTCCCTCCCATATTTAAGTAAATACTAATAAATGAGCCAAATGACTGATAAAATCTATAGCCGAGACAGGATGGATGTGAGGCAAACTACACTGTCACAGCTTCTTACACTAATGAGGTATCAAATTACACAGAAATGTAGCCAGAGCACCACGACTTGTCTCGGTGGTGTGTTAGACACTGCAGTATGTAGGCTGGTACAATCTGCGCTGTGCAGATGCAGCAGATAATGGCAAGGGTTAATTTCTCCCACTGTTCTCTGCATGTCAATGGGAAGCTCCCCAGAGCTGCCTCCACGCCTCAGCTTCTCTATCCTCCCACTCCCCTCCTCTCCCCCCTCATATCCCTCCGCTGGTGACTCACCCCACCAGCTTAGCACAGGCGAGTGGAGCAGAGCAGACAGCACGTCTGCCTCCCCTCCATCCCCTCTCGCAGGGCACCCCCCACACCCAGACGTTATGTAAGGAGCCCCCTGTGTGTCTGAAATTCAGCATGTGCATAAGAAAGTGTGCAGGGCTGAGAGAGTTTGTGTGCATGTTCCTTGCATTGCCAGAATACAAATGTGCAAGGTAGCTAAGAGCTTAAAGTAATGTCTAGATATAGATTCAGAGTTTGGCAGAGTTTTGTGTGCGTGTCTGTGTACGTCCGTGCATGCGTGCGTGTGCATGCATTAGAAGCACTTTGTGAGTGTGAGAGAACTGGTGGTATTGCGTAACGAAAGGATAACGAGACAGTGGCACACAATGTTTAATTGCTGAGATAATCTCCACTAAAACACTCAGATAATCATCTCTTCTGTTCACAACTAACTGTTTTTTTTCTTTGGGTGAAGCGAAATCTGACTCATTTACGGTCCAAAAAGACCAACTGTTTTCATTAAGCATGTCTTGAATAATAAATGAGTGTAATTACTTGATAATGTATAAATCCATCAGCTGCAGACAGTGAGTCACATAGTATGAGATCAACCATGTGTGAGTTTAATCTTAAATGTGCTTGTTTGATGAACTCACTTCTCCTTTGGGTTCTGCCGTGTCCTCTTTGAATTCAGGGTTTACCTGCAGAAAAATGAAGCAGACAGTGACCTAAACATCTACAAAACTCTGGTGTTAATCCGGTCATTATCATCCCACATCACTGAGTCTAAAAAGCTCAACAGGAAAAAAAAAATAGCATCTTAATAGAGGCCATTTCAATGGGAATACTGCCCCCTACAGCACGACACCATAAGTCACTTTACTACTGTTGTAATGTGCACTGCTCCACTACTTATTTGGAAACTGAGGAGTAGATAGATATTACAAGGTAGATATAATTAATATGACAGTTAGTGACTCAAATGAAAATGGTTTTAGTTCTGCATAGTTACACACAATGATACGCGGCAACAAAATTAAATTAACCAGTGTAACAGATGTATATAAAAAATTCAGTATGCAATGTAACGTATCTATAATGCATCTCGTACTGTTTATACTGCTGTCTTCACTTTAAAGCGGTACAAAATGTACTGTAATAGGTATGTGTTGCTTCATTTTTAAGAAAATGGTATCAGATTAACCGGTCACTGTGTCATCTAATGGGCAAGATATATTTGTGTTTGTCATACTGGTGCAACAACATGTCTGCAACAGATACGGTAGCATAAGCTCAATAGTTGGGGAAGTAACATCACAAAAAACACATGAGAAGGGCTGTTTTTGTGGCTGCACACGGAAAGAAATTAGATGAAGATATGTAGATGTTTTGATAATGATACACTGAAAATACTATTACACTGACATGTCAATGGGATGTTTCTACTGTTTATTTATAGTATTAAGTACATCAGATCATTAAAAGGTTATTGAATTTAATGTTTTCGTAACTGAGCCTGTGTTCAAATTCTCGACTGTGAAGATTCCTGCGTTTCCGGTACAGATGACACTAGAATTTGAACTTACCGAAGCTTGATAAGTATGATCAATAAAACTCACCTCTGCAGCAAGGTAATTCCCAGTCGCCAAGTGCTTGAAGCGGAAAAGACTGTTCCATTGGCCGGCTCCACCTCTACAAGGGTCATAGTGCACAACCTGCCGTGGGAACACAAGTTTTATGCACTTCTGTAGTGTTTATCATGTTATTATGTGCCTGTATATTTCATGTCATTTTGTGCTTGTTTACAACATGTCTAACCTAGCACAGAAGGACTTTGGCAACAGTTTCCACAGTTTTCAGCTTCTTCCTTAATGGGCATGTCCCTAATGGTTAGACTAGGACATATCTCTATTACACATTGACATTAGACATCTCTATTATTAAACAAGATCTGATTAAACTGTAATTGCTGTGTCAGAATTAGTCAGAATAGCAGTCATCGTATGTGAGCATTCTGTGTTTGTCACACTGGTGCAACAACACGTCAGCAACTGATATGGTAACATAAGTACGTTTTAGTAGAAACAGTAAAGGGACAACAGGAACTTCAATCTAGAACAGGCTGATAAACCGGAACATTTGGTACAATAGACAATGGATTGTAAAGAACTAAATGTTAAGCAGGCTTTTCATGCAGGACGTTTTAAGCATTTCTACAGAATGCCGTCAGCATTTGACATGACGCACACAGTCCCTGAGATCACAAATCCGAAAGTATTAATGAATAAACAAAGTGTATATGAACAATTACACCCATATATGTGCACAAATAACATTTACGTGATTTGTGATGGGTGATGGTAAGGTGATGAATGGAGTGGTGTGTATAATGCAGTACAAGCAGAATGAATGAATGTGGCTTTGATTATAAACCATACCAATATAAATGAGGACTGAAATCATGAACACTTGCGAGCAGCTCTGTGAGCTTAAAAATAACTCTAAACTGGCTTGAGTTAAGTCTGTTCTATTCACTTAAATCTACACTCCTGAAAAAAATTGATGACGGGGAAAGAAATTACAACCTGTTTGAGTTAAAATGCAGTTTTCAATAAATTGTCTACTCTCTTCTTTTTGCATTCTGAATCTCTACTTACAACCTAGTTACAATCCACCACTGTAAAATGTAAATTCTTGCAATTTTTTCTTTTTTTTCTTTTTGCTCAGGAGTGTATTTCACATTCTTCTTTAGGTCAAATGCATTGTAAAATATGTAGATACTGTTAATGCTTCACCTCAACTTCCCAGAGGGCCTTGGAACTGGTGGCGGAGGTAGCAGACTGTCGTAGTGTGGTCCTGAGAAACACATGCTGCTGCTTCTTGTACTCATCGCAGGTGAGGAACTTCTCCTGCTCAGCGTGGAAAAGCCTCACCACGTCCCCCTGACAGAAGAGACTTTCAGTTACGTGTCTCCAGTCTGATAGCATCAACATGTACAAGGGCAATATGGGTAAAAAAAAAAACCAACAACATATCTTTATATATTCTGCCTGAATATTGACACGGTTAATACAGTTTTGATAAAATTCTAAGTTCTATTCTCAGTTTTAAGATGTGGCAAAACTGACTTGCAGCTTTAAGCGGACTAAATAAACACTTTTAGTGCTGACAGGCTCTAAATAAAGATGATAAACTGACTTAAGAACATTAATGGTATAAATAACCCATGATGCCTCATTCTCTGTTATATAGCGTATGTTCTCTGGGACTCAGTGGAGAGCGGGAAGAGAAAAATATAACAAAATAATTTTGACTCTGTACTTGCAATAAAGTCATTAACTACATCCCAGACAGAACAGGCTGTGATACATTGAGTATATTCAATATACCACCCCGCCCTACATGAATGAACAGCAAACAAATAACACACCCCCTTCAGTACATCTTCTCTGTAGTCACTAAACTTCATGAACAAGGTGACTTTCCAGCTGGTGTTGCAGTTAAGAGCATTAACCTGCAATGTGAAGCAGACAGAACACAAATATAATGATACAAATCAGTATTTTAGAATATGTATAGTCACAAGTCACTCCTTTTTGGTCACTTTTGTGATTTAATTAGATCTAAAGGATTATATACTGTACTGTAGGATAGGGTTTTATTCTATAATATTAAACTACAAGCTAGAAAAGTTGCTGAAAATGTATTGTTCTGAATAATAATAAATGAATATGCTCCACCTCTTTGCACCCTGGGTTGTCCAGTAGTTCTATGTTACTGGCATGAAGAGGCTGTCCGGCATTCACTGGCATCAGCACCACCTTGTCTCCAACCACCACCTTGAATCAAACACAGACAGTTTCTACCGGGCACGAGACACAAGTCTGTGAAATGCCGGCAGTTTTCAAATGGATTAAACAGAAAATAAAAGTGCGTCCATGCAAGAGGCTTGTCTTAGCTCTGCAAACATCCTCTTATTTTATAAAAACAGTGCTGCGTGTGGCAGCGAAAGACTGAGCTTCACATTTTAGAGAGTCTGAGCTGTTCATGGCCAACAGATTGATTCATGCCGTGGTGAGTGAACCTGAATGCAGCACGCAGAGATACCCTGCCACTCTTTAATTTCTTGCACAATATAGATACATGCTCCTTAACCTACCTTAACTACAGCATAGAAACACTTGGTTCATCCGATTTATTTCAACTTTGGGCATGAATATTTAAAATGAATTGTACACAAAGACAGAGAGATAGAAAACTGAACTGGATAAATGCTTTTAAAGCTTCACCTAAACCTCTACAGTACATGCAACGGGGGTGGGGGGGGGGCCTGGTGCAACCATGCTTTAACACGATATTCTGACCTAATGATGCACAAACACCATGCACAATCAAAAGCAATACCTTTAACCATAGGATGCTAAAGCCAAAGGGAAGGACAAAATCAGAGAGGTTACTGGAACAGGAAAAACAGTCGACTGACAGCTGCTGTACTTTACCAGAGGGGAATACACGTGTCAAGTTGTTTTAGGGTACGTTCCATATCCGAGATGTGTTACGTACATTATCGCCTTCACTGCGGAGCTTCCAGAAGGGCTGAATGTAGAACCAGGAGCCCTCGTTCCCGGCAGGATCCAAAGAAACCCGCATAGCATTTTTCTCCAGTAAAGCAGGGAGACGCTTGTTTACTGTCAGGTACTTATTGCTCTTTATGTGAAGGAGCTGAAACAGAAGACAGCAATTAGGGCAGGAGATTGTCACTAAATTGATATTAATTCAGTTAGCCTCATTTGAAGTGACATCTATTTCAATGATCCAATTCGGCAAACAAGAGCTAAATCCTAAAGCTATTTTAAGTCATCCAAAACAAATTGCTTATTGAAGGCTTGTTTGCTAAAGGGTGAGAACAATGGTGACTCCCTTGAATGCAGAACAAGTTATTTATGCTGTTTTGTGCTCAATTCAGTCTTGTTAACAAGAGTTTAATGGCAAGTGAAACCAAATACTACCACAGGGAACTGTCTGAAGTTACTGGCGTTGAATGACCCAACCTCCATAAACAGGAAAACAAAAACAAAGCTGTGGGCTGGAGACAATCTGACGCCTCACATGTTATCTGGACAGATGAGCTGTACCTGGATGACATTACTATATTTGACGACTTCTCCCAGCTGCTTCTTGTTCTCCGACTCGTTCTGTTTCTGCTCCAGCTCTGCCGCATTCTGAGAAATAAAGATTTGTGACTTTTTCAGACGCAGCTCACAAATGAAGCTCCAGATGCAGATCTCCGATAACCTTTCCTACCTGTAACTTTTTGAACAAGTCTCCCTGTGTGTTGTTGTTTCCTTGCTTTCCTTGTTTCGCCTTCCAGAACTGCTTCTGGGCTGAGTATCTGTTCATGGGACATACCTTAAATAGGCAATCTGCAAGGAGAAAGCAACAGGCACTCAGGAACACAGGAGGTAATCTGACTCGGGGTGTTGTACCCGTCGAGGGTCTTAACCCATAAAGACCCCAACCATCCACTGATCTAAAATGTACAATACCTGTTGATCCACTAATCATATCAATACATGTAAATAATTGGTGTAAAATAAAGTTTGTCATCTTTTCATGGTTATCAGATATGACGCATTTAGACGTTCAGAGGCTCTGTAGTTACCGTGGAAACACTGTCATCTTCTACAACATTGATTCACCAGTTAAACACATGTACTTTGATAAGTATATATCATTTAATGATATATTTTGATGAAAAATGTCAGTTTTTCTTCAGTTTCCTCTGATTTTTTTTTCATATAATAACCCTCAACTTTAATCTGAGCTCATATGAACATCTATATGATCAGCACATTAAATATTAGAAAATATCCGATTTTTACAGAAAAAAATGCAAAATACAGAGGATTATTTTATAATAAATGGTCACAAATCACTTAAGAAATGTTAAACAAACAGACAAAAAATCATTTGGGATTTTTACCACAAAGGTAGCACCGGGTCTTTATGGGTAAATATAGAGAAACTGAATTTTTGCAGTTAAAGGTTATTTACCCACCAGTGGTCTGGAGAGTCAGTAAAACGCATAAAAGGCTGTCTGAAACCACAGTGTTGTGTTTGCAAATAGTCTGGTTAGCCTTGAGTGGTATGAAAAAAAGAGCATGTGTAACCTCGAGTCATTAAGACAAATATAATCCTACGCACCTCTGAACTTTTTGGGAGGATTGGCAAGGTCTCCCGCGTCGGGCTGAACCACACACCTGTCATCAACAAGCCTGCAGAGAAGAGCGCACACACACACACACACACACACACACACACAGGAAAATACTGTAATGCTGTTTGTACATTGATGCACACACTGTATGATGTGCAGTGATTCATAATGTGCTGTCCTTGTAAATGACTTGCTTTTAAAGGATTTACATAACACACCCCGAGGTCTAACTGTGGAATCGGCAAATGCAAATGCACGCAGCGGAGTCTCACTTTTATCAAAACAGTCATTTGAATACACGGTGCAGAATCGCGCTCGCTCTTGGGTTGACTGGCCAACTGCAACATGAAAAGCTCAGCTGGTAACAGAAGCAGGAGTGGCGGTTGTGTTCATCATCATATCCGTCATCCTTAGAGCTTTCCCAGGATCTGAACCATGGATCTGAACATTTCTGGATGGAGCTCATCTAATTAAACCACACTTTGATCTGTGCTTTCCAGCCCAGCAGGGGGAGATCTGACTCAGACTCGTGGTTTCTATCAGCGTACAGTAACAAAGTTTGTCTATTTGAACATCTGATACGTAAAAGTAGGAAAAACATGGATAAAACTGATATAAAAACAAACAAGATTACCAGCACCACATAAATAAGTGTCAGTAAATAGTAACATAAGTAACATAAAAAAAGAAGTAAGAATTAGTTCAGAACTTTTCTTTTGCTACTGCCGTTGTCTAGTTTTACACATTTTTATACTTAACTTTAAAAGAAAAATAGAGAACCTTTACCTACAAACATTTCAACTTCATTATGTGTCACAATTTTGATAGAAATTATAATCTTGCATTTCATTTCATTATTACTGAAACAGGTTTTAGCGAGTTTTGCTGGTGTGTGTTCTGTATGTTTGGAGAATATACATAATGCAGAGGCTGGGGCATCTCTTTGACACCACAGTGCTTCATTTATAATGGGATGTTCTGACACATTTAGCTGCAGCTCCTGCAATATGAAAATTGCTCTTAGCCATGTTGCAATTTTGATAATATTTCTCAATAAATGCTCAGTTGTGAAGGCCACTGTGCATTTCTACTCTGTACTATGAGCATCGGCAACTGTTACCAGAGGAAACCATGTGGTTTCTGTACAGGGGTGATTAGAGGGCATTCGAAGGATGTCATCCATTTAACAACAGCCCCCTCCCTCCCCCTTTACTCTGATACTTACTGAATATCTCACACACTAGAGACACTTCTCTGAGTGTTTGATGGGTGGATTGTCCTGATATGTTCAATACCATATTCTCACTGACAATCTAAAATTTAACATGGAGCTAAAGTTTTGAGGCTGGTGATAACTAAATAAATGCCCTAATTAACAAAAGCTAACATGGCTAAATTAATGTTGATGAAGAACATTGAAGACACCTTGTGTGGATTCAAGTGAGCGTGAGTTGTATGAGTGGTTTTTTAGGCTGATTTATGTTGTTGATGACAGAACACAGCATGTACTTATCTGTCATATCACATGATAAGGTATATCTGTTGATAAATGTCATGCTGTAGGCTGGCATCCAACGCAAAGCATATCCATGTAAAAAAAAAATATCTATATGTATATTTATCCTAATTTATAATATTTAAATGCTGTTTTAAAAGGATTTCAAAAGAGATATGTTGTAATTAGGATATTTTGGAGTAAGATTGTATAATTACAGACATAACTGAGGGTGAAGGTGTTTTTAAAGCTCCAGTGGCAGAGAGCCTGTTATTTGTTGGAGGTGGAGGCACTGCCAAAACAGACAAAACAATGGAGGCAGAAAACAGAGCAACTTTCTGAACAGAATACTTAAAACATTAAAGCGATCAGCACCCTCAGTGAAGGGTAGCAGGGTTTTCTGTTTGTGACTAAAATGCAAGAGTGGCACTCAGCAGTGAAATTAGCTCTTTGTAAAAGCTGAACGAAGCAGATTTAACTTCCTGAGACCCAGGAAAGCACAAATGTTGTAAATGTTGACTTTTTTTACACTAATTAATTGTCTTGATTGGAAACGATATACTGTAATAGTTTTTTCAAACAAATTTCTTTCTTTTTTTATGGAATGTCCTTTTTAGTGGACAGCATTTTTTGTTTTGTTTAGTTTTTATTCAAGTATTGGTTTATTACGTTTTATTCAAGTAAAGCTGTGAAACTCTTGTCCTCTACTTCTTCTAGTAACAGTATGAAAATAGGCGATTAGTTTAACCTGTTTCTATATACAGTACTGTCTGATACTGACTATGAATGTTTCTAGATAGGACTCCTTTCCTTTATTTCATTTACACCAAAGGCTGAGGTGCACAAGCCTGTCCATTCATCCCGTTCATTGAGGGGAAACATAATGCAAAGCACAATTCATTCAATTCATACAAAGCTGGCAGCCAGTGTGAAGAGAACTGACCCATTTCCTACTTATGCCACCAAACTTGATCAGTGTCCATCCACGGCCTGTGTATTATTTCCGCAAACTATGTCTTAAAGTCACATATAAATGAGAAACAATAGAGGCCAACAGGAAGCATTATCGAGTGCTAAATGGCTAAACAGGAAACCCGTCTGGAAAAGTCCCCCCAAGCTCATAAATAAGTAACCTTAGGTCTACAGGGAGTCGGACTCGGTTCAGACAGAGGGGCTTTGATGGTCACAATGAGTGCCAGAGTTTGCTCGTAACCGAGTTAAACATGAACCAATGATAAATCTACCAGGCCGGACTCCAAGAAGCTAAATTTAGCTCCGTCGCTCTTACTGAGCAGGAGACAACAACACAGGAAAAACAGTGTGTAATGATGGCAAGTAGCACGTTTAATGGTTTTCTCCTGTTAACTGTTTTCTAATGGGAAAGGGGAGGCAACAGCAGACTGAGTCATATGTTGTATATATTTGTGAACGGTTTGACAACTAATGTGCGTTCCAGCATGTTTCAGCCTGCTGATGCACCACCCCGGTTAAGGACAGAAGCACGTCCTCATTAAACTTATCCTGTTGTAATGTCAGTTAGGATCCACCTGGAAAATAATCACATACACAAGTAGAAAGAAAATTGCAAAAATTTACTGGAAAGGCAGATCTCTGCTGAGGTCAACAGTCTGCCCTTCTTCTCATTACACAATTTAACCACAAACAAACCACAAATGATTTGTGGACAGTTTTTCAATTTTTGTGCAGTTGTTAGTGTAACTGACTGCTACTGTGGTCATAGAGGTCTTAACTCTAATTTGTATGTTACTGGCAGTTGGTGGTTACTTTTTTTTTCCCAGTTAGTCTAAAGCTCTATAGTGTTTAAACTAATGTGAAAAACAGCTGCATGCTCCACTCCTTTGCATGAATCTGCTCAAAAATGTAAGAGGTCTATCCTTGGCCCAGGCCTGACTATCCAGCAAGGTTCATGAAAATCAGTGCATTCGTTTTTGTGTAACACTGACAGGAGCGATCACATAGTCTCCTTTTTAGGGGTAATGGTTGAAAAATAATTACGACAGACTGGGATCCGAGAGTTCAAGGTGTATCCGAATGTACCCGAAACACTAAAAAATGTCTCCTAAAGGAAGCTAAAGGTCATTTAGCTTTTGAGTGTTTGCAATGTAAGGTGTGTGAGGAACTCACAGATTTAGTGTTATCCTAAGCAAACATGGGCATGGGCAGCTTTGTTATACTGTGGTCACAGGGACAGAGAGAGAGAGAGAGAGAGGTTCCTGCAGGCTCTTTGCTTTAGATACTGCTGCTCTGTCTGTATGGACCTTGGTGAGCTCTGGCACCACACAGCTCCGATAAAACACTGTCAAACTAAATGAGTTATGGAATCGCTGATAAGAATTACACTGCTTTACCTCACAACAACAGGAGCTGTGAACAATCCCCGTCATGCACTTTTTTGTGTTTTGTGTGCTGCTGCTGCTTACATTTGCATTGGCGTGGGCCTTATTAAGTTAAGGTAGCATTCCAGCTAAAGAAACTCAGCTGGTTGCGTGCACTCCTGCAGATATCGAGTCAGTACAGTGCGGTGCTGCATACACACAGGTCGTAAAACACGATTTCAGCTGCCATTTACTCAAAGCCTCCTGATCATTTTGACTTTTCTAGTGTAAGTTACTGAACAAGACGCTTTAACAACGTCCGCGGAAGATACTGTGGATGAAAGCGGAATAAAAGGAAGGAAAAAAGTAAAAAAGAAAGAAAGCAGAGAGTGAGGAAAGGGGAGAGGACGTGGGTGGGGCAGGCTCATACCACAGAGCCAGTCGATCTCTCCACGCTCGTTCTGCAGGCTCAGAGGCCAGAGGGCACCCACAGCCACACAGGCATTTCACCTTGCACTGACGCTCTCAAGCTCAGGAGGAAATACAGCCAAACAAACTGCTTCTGTTTTTTTTTTTTTTTTGCCCTGTTGTGTCAAGTATGACAAGCAGTTTCCATCAGACCTCCACAGGGCCAGTGTTACCTACACCAACTGAATGAATTACACTTATTAAAGCCCATTAGTTGCATCACATGTCAAAGCCGAAAAATCATCCACCATCCTAATGATTGGTTGGTTAGACTGCTTCAAGTGTTCATTCATGTGCGATCTTATTAAAGTACCAAGGCCTCGGCCATGTGTTAATCTCTTGTCATTTGGACTAAATAATCACTGCATCCTTGCTAGAGATACATCATAAACCAAGGTAACACTGTCCCCAGGATGGGAGACAGAGTTTTTACACAACTACAAAGGCAGTAACCCATGGAGTTTGGATTTGTCTATCACTGCTGTATAATTCATAATAACTCTTTTCTCCTTCTTACAAAAATAAATCACCTGACTTAATTCACACCCTTGTTTTTTTGTGATATTGCTCCAAACAGGTGCCTAATTGTAATCATTAAACATATAATACCTATATTTTGGCTTTACTCATGAAATTACTCCATTTCCTGCAGGAAAATATGTGACACTTTACCTTCAAATAAGTCTTTACACAATTAAGGGATGTTTTAAAGCACTTTAGAAAGACTGTCACTAGATATTTTTTATAGACTCTGACTGAAGGTGTAGGTCAAAGTGCCTGAATGTACATGTCATTTAATAATATAACACTAGAGGAGGAACAGCATTATGGTAAGTCATTCTTGTATAAATGACATCTGAAGCCTTTACTCTCCAAGCTGCCCCCCCCCTCCAACCCTCCTCTGGGTGCAGGGGCCCCAGTTTGGTGACCTCAGCCACCTAGGAAGTGTCAGAAACCATTTCCACGGTGCACCTGGGTCACACGCAGCGTTGCATTCCTGGTAACATTTGCGTAAACGTGAAGAATTTCCTGAGCTAGTTTACGCGCAGCCGGGCCTTGACTTGAGTTGAGTTTAGAGCAGAAGTACACAGTTAAACACGAGTGGGATCGAATGTAAAGTGAAAGCACAGTGAAATATACGAGCAGACCGATCCAAGTGAGGACAGACAAGGAGCAAACATACCCCAAAGTACTGATGAAGCCATTCACCGAGCCTTCCGCGTAAAGGGACACGATGTCCCCCATGTTAAGTAAACTGGATCTGTGTTCTGACATTTTAACATTTGTCCCGCTTTTCCATTTACACCACTGGTACTTGTCTTCGGCTGAAGTAATCCACGCGTTACAGCGCCTCCAGTTCAGCTGCAGTCCTCACATTCAGACGCACCCCACCGGATCCGCATCTCAACAAGTCGATTAAGAAAAGTGTGCAAAAACTGGTGACGATTTTCCAAAAAAAAAAAACAAGCGCAGTGTCTTTTTTTTTTTTTTTTTTTGCACTTATTCAACTTCTTCCTGTATGTCAGACAGACCGGAGGGTGATCTTCTTCACATCCACTTCAGGGGGAGGAGACTGCTGCTGCTGTCAGGGCTGTGAGCAAATTCCGCCTGTGTTTGTGTTTTACCGAGGAAAGGACATTGAAAGAGAAGCATTTTTTATCATAAGGAAATCTAAAGAGGAAAAAATACAACAGAATAAATGAGGCTGCAGAAAAATAGGTGCAACATCACACTAAGCCTGTAACACTTCCTGTTAATATGGCGATGTAAAGAAGACATATACATACACACATATCTATCTATCTATCTATCTATCTATCTATCTATCTATCTA
>JAPQRQ010000023.1:9402273-9417637 GCA_037367365.1 Apogon talboti
AGATAGATAGATAGATAGATAGATAGATAGATAGATAGATAGATAGATAGATAGATAGATAGATAGATAGAACATGAACAAGCTGAAATTTCTTAAGAACAATAAATTAATCTACAAAGGCACAAAACACTTAGTAACTGGCATAATGTTAAAATTGCACTTGTCTTAAGACAGTTCAGGTTGTTCATATTTGTTCAGGATATTCACATTCTTTATGAAAAGATAGCTTGTAAATTTAAAACATTTTCATGTAATTTTGCTTTTTACATTAAAACAAATAGAAAAATCTGGAGTTGTCATTATTTATACATTGTTATGATAATATTTTACCGGTCCATCCCACTCCAGAACAAATTATTCTGTATGTGACCCCTGAACTAAAATGATCTGGACGCCCTTGACTGTTAATATCTCAGTGAAAGTTTTGCACTTTGCACCTTCTTCCTGCGGGCCAGATTGGAACCTTTGGCGAGCCCGTTTTGGCCCGCGGGCCTTATCTTGGATACCCCTGCTGTGTACTTTACTTCTAAAGTTTCTACTGCTGATTAATTTGTTTCTACATCCTTCTTCCTCCATCACTTAATGTAAAAATCCCAACATTTCTTCTTATTAGACTTGTTGAGGCTGTGTGACAGAGTTAGTTCCAATAGTCAGTCAGTCGCACCTTTCCTCTCCTCCTCCTCCTCCTCCTCCTCTTCTTCCCCCTCCTCCTCCGGACAATGAGAGGCTCCACTCCCTCATTGGCTCCGCACCACACAGACAGACCTGTTTCCCAGCGAGCTCCGCAGCCTATACTCACTTTTTTTGTTGTTTTGTCTGCGAACTGAACACCACACCGTCCTCCGGAGACTCTACCCCCTCCGCACACCCAGCGCGCCTTCCCCGGTTGTGCGTCCGACTCCGGTGCGACTCTCCCGGTCACTTCTCCTCCGCCTGCCGCCGCCTGTCGCTGCCGGTGGATGTAAGTAAACCAGACTTCTGACATTTTAACGAGTCTCTTTCCTAACACGTGTGGCTCCTGCTTTCTCACATTCAGCACATTTCACTGTAGCTGTAAAGTTAATAAAACAATGTTTGTTTGTTTGTTTTTTACACCTTTTGTTACTTATTTATGGCTGTAGATAAACTCTTGAGATGTATTTAATTTAGATAAAAACACAACAGTAGCTATGAATTAAAACGTATAACTGCTTTAGTATAGATAATAGTCTGAAGCAGGAGCTGATAGGTGCATGGCGTCCTTTGGCTCTTTGTGTCTTACCACTGATAACATGGAGTCACATTGTAATTCATGGTTTTTACTGTCACATCACTGTTCCCTCCTTTTCACCCACATACACACACACACACACACACACACACACAGAGTGAAGTGGGCTCATACTGTATTGTAAGGCCTCTCCACTTCCAGCTAACAGTTTCAACCCTGATCAAATCCCCTTTCAGAGGATTAGGAGGTTAGTGTATGCCCAGCCTGCTTCATTTTTTCCCCGTGGGTATTGACACATTTTCTTCTTTTTTCCCCCAGAAGCTTGAAAGGTGACTGGTGTGAACGGTGTTGGAATGCAACAGGATTATCATCTGACCTACGAGGCACTGGAACCATACCACTAGATCACACATTTTCTGATCTGCGCTGCACTACAATGCTTTTGCGATTAAAATGTCTACGTTGAACCACGTTATTCTACAGGATAAAGACCAGGATGTTGAAAAGAAGCTGGACTGGAGTTACATTGAACTGGTTGAAAATGAAGTCGTCACCACAGGTGTGTCGAACGCACAGACACAAACTGACTATGGGCCTTTTGAGGACAAAGAGAGTCAGACAAGCAACCCTGTTATAATGCACATAGACCTAACACGGACACACTCCAAGCTGAGACACTCGTCCCTGGTGGACGGCGAATGCTTGGTTGCACCTTACTTCCAGTTTGACCGACAGGCTCCGGGCCGGATCTCCACATCTCCCACCTTGAGGAGGATGAGGAGCACTCGGCGCCCTCAGACGGATTCCCGGGACCCTGCGATGGGGAGCACACAGGAGGAGCCCACCTCTGCGAGCGTGTCATCTCCCATAAGCCCCCTTTCACCGGTCCACAGAGTCAAGTCTCCTCTGGCAGTAAGCCCCCTCTCTGATGGAGAGATCTGTCACGATCAACTGTCCATTTCATCCTGTGGTCGACAGAGAACCAGATCATATAGATCAAAGACTTTTGACAACGGTATCATTTCCATGAGACAAGAATGTCAGAGTGCTTGTCCCAATCTTGGATATCCTGATAATGAGGTACAGGTGAACTTTTACTTGTATTTCAGGTGAAGCACAACAAATCAATAATTTCCCCCAATAACTATGCGAGTCAGAGGACGACCACTACTGGATCTGTAAAAGACGATTAATCGGCCAATACTCAACCCTCCACCTTCAAAAAACTGTTGTTATTCTCCTTGACTGTATTAGAAACCAGACAACTGTTCATCTAACAGTGAACATCTAAGTGAAATGAATGAAATATCCAAATAAGTGTATACACCTGGATCTCCAAAACATCAAACTAAACATTGAAATTCATAGATAGTTGTGATTTTTATCTTTTGAGCTGATACCTTCCCTCAAACTCATTCATTGTGTTTGATATTTACCATCAGAGTCCAGCTCTGTTGATACTGACAGTTAATAATACGTCCTATCTGCGCTGATTAATTATCCAAACTGATTAATCCGGTTACCTCAAACACAAACCTCTTCCCACCCATCATGTGCTGCAGCGCGGTGTGGATTTTTATCCGAAGCCTATAAATTAAATGGTTACACATTCCTTCCTTGCGGAAACCTTCTCTCCCTCATTCTGCCTTGCCTCCTGCGGTGGTCACTCACAATGCAAGCTTTTGACAACAAATGAATCAGCAGTTACATGCACTGACAGCTCCGACCAAACCCACTGCCTCCAGAGCCCTGGGAAGTGCTCTCCTTGGGCCCCTATTCACCGCAGTCAGCAGTCACCCAATAATAGAGGGGTCAGTGAGCGATGGAAAAAGATAATGGGGAGATCTATTCATCAGCTCATGGTATTCAACTGAGCACATTCTCAATAGAGTCCCGACATTCTCCTCAGATATCAGAGGCTTTTGAGTCCAAGCGACCACTTAAAACACTGATTCAGATTTCAGTGTCTTTGAAAGTGATATAGTGGTGTCGTTAGCTGTAGGAGGTCCTTGCACCCTCTATTTTATAGTGAGTATACAGTAAGACGCTGCTGATATGGCCTGTGAATGGTGTAATTACAGCTTGTCTAAGACTTACAGTCAGTGAAGCCTAAGAGTGACATGTGGTGTAACATAGACAGTCTCTTTCATTCCAAAGAAGGTGTGAAAGAGGCAAATCATCTCATCTCATTTCCTTTTTTTTTTATTACAAAAAGTAATGTCCAAGAGTTTTTTAAAAAAGGTCACAATTTGCATTTTTGTTGACTGATGCAGTTATTTTCCTTCTCATTCTGCAGGTAAAAGAGCCTGTCCATAGCAGGTAGGTGTACCTTACACTGTTTTGCATATTTCCTATGTGACGCCACAAACTGAACCTATTTACATATTAGGAAAAAGAACTCCAGATGCATGACAGACACTGACCATATGATTGAGGTCGAATTTGCATCGTGAACAACTGCTGCGCATGTTGTCGAAATGTTTCGTTATCATAAATACGTGAGCTGTGGCGTGTCGCTTCAGCATCACGAGCGCCTTGCCCCTGAGTGTGGATGATTGAACCTTCAGTTTAAGGAGCCCCATTGTGCATTCATTGTGCTATGTCTTTGTTAATGGAGCATAAGCTTAGAGGGTTAAGTTTTGAGAGTCCCATGGTTATGTATGGGCTAGACAAACCCTCATTAAGGCTGTTTTCTCTTACTGCCACCCACACCCCTCCTAATGGGCTGCAGGGCTCTTCCCCTCACTGGATAATTAGGCAGCTATTGTCCCTGTAATTACACCCTGGCAATGTGCCGCATACAGTGACCAGGACTTGGGAGCCATTGGTTAGGACAGTTTTGTTTTTGAGCATCATTATTTCTCTTGTTTGGCGAACAAAGCGCCCATTTTTATAAGTGCTCTCAGTGGCAGAGAGGCTGACACAGGGAAAGCATTCTGAGCGGTCACAAAGCAACAGGATGTCATTGTGAGGATGCTGTGGAATGAAGTAGAAGGATGCACTGACCTGGTTAGGAGAGAAATAATGCCTTTGGCTGGCTCATTAGCCTCAGGTGCTACTGCTGTCTATTATACGTTTGACTGTTGATTTGGTGCTGCCTGTCTGTACTGTATGTACAGTTGATCTGTGGTGAGGCTGTATCAGTTTACGAGGAAGAACATGCCAGTAAGAGTGAGAAACAGTCGCCGCATTCATATTCAACAAAAGTGTCCTGGAGGAAAACGTACCAGGTTACTCCTGTTCTCTTGTACAGTAACTTATCTAACAAGTGTACAGGTTGGCCTCCCAGCCATGTGGCTTCCATGAGCACTGCCTCATTTTCTTCTTGTGCAACTATACGAGCCTGAAAGGCAGCTACTGTATTCACATAGTTTTTACTGTACATGTTGCAAGTACAGATGGGTTTAAAAAAAGTAATTCGGATTTAAGTCCAATATTGACTAATAAAAACTGGAGACTGTTTTTTTTTATTGTGTGTTCCTTTGGTGGTCAATTGTTGATGTAAATGTTTGATATTTTGAATAATGGAGGATCTCTTTCATATCCAGACAATTATGTGTTATTACTTATTATCCTCAGATTAATATTGAACTGAGCTGAATCAGTAATCGGACTGAACTGAGACCTTCTGAATCAGTATTGAATCAAATTGGGAAATCAGTGTCGATGCCCGGCTCTAGTCAAAGGAAGAATGGTGTTATTTGCAGAGAGAAATGTCATATTTTGCACCAGTACCAACACAGTTCCCCTAGCGTGTACTTCTGCTCCAGTTTATGATATTGTTATCATAAACAGTGATATTAACCATTATCTACTGGATAGACTTCCTTATAACATTTATCAGACATTTTATCGGACTAAACTGATCCTCCCTGATGAAATAAGGATGTTTACAATCCTCCAAAAGGTGTAGTTTTTACAACAATGATGTTTGGATTTGACTGTTCCTCATGTATCAGCTGCTTTTTAGTTCTCAAGTCCAAATTGTTTAGAGATAAAACCATAGTATTGATAAGGTTAATCGCTGTCAGATCCATCAGTGTCAGTGAGCTGAAAGTGAACCTTACCTTTCATAATGGACAGCCTGTCAGGTGCCTTATTTCTGCAGACTACAGCTATATTTAACCAACAATAGTCTGGTCATCTTTGGCACAATTTTAGGGTTTCCGTGTTCGTATTCTGGCTTCCTCTCATCATCCAAAGGTCCATCCTTCAGCGACCCTCACAAGGATTCGAATAGATGGATGGGTTACCATTACAAGCATTACCTGTCTTTGTTTTATAAAATATTTACTCTGCATAGTTTTCATTACAGCAAACTCATGTAACTTATTAACACTTTCAATATGTAAATAATAATTATTACTTCACTCAGTAAATCCCGGGTACAATGAGAGTACAAGTCAAAAACACTTGAGAACAGTGGTTGTTTGAGCTTTGCCCGAGGCTAAAAGGCAGGCCCGTGTTTTTCCAGCCACAGTAATGCTTTGGTTACAAACTATGAAAAGAGACCAAGAGGATTATAACCAACACACACACACTGACAGACAAATAGGGTGAGCTATTAATCAGGAGCTATCTACACATAAGCCAGACACATTACACTTATCCTTCATAATTTGTGCTGCTCATGTTAATCGTTAATTCGCTGTTCAATGCAGATGGTATTTCAGTGGTATTTCACTCATGTAAAATGACAAAAGGAATTCTGTTATTTCCTCTGGCACGCAGTACGTCTCTTTTTGTGTCATGTTACATTTGCAATAGAGTAATAATGCTTCTCGTGTGAGTGAACCTCAGATGTCCATAGAGGAGGTTTTTCAGAGTCATGCAGTGCTTCCAATGTAAATATGTTTCACAGCCAAATTGTCAGTGTTAGCGAGAGGACCAGGTTTAACATTCACCTGTCTGTTGTGCCTCCAGGCTTCAGGAGAGGAGGCGGAGCTCTGTTGTCGTCAGTTTACCGGGATTGGATGTTTCACCAGGAGACCTTTTTGTGTCCAATGGAGCAGCAGACTTATTGAATGGTTCCAACTTCTCCGGTAAAGTCATTATATAATGAAGCACAGCTGTCAACAGCAGAAGTGCCTTAGGTTTACTGTGTTATATTTGTTTCCAATGATAAGCACAGATCATAGTATATTTGTGTAAGTGGATAGAACCTACAGTATATTGAATACCTCTTATTCCAGCTTTTTTGTAAGAGACGTTTGTGTACACTTTCCATTTGATCGAACTCCTAGGGATTTAACTCAACGGACTTCAAACTTGCTTTAAAATTGTGCCCCTTCCATTGCAAATCCACTAAATTGCATCCACAAAGTAAACATATAAACAGTGATAATTGCTGTACATCAGAAAGAGAATTACTTGGATTTTTCAGCTTGACCAAACACTGTTTTGTTTGTTTGATTTTAATCCCTTCTGCTGGACAGCAAACCAAACAGCCTGTCCTGTCCCTGTCATTAATGAGCATTTCATGTTTTTGCAGATTCTAAGAAGTCAAAGTGGCCTTTCTCGAGGCGTAGCACGGTGGGTGTGTTGTTTGTTAGCTGTGGTTGTTTGTGGTTGTCGTGCCTGTGGTTTATTTTGATGTACATTGTTTTAGCAGCGGGCAGTTGGTTTGGACATTGTTCTCTGACCCACTTCTCAAAGCAGATTAATGTGCTTCCTCTTATCCCTTTTGGCCCACGCAGGTTTTATAATTGGTCAACATTTGAAATGCAGAACTCAACCGCAGTTCTCCATTTACTTTTTTAACACGCTTGAGTGTTGCGACGACAGTTATTCAAACAAAATCACTATTCACGCCTGTGTTCTTTGTCAACACACAGTAACAATGTCTTTTTTTCCCCCCACAGACTAAAGGGAAGTCCCAAATAGGAACAGCATCAGATATTGAAAAACACCTCTCAACAGCGCAGATTCAAGACTGGAGAAACGCTGAGTTTCAGAAATATAAAGTGAGTCGTACCAGCTGAAAGCCTTTGAGCATCACGTTGTTTGATATGAACTGTACATTATGTTAGTTCTGACTTCACAGTAATCCAAACAAAGCCAGAGTCAAACAACTAATAGTCCCAGATTTCTAATCTAAATAAGACTATTTGTTTAGTATGTGACACAGAAATGACAGGACAGGCATGAGTTGTGAAAGAACCAGATATTCTAGACTGTAACCTGGTAGGTTGTTACCACATATGTATAAAAACAAACTTTGACACTGTGTGAGATGAGGGTGGGGGTTTTACAGTCATAGAAAATACAGTTATTAAATAAACCCACTGTTAGAGTTGTGTGATTTTTTTCCATTTTGGTTTTTGCTCGGGTAAATTGGCGTTGTGTTTGGTTTGTGTACAGGATTACTCTGTGGCAGAGTTCTTGGGGGACCAGTCCTCCCAGGTGAGCACCGCCTCCGACCCCCAGGGCTACAAGAGACAAGAGGCCATCTGGGAACTCTTCACCAGCGAGTGTGTTTACTTCCTGGATCAGCTCATGGTTCTCAAAGAGGTGACTCTGTCCATACAAAGCCCGATAGCAAACACACACACGCACACACACAAATACGCATGCAAATCCACACAAATAAATACGGCAAACTGAAACGAAACCCAATACCCACCACCCTATCACTGAATTCCTGCCTGTGAGGTTCATCTAAAAGTCTCCCCGGGTTTTCCATTCTTTGCAGCAGTGGATTAGAAATTTAATGCTAGCGGAACAGATAGTCAGAGTCTATTCTCCGTCTGACTTCTTTGTTTAATTCAGGTGTTTTTGGCTACGCTCACCAACCTGCACATGAGGAACTGCCTGACTGATGTCGACTCCTGGAGACTGTTTGCAAACCTCAACGAGCTCTGCCTGGTGAGACGTGGTGCAAATAAGTGTCACTAGGCCTTCTAGTTTTAGATTTACAATGTAAATAATTACAAACAACAGAAACCGTCATGAGGTTATAATAATAGTTGTTCAACAGCGGCATGGCAAAAGGAAAAGTGCCTCTAATTAGGAGATGACATGTCTTTTCAAGAGTGCTCTGGCAAAGACAAGCTACAGTAATAATAGTCACAGACAATGTGAGCAGATAATACTTCACTGTCTGCTACAGAATTAAATAGAAGAGCTAAAAAATCATGAAAAATGTCCTACAACAGGCATAAAACAACATATGTAACAAATATAAATAATCCAGATGAAATGAGTGTAATTTTAAGTAATAATTTTTACATTCAGAAGGATTTTACAAATATTTTTATGTCGGCACCAAAGGAAAATTTAATAAAGTATTTGTGATTTTGCAAAAAATATCTTATTGTTGTTTATGTTACATCCACAGTAAGTGTTTATGTGAAAGTGGACAACATCCATTGAATTTCTGTCACCTGACATCAAACTGAAGTGTTTGACCTGTCAGATTGCCACATGGCTGGTGCTGACACTTGAAACTGGATGTTTTCTTCTACAGGTGAGCTTTGGTTTCCTGAACAACCTCCTCCGTGTCATCAAGGACACGCTGGCGATAAGTGAGGGTGGCGGGCCCACCCTGCTGGAGCTGCTGAGCAAGGCAAGTGTGACTCATCTGTAGACGCACTCTGAAACACCAGGAGACAAACATGCACTAAATGAAACTGCGTGAGGTGTTTACTCAACACGTGTACGCCTGATGCAATAATGAGATCATGCTGAAGCGTTCTTTACCAGTATGCATTTTTTACAAGAAAATATATGTTGAATATACACAGGCCAAAAAACACATAGATTTAACTAAAATATTTCAGATCCTTCTATTGGTTAAAATACTGCAGCTGCAACAACTTCTTTATCCCTAACTGATGTCATGAGTAGCCTCTCATTTTTTAAATAACCATCAGTTTGACATAAAGCTGAATAGAATAGAATAGAATAGACCACAATTCACATAAAAAGAAAATACAATCAAGTTCATTCTATCTCATAAATGACATCAAGTGCAAAACTATAGTATCATCTGATTGAAAGATTGGACTGTGTTTCGATAGAAGATCATGTGGTCTGATGAGTCCAGATTGACCCTGGTCCACAGTGATGGACACATCAGGGTGAGAAAAGATGCAGATGAAGTGATTACCCATCATGCCTAGTATCTACAGTACAAAAAAAAAACAACAACACCTTATTTCATCTCATCTTGATTTTTAATTAACTTATTTCAACTCCAGATTCACAGAAGCAGGTTTGTTACAAGAAAATAAACCAACTACTCCATCACATTGTTAACGTAAGCAGCGCCTGAGGGGATAATTCACCTCAAAAGAGCTGCACTACGTAGGTTATCTCTGTTATAAATATTGTGTTTGCCTTTTATGATCAGTTTTTCTGCACTTTAACGGCTGATGTAACTAAGTGGTCGCTGCCTGTCTGTCTGTCTGTCTGTCTGTCTGTTGGCAGGCTTTCCAAGAGAGCATTTGTCACTGCCTTCAGAAATACTGCCTCAACTACACCACCGCTCTGCTTTATCTGGACAGCCTGAAGCCCAGAGAGGACTTTGGATCTTACGTGAAGGTACAGAGGGGACTCAGTCAGTGCGATTGTGTGTGAAAGCTGTGGCGAGGACGTTGTGTACCTTGACAACACGGCAGGCGGTGCAGTGCCAAGTATGAGAGAGGACACGCTGCCACATTTCTGCCTCAACAGCAAACAACCCCTCAGTGTCACCAAATCCTGCCAAACAGTGGAATGTGACCATTTGTCCCTTGTGTAACCTTCACTGTCATCCATTCTTATACGTCTGTGGGGTTTTTTATTGTGTTAAGTCCAAAGATATAATTTCTCACATGCTTTCCACCGCCCATCCCCCCCATCCCTCTTTTAAAACAAGCACCATGGCAAGCTCTTTCACCCCCTCTGACCTCCCTGTTTGTCCTCCTGACCCTGTCTTCTCTTTCTCCCACTTTTTTTTCTTTTTTCAGTGGTGTGAGAGGAATGAGCAGTGCCGGAGGCTGCAGCTCCGTGACCTGCTGGTGGCGCCGTTACAGAGGCTAACTCGATACCCGCTTTTGTTGAGGAACATTGCAAAGAGACTTGAGACGGAGGACGAGACCAGGGGCCTGCAGGCTATAGCGGAGCAAGTGGACACGTCTATTTGTGAGCAGGATGCACCTCTTACTTTACTGTTATTGAAGTAAAATTGCATCAAAAGCGGTGATAACCACCTGAGCGCGTCGTCACGGCTTTATCAGCACTGCACTCTCACTGGTTGAGTTAGTGTGCTGTTGCAGGGCGAGTTTTATGACTCCACACACTTAGATCTTGTCAGCTGACGACAAGTTCCTCTGTTTCTTTAAGACGTGTCAGTGAAGCTGATCAAGAGTAAAAGGTTTCTTTGACTGTTTGTCAGCTACTGGTTTACACACAGATGAGGATAAACTAAGTATGTTCAGTAAACCTAAGTAACGTTACGACAAACTGAGAGGCATCTGTTTTCGTCTGCATGCCTTGGATGGCAGCCACCAGGAGCCCTGACCGTTTATTCGTCACAGCGTGTCTCTGCCTGTAGACCTGTTGTGGCGGTTTACTGTGTAACTAGACAGACAGGCTATGGGAAATGCGCAGCTGTAATGCAGCTCATTGTCATTTTGTTGTATTGAACGAATAACCACCATCGCCAAAGCAACCTGCGGCGGCTCATAGAGCTCTTAATTACACTCTCAGTCGTGAAGAGGGAGTGGCAGAGCTGTACACGAGAGCGGTGTGACAAAATCATTTTGTAACCCAGTTCATTCGTGCAGGTCAATGTCCTCTGGGTGTGAGGGACATTTACCATAAAAGCTGTTACTGCTTCACGCCAGCGTCACGCCTGTGTTTAGGAGACAACTATCACTACACAGGGAAATACAGGATAGTTAAATAGCCTTATTAGACATGTTATCACAATGTAAATGACTATTTATCTGTCTTTGCAAAAAGGATTTGGATGTGAGCCAAGCTGAGGTATGACAGCTATGAAAAACCAAGACTAAAACTAGTTGAGTATGAAGTACCTTAACAATCTTCAAAAAGGCAAAACTAAAATCTACATGACACGACCAATCCAACTTTGTTTATAAGCACATTAAAAAAAACTATTATTATTAGAATTATTATAAGCCAGAGTGCTGTACATCCAGAAGAAAACAGAAATAAACAGGAAGATCACACAGTGGCTTAAATGAACATTTAATATCCAGTGTAAGTCTGAAAACAAGAACCATAAAAATCAAACCAAACCATATGTGTAATTCTCAGTCCTAGTTAAAAACAAATCAGTTGAGATGAGTTTTAAGATGCAGTTAAAAATCAGGCAGGCTGGGGTCAACCTTTGGACTATGACTGTTCATGGGTTCAGGAACAAAACAGCACAATGTAGTTGCGTAGATCATATTTAATATTATATATATTCTTTCACCTTACCTTTTCAGCTTCTACAAATCAAAGCTTTCCTCTTAATACCTTAAAAACTAAACTAAAACATTTCCCGAGAATAAAATAATCAGTCAATCAACTTACGTATGCACATATGAAACTAAAGACTACATGAAGATAAAAAGGGAATGGAAATGAAAACAACTCTGGACCCAAGTGCATGAAACAGATTGAGAATGCATTAATAGAAAAGCGCTATATAAATCTAATCCATTATTATTATTATTATTATTATTATTATTATGTTATTATTATCATAATAATAGTAATAATAATAATAATAATAATAATAATTATTATTATTATTCTTATTCTTCTTATTATTATTATTATTATTATTCAGGAGTATTAATTAGTCTCAATGTGGTGTCATGACATTTGTACATATTCCAACACGTGCTACATAGAAATATGTCATCTGTGTCTGCAGGTGATTTAGAAGGAAAGGTCAAATGGCTGGACAACTACCAGAAGGTGAAGCAGCTGAGAGACGCCTTGGTGTGGCTGCCTGTATGGGAGAGAGACAAGCGCGCCTTCGTCCCTGAGGTATGTCCGGTTTATTTATACTCTTAATATATTTAGCTGTGTTTATCAGGTGAGAGAGCTGCGTTGATGGAGAAAAACGTACAAATACACACATGTGCACCAACGCTGCTCCAATAAGATAATCTAGTCACAGATCTGAATGTGAAATGAGATATCAGTGCAAACAAAAAACCAAAGTATTTCAGAGCATTGAAGTTTTACAGTGCAGCCTGTCATTGGTTTGGTTTTGTATTAGACAGATAAGGTTTCATGTTAAAAGGTTAAAAGGTTTATTTTGCCTAAACCAGTGGTTCGCTTTCAGAATCTCAAACATCTGCTGAAGGCTGTCACACTGGAGAATCTGATTTCTCATAGAAGTCTTCTGCACGAAGGGAAACTGGTGCTCACAGGTGTGTACAGTTGGCACCAGCTCAGCAGATTTGTTTACCAGCACATTTGATCTCAATCTCACACCATCTTTGTTCGACTCATTACCAGAGAACACAAAGCTGATAGATGTCTATCTGTTCCTGTTTGACGAATTCCTCCTGATCACTAAGATCAAGAGAAACAAGAAGGTAAGTCCTCCTCTCATCTCTGTTGTCGGTCCGATCCAAGCACGCGATACACAACTCATCTTTTTTCTTTTTTTTTTTTTGTCTTGTTTAGCGCTCCATTGGTCCTGAACAGAATCCACTGAGGATGCCACAAAACCTGGAGCTGGATCAGCTGCTGAAAGAAGGATGCACGTTCATAGTTCTAGACCAGCCCGTCTCTCTGGACCGACTCCAGCTCAAGAACATCGATCAGTTAAACGCCTCAAGTAATAATAACAACACTAGCACACTAGTATAGATCTTTTGTGTACTGGTTAAATTATAAAAATATCTATTAACTAAGTACTTAATATACTAAAATTTTCCTGTCACATTGTGTGTGCTGTTATTTCTGAAAGATGTGTTTGTTTGTTTGTTTTGTAGCGTCAGGGCTGCCTCATTCTTTCATCATCATGCACCAGAATCGCTACCAGCAGTGTATAGGTGCGTTCATCCTGCAAGCTGCGACAGAGTCTGCCAAAGTAAGTCAGCTTTGAGGTCTGGGAAGATTTAGAAGGCATGAAGTGCAAAAAAACAGGAAGAACACGTATTGCAATATTGTGTTACACAGATATACAACTCCTCACGTATGAGATGGGGCTGAAAAGTTCATAGGCTGACTAAGGAGTTATTCCACAGCAATTAAACTTGGCATACATTAAATCGACGCCTTCTTAAAATAATCGCCTGAGTCATTTTTTCAGATTTTTCAGGAAATACAAAAAACTGAACCATTTGTTGAATATATGATATTTACTAACAATTTTAATTAAAACAGTTATAACAACAGATGCCTATTGACATACAAACAACAAGTTCAGTCAAACATGGTACATGAGAGAATTAAATTTTCGAACATACCTTTGTGACTTAGGCAATTATTTTAAGAGGGTGATGAAATTCAACCTTTAAAAGTAGTACTAGAGACATTTTGTGAACCGTCCGCGGCACCGTGGTGTTATCAAATGTCTGCAGGAAAAAGGGGTTAGCCCCCAGGGGTATTCATGCTGACATTGTTGCTATAGGGGGATGATGCGCCAGCTTTATCATCTGTGCAAAAGTGGGCAGCTGAATTCAGGGGTAGGGAGATCAAGGGTGGGCTGAAAAGCAAGCCTTTTCATGAAATGTGGGTTTATCTGGAAGGAAACCATGCACTTGGTATCAGGAAAGGTTGGATTTAATGTATGCCAAGTTTCATTGCTGTGGAATGACTACTTAGTCAGCCTATGAACTTTTCAGTCCCCCCCACACACACACACACACACACACACACACACCTCTTACTGTAAATATGTCATTATGTCGAATCAGTATGACTGCTGTCTGAGGAGCATTAACACATATTCATAAATGAGGATAAAAATGAAAAAAAAAAAATCAGTTGCTCTGCATAGAAAATGGTATTGAGGATACAGTTGTTCTTACCAGTATAGAAACTTTAAGGGTGATCTAGAAACATTTTTCCTCATGAAAAGGTATCTGGTGTTAAAATATACCTTCACTTTAGCTGTCAGCCATCCAGATACTTGTCAATGTTGCTGTAAATGTGTATTAATATTACACAGTAGAAGTTGTTGTCATTTCTGCTATTGAATGTGTAAAATTGATTCTTTAATCTTACAAGGAAAAACAGGAGTCATTGATTCTCATTGCCATATCTTGCATGAATGGAGTCGTTTCTTAAGCTGCGGTTTACAACAGCGTTCCCACAAACCTGGAAAAGTCATGGAATTTTTAAACATTTTCCAGGTTTGGAAAAGTTAGAGAATTAAGTAAATTTGTCAAAGGATTTTTGGAAAAATGTCATTTCATTGATGCAAACTTCTCACATTTTGGCTACAGAATGACTAAAACATGAAATTCACATCGCATTTGTTCATTAAGGTGGATTTTAAAGTTACATTTCAGGCAAATATATCACATTACTTATGGAGCAGTAAAGATTAGTGTACAACTGACAGTAAAATCTGGTGTTTTTAATGTTTTCTTCACTGGCCAATAATGAAATTCACAAAATAAGAGAAAGACATTGAAAAAAATTTTAAAATGGAATTGACCTCGTGGTTTTCCGTAGGGCTGTGGAGGCTCAGGAGCTGGGATGCCTTTGGTTTTAATTATTAACCTAAAAATTATGTACTTTCACCTCATTTTGGATCTACATTATAACAATTCTTATAATAGTTTATTATTTTAATATTCATTCTGAGTAGTAAATGAGAATGGAAAACAAATGATAATAATTAACATTAAAATGAAAGTCTCTGAAGTTGTGAATTGTCATAATCATGTCTGGTCTTGAAAAGTTATTTGATATTTTCACTGTAAAAATGTTTGTGACCTCTGATTATATTAACACTGAGCGACGCCCATCTTTTGAAATATCTTCTTAAAAACCAACCCTGCTGTTTGTTTTGCAGAGGGTGTGGATGTCAAAGATAGAGGACGCTGTGTCTGCGCTGCTGAAGCTGGACTCTCAGCAGCAGAGACTCAAGAGCGCCTCCCTGTGGCTGGAGTCGTCTCAGATCTGAGCCATGGAAAAGCACTAGAAACCATCTGAAAACATCTGCTGCCAATGTGCACTTCACTGCCCCCC
>JAPQRQ010000023.1:9419616-9430421 GCA_037367365.1 Apogon talboti
CCCCGACATCCTGTAAATGACTGTACTAGCACTAGATTAATTTTGTAAAGTCATTGTAAGCCTTGAACGGCAGCTGCTGCAGTAGTGTACAGTAAATAAATGTCTGATTATGTAGGAAGAATGGCTCTGGATGATTTCTGTCCCTTTTCAGACTCATACGGCATACAGTTTATTCATAACAATGGTAATTAATTCACTTTATTTAGTTTTAAGGAAAATTATCTTGTTTTATAATCACATAAGTGGTTTATTTTTGACAATTTCACTATAAATTTCAGAAAACAGATCAATGAATGGGAAATTCGCTTAGTTCCACTTTTATTACAAGCCACATCGTGATGCAAATGTAGAAAAGTGTTCGAAATCAGATGGAAAATACATTTTAGTGAATGTTTGAGGGGTTTTATTAGAAATGATGGATATCTGTCTGTTGATTGTGGTAAATGTAACTAACTTGCACTTTCTTCTCTTAATTCCTCATAATTCTTCAGTTTTAGATTTCAGATATTCATTTCAGTTATTTTTTTATTTCATTTATATTTATACTTGTTTCATCTCCATTATTAAGTGGTATTGGTATCACAAAGGTTTACCATTAACTAGTTGCTTATTAGGAAAAATATTGGTAGAAGTAATAAGTAAAGGGTAAAGTTTTTGGGGTTTTTTTTAAGGGTGCATTCAAAATATTCCTAAGGTATAAGAAAATTAATTTTTATTAGTTTCTATCTGTAGCATCCATCCATCCATCCATCCATCCATCCACTAAAGCTGACAAATGTACTGGAGTAAAGAGCACACTTTTTTCGAGACATTCCTTACATTTCTACTGGCTCTAAGAGTTTTGTCTGAAACAAAAACACAACACAAGTAAGTAGAAACATACTGTGGGTTTTATTTGTCATGGCGCTGAATTAGAAAACCAACTGATGCGTGTGAGCAATAATGACATTTTTTTCTCGTCCCTTCGGGTGAACTTAAGTCACCATAACTGATAATACACGGTGCGCATCGCTACTGATCGCTAACTGAGCAGCGACGTACGAGACGTTGGCCTAAGGCACACCTTCACAACAACCAAATATGACTCTAAACATGGAGAAATAATGTGAGCCACGGGCCAGTTAAGTCATCATGCATGATAACCGACAGCAACACGAAGCAAGCCACAATTCAGTGTACAGGTCAGTGGTGCTGTTTCTGTAAAAATGAATAAGACACTGATGAATCTACACACAGTTTCACTGTTGTCATGTTTCTACATCCACAAGTGTTATATATTTCCTTTTCTCTATCATTACAAACATTTACAAAGATAATTATGACAGCCTTAAGTATTAATGAGCAGTTTAGTACATCAGGGCTGGAGATGCTGAAGCCTGTATAAAGTTGGTGGTCCTAGTTTTGTGGCTGAGTCCTCACACAGATGAGCCCAGAGTACAATAAGGTGCAAATCACGTCTTTAGATTTCAGGGACTGTACAACTTGATAGATGAGTCAAAATCACAAATTGTTATTCAAATGCAGGTAATGACAATATCTGTGATCTAAGGTTCAGAAATAGTGCTTTCCTGTGCCAATCTGAGGTAGACGTAACAAAACCAGCGCAAAAACAGACAGATGTTCGAGAGAGCGCACAATCAAGATGCACATTGTTATATAACGGGCACACAAGACAAAAAAGGCCATGGATTGACCGATACTGATTATTAGTAATCATGGAGACCCAAACTGAAATGTGGAACTGATTTACATTTACAGTAAAAATGACGACCTTGAGTGTCAGAGTCTAGAATAACAACAACAAAAAAATGTTTAAATGCCTTCAGTCTGACTGTCAGATCCAAAAAAGTCGAATATTTCAACAGTATTTATAGTCAGTTTTCACATTGGACTGGAGCGTTTATTGATAGGTTCTTATTGTGTTTTTACTTGTGATGTGTAACCTATAGACAGAGGGTTTGTTTCCATCCAGGTGTTTTTAATTTTCAGTTAAAAAGTGAAAATGCCCAAAATCATTAGAAGGAAAAAAAAAAAATGGTTATGCAGTTTAAAGAGTCGGAAAAGCTGGTGTGTTGATAATAAATGCAAAGTAGTGCAATGGAAGTAATTCTAGTGAATTATTATGTAAATGTGGACCAAAAAAGACACTGCAATGTTCAATGAATTAGTAAAAGAAACAAACATAATTGATATTTTAGATGAAAACAGCAACAAAACGGCATCAAATTGGAAAACACCTTTGTTACAAATGAGATAAGGGTTAGGATTAAATACAGTTATACTTCTTCCTACTCCTTTCTGAGCATAAATATACTGTTGTCGTCTTCATTTTGTTTTTCTTGACTTTTTTTCCTTGTATTGACTCTATGAAAAGCTGCAAAAACAAATCTCAGAAACTCCGTTATAGGACCCAGACCAGTGGTTCAGTCTGGTTCAGGGGTCAAAAGTTCAAACTGTCTTCAAGTTCAGGTTTTTCAGCTTTACAGTGAACATTTTGGATCGTTGAAATACTGCAACTAACAGGCAAAATTTTTAAAACATTATGAAGAACCAGAACCTTAAAAAAGGACTAAGAGTAGGTGGAAGTAAATGGAAATACAAATTTTCTTGATGATTTTCTGAATCATTGGATACATTTGGAGGAAAACTTGCTTAATTAGACATAGCTGCATACGAGCCAAAGTAGCACATTTCTAAATTAATTCATTTCATTGGGAAAAGCAATGCTGATAATCCTAAAAATCTGAATATCGGTTCTTATAATCGGTCGCTGACTGAGTAAGCCTTAGTCTGAAACAAGCTGCTCTTCCCAAATGTCAGAGCAACCTGCACTGCAGTTTTATAGCCCACATCAGTTTTCAGACAATTGCACAAAAGATCTTACTGACATTTACAAATTAGACAAAGAAGGAATAAAGTTTTACAGTGTTCTCAGCTACAGGCAAGTTGGACAGAGAACCGACAGCACCTGAAAGTAGCACAGACGTTGCCGAAGCAAAAGTGCTAGAGAGACACCGAGGTTCTGAGCAGCCAACATTCGCACAGTGCATCTCAGCAGAACACACACACACACACACACACACACACGGTTACAGCAGCATCACACACAGCCACAGTTATTGCTTCAAAGCAGAACACACACACACACACACACACACACACACAAACATCTACAGCAGTCGTCAGTGCTGTTGAGTGGAGATGAGCAGCAGGAAAAACAATAATTAAAATGAACATGCAGGCACCTTCAATGACTGCATTGCCAGTCTGCAGAGAGAAAGCACCACAATATGTAGAACTTGACACAGAAAAAAAAAAATGCGGCACTGCAAAAAAAAAAAAAAAAAACTGTACACAAAAGCCTCTCAGATGTCACGTGCTGCGTTCAAGATTAAAATTTGTGACGCTGTGATTTTTTAAAAAGCTTTCAAAGAGACGTTTAGAAAAATACTGAAATATGAAACAAAATCATCTCACCTGTTTTTTTTTTTCTCTCCCACCGCTGCACACATTCTTTGGTCATGAAATAGGCTGAATACGTTAGTTTTGACTAATACACAAACACTCTGCCGCACAAAGGCAACGTACAGTAACCGATCTGACATCATAGTTTCATCTCAATTCTGCATTTTTATGGCCAAAACCCAACACAGTTCACACCTAGAATACTTGGGAGATACATGTGCCAAGACAAACCTAAGAGGGATTTTACACAAACATAGCGCGCATCCTTAAATTTTAAAACATCCATATGACTATTACATCCTGTCAGTCAATGTCAGAATGGGTCCGTGAGGCAGTACTTTTCCTTACAGGCATTAAGTCGCATAGAAAACCTCATTTAGAGTTGGTTTTTTTTTTCATTTAATAGTTACCTGCATTTACCTTTGTAGGGCAGCAGTGATGTACGACATCACTATTACAATGTATACTTCTTTAGTCAGTTTTACAGTGTTGTACTGACCTTCCTTACACCTCATTTTTCCAACTTGCACAGCAGCCACCGTACGATTAGCTAATGACACCAAACAAAGATGGAGATGTGAACTCAAAGAGATGGATGGCGTTTAGTTCTCACTGTCTCCGCTCTCTGGCAGTCCACAGGAGTAGCAAAGGCACAAAAACCGATCGAGACCCCGCCCCGTCAAACAGCTCCGGTGTTTCTCGGCGGTAAAACCGATCCTGAGCTGACCTTTCTGTGACAAGCTCCTGCAGAGCCGAACCGCCGCAGTCACCCGGGGCTGGGAGTCTTTCGCAGGGTCTGTCCTTTATAGTGCACATTAAATATGACATAGACGCACCTTCTTCTGCCCACTGGAGTAAGGAAACGGGAGTGGAGTGGGGTTAGGGGCTGTGTGGGAGGTCAAGGGATGCTGGGGGTTAGGGTTTAGCCTTGGAGTTCCTCGAAGCATGTCTCACAGACCCGTACTGGCTTTTTAGAGGACGGCGTCAGGGCGTTCTTTGCTGAACATTCGGCGCAGAAAATGTTCCCGCAATGCCTGCAATGGTGCTGGACGTTTAGAGGAGAAAAAGAACCATCAGTACACAGAGATACCATCACAGAGTTCCAACAGGTCACATGCCCGTTTCACAGCCATACAGGCAAACATTAGTGACTCCTAGAATTTAGGAAAATGTATTTATTTAGTCCAATGCCTTGATTCCCATTGTTCCGAGTTGAATTGATTTCTTGCACAAGGTGAACTTCAAACACGTTCCCCTCCAAGGTGCATAGTTTCAACTCTGGCTTTTTTTTTGCTCTCGACTATACAGTGGCTCCTGTGGCTTTAAATACACTTTAGTCCTTGCTAAAATTAACATACAAGAATAAATATGGTGGGTGTGAATGTGAGAGTGAATGGTTGTTTGTTTGTACATGTCAGCTCTGTGATGAACTGGTAGTTAAACGTCCAGGGAGTACGCCATCGAGGACTAAACGGCTCCGAAAATTAATGAAGACATTAATGTTTAAAGATCATTAGTAAAACAGCCGTTTCATTAAACCTCCTGAAAGTTTAAGTTTAATTGATCGCTTTACGCTGAAAGTATAAACCAAACAGATGTGTAAAACATAGATTTTAATCTCTTTCTTGGTGAAACATGATTAAGATTAACCTCCTCAGACCCACGAAAGCCACAGGTTTTTGAGTTTGGGCTTTTTTTAATTAAATAATTGCTTATATTGGAAACATTATGATGCAACAGTTTTTTCAGACGCATTCTTAAAAATTTTTATGGAATGTCATTTGCGGTGGACAGTTGTTTTTTTTGTATAAAGCTGTGAATTTCTTGTCCTCATACGTGGACAGAGGGTCTTAGGAGGTTAAACCATGAAAACAGTCATACGGTTCCTTTTGGACTCTAAACACGTGGATCCAACTCCAGACCCTCCTCTTACCTTCCTGACAGTGACAGTGAAGCCTTTCCCACAGGCCATGCAGTTCTGCACCTCATGATCCTCCGCCCACTTCCTGGTCAGAGACTGTGACTGTTTAATCTGAAAAAAAAAAAAACACCTTTATATGCCCACATGTGTTGTATAAACCCTTTCTCAGTGTCTCAACATCTGGCGTTTGGAGGTTCACCTGGAGCGACTGGTTCTCTCGGCCCAGCTCCTGCATGGCCGCAGTTGTGTCGTCCAGTTTGCGTCTCAGCTCCACCACCTTCGCCTGCAGCTTCTCTATCTCACCCTCACCCTTCACACACCTGAGACACAGCGGTAGATCGACAATGCATATTAATAGGATCCAAAGACTAGAGGAAAATGTGAAGTTGCTGCCTCTTGTTACTACTGTTGCTGTTAAATCATCCCCGCACCTTTCCAGGAGCGCTCGTCTCTCGTCCTGGTTGTTCTGGACCGTGGCCTCCAGCACGGCGATCTCTCCTCTCAGCTCGTCCGTCTGCTTCTCCAGCTCACTGACCCGGCGTTGGCTGCCCTGCCACTCCCTCTTCAGCGTGGCCACGTTTTCGTTCAGCGCCGTCACCTGAACACTCAGCTTGGCTTCAGCCTCCTCCCCACGCTTCACCTGCTCTTCTCTGACTCGCTTCTCTGCCGCCTTTGGAAGGAACGAATCGAAAAGTTCACTGTGTCAGATTTATGAATAGTATGTATTTGTTGTATATTTGTTTTGTCATTTCAATTTTGTTGGGGAAGAAGTGGTTTATGAGTAAATATTACATCAATTCATATTATAAGAGCTTCTTTTGTATCTGAAATACACAAAAATTCATTTTTCACATCAACTGTTTTCAAAATAATTTTTCTCTACATCCCACTTTTTTTGTGATTTACCAGAATTTATTCTGAAGTTTTCAGTGTAAATCAGGCATTTCCTGTACTTAACTTACTGATAATGAAGTGAAAGTTAGTAAAAGTTCAGAGTACTTTCAATGGTTATTATATCAAAACCGAGAATATTTGAGAAAAAGTGACTTTCTACTAAATAAATAAATAAATAAATAAATAAGTGAATGTAAAAACAAACATCTACAACCACTGTCATTTGTCAACTACATGAGTTTTATTGGTGAATTAATGTTGCAGAAAATGACAGCGTTTCTATGTTCACTACAGAGCCTCTGAAATGACAAATATTTCATATACTTTACCAGTTTTTTTTTCAACTTATTGTAAGGATTACTGGTAAAAAAAGTTATGAAATACTTTACATCAGTAGATGCTACTAGCTGCCAGGTGCTTATTAGGTCTTTAAGGGTTAAAACCCAACAGTTGATATTTGCTGTGAATTCAAACTGAACTCTTCTTTTGTCTTTTGCTGTTGCCTAGATAGATTTTGTGAACATTTCTTATGCTCACTGCGTGGCTGCTTAAAATTACATTGTGTTAAGATGATGAGTATTTCACAACTATAGTACAGATGAGTACTCTTTACAAATGTACATTGGATTGTTTAGAATGTTTATTAGAAAACTGCATGTACATATTACTTTTATGGTTTAATTAAATCTATCTTCTAATATCAGTGTTTTGTATCTTCATTTGACTGTATGAGCAGTACTTTTTCTAACCAGATACTCTTTGATGCATTTGTGCTCATCTCTGATCTCTCATCACTTGGCTCCATCCATCTAAATCTAATTTGTTTGGATCGGTGTCGTACCAGCTGATCCTGGACAGCCCTGGTCTGGGCCAGGAGCTGCTCCTCTCTCTGGCCCCTGCCGTCCCTGGTGACCTGGTGTTCTTTCTGTTCCTGGTCCAGTGCAGCCTGGGCCGCCTCCACCTGGGCCTGCAGCTCCAGTTTCTGCTGGATCAACAGCTGTTTGGCTTCCCGCAACTCCCCCAGCTCCTGGAGGTCAACACATTCATACAGACACACGAAGGCTCAGGCATGACTTTGAACTTCAGCAGCTTTAGCTTCAACAGAAGCCGATGATTCTGTAAAACCACTATAATGACACATTATCTAAAATGCTTTGACAAAATGTAAAAATTCTTAGAACAGAAAGTATATGTTTTCTGCCACTAGATGTCTCTAAATCAAAACAGTAGCACTTTTATTATTAGCTTTTACTATAAATATCCTAAACATATACCCTGCATCAGTGAACAAAAGTCACTCTCAGGATTTCACGACTCAATAAAATAGCTTACATCTTAATACACACTATATTTAGTGACAGATATTTACATTATGTCATTTCATTCAAGTCAAATCACTGCAAGTAACATTAAACATTAATATTGAGAAACAGGATATGACGGCAGTGAAAGGAAACTACGTGAAATGGACCTTAACAATAAATGAAGCACATGATGCACAGCTTGAATACAATATCTAAACAGTTCTCAGCATTTTGCAATAGATTATTTTATACTTCAGTAGTTATTAAAAAAAGCAAGAAAGTTTTATTGCAAATTATAATAAATGTATGTATCTTCTTATCAACTTCATCCAAATTGAGGGACTTCAGATAAAAAACTTGCTTCGAAAGAGTCACTCATGCTTTTATTTCCAATAACTGTATTTTGGTTGCCATGGGAGACCATCAGCAAGCCAAAGAAAATCAAAATGCAGCTGCTGTTTAAAGTTCCTGTACTTTGTAATAATCGCAATAACTTTGAAAATTCTTTTTTACAAAATGCTGAGAACTTTATTACACATTGTGCTCAGGCTGTTTATTGTTAGACACTATGTGTTATTACATAATGAAGCGAAAATGTATTGAATGTTGACAAGCTGTTATATAACGTGTCATTACGACTGTATTCATGTCAAATGAGCACATTAGAGTGTCCAGTAATACCCCTGAAGAATGCGATCTATTGACCTGCAGCTGTTTACATACAACACATGCCTGGGAAACAGATCACGTGACACACGGTGGTACATGACTCGGTACACATTGACACTTTAACGCAGGCTTTTGACACCTACTAAATTTTAAGACGAGCTTTGAAAATTTCCTCTACCCTTTAAATCAGAATTGTGTTGCTTGTAGCTTTGTGCGTTATTAAAAGTAACTGACCTTCTCGCTCTTCTCTGCAAGTGCTTTGACATCTGAAATCAGTTTGCTGTTGTTTTTTTCCAGGACACCCTTTGCTTTGTTCAGCTCATCCACTTTACTCTTCTCCTTCTCCAGCTCTTCTTTAACTTGAACCTGGAAAGTAAAAGTATTTCTTGAAGAAATAGTTTGCATGGAGTGCTGCTTGGGTCTAAAGAAGGTGCAAAAACAACTGTTTAAAAAAAAAAGCTGGCCTTCTGGTGGTCTTTAGTTTGATTTCACTGATTTTAGACATAAAACACTCATGAAGGTAATAATTAAAAAGCCTTTCATATCCCTTGCCTCTTCAGTAATACTAAAAAATAGGATCAATGGCCCTGTAGCTCACTGGCATGTTCTATCTAGCATCAATAACACCTTGAATGTGCGAGGTTATCAAGTTCTGGCGCTATGTTAGAGTCTTGTGGTCTTGATGCAGGAGATCAATCCCCCTATAGAAGTGCTTTCACTGGAGGATAACTCAATTAATTAAATGAAAGTCCATATATGACTTCCTATCAGTGCTCAATAGTAACTATATTGATATCTCTAACCATTTCCATGTTATAAGCCATCAACTTATAGCCAATTATAAGTAAAGGCAAATTTTTAGTATTTCAAACATATGGCAAAAATTCCAAAATTAAAATATCTCAAAACTGTGAACACACTTTGTAGAAATTGTGTGAAGGAAGCTACATATAAAAATTGAAATGAATCCGACCAGTAGTTTAGTCAGAGAAGATGATGCTGATGAAAAGACGACAGACACAGCGCCTTCACAATAGCTCATGGCCTATCTGCCACTGAGCTCACAAAAAACCTGTTTCAAGCATTAAGGCCTTCACGGGTTGAAGATGAATAGGCTACGACACCCATACATAGAAGTATTTTATTATGAGAAGCCCTGAGGTATTCAATTTCTCAACCTTCTTGGTACCTGTACGTTCATCAAAAACATAAAAAAATGCATAGAAAAGGAAGTGAGTTTGTGTGCAGACGGTCTGACCTGCTGCTTCTGCAGTTCCTTCAGGGCTTGTTCCTGCTGTTGGAGCCTCTGGTCCCGTTTGGCCAGGTCCTGCTCCATAGAACTGCGACCTGCTTTCAACTCCTGGATCTGAGCCTCTAAAGCCGTCTGATGAGTCCGGTTCGCTGCCAGCTCCTCCTGCACCAAACTCAGCTTCTCCTCGGACTTCTGCACTCACACAAACGTCAAAGGTCTCATGCTTAGAAGGTAAATAACCTAAGATCAGCTAATAAAGCAAAACGGGGCTTTCATATGCAGCCTAGTCAAAAGAAGTCATTCTAATATTTATTTGGCTGCAATTACAGCCCAAATCTGCCATGGCATTATTTTAAAAATCATCATTTATCATTTATTGGACATGTAACGTCACTGAACCTAAACCTGACCAAGTAAAGACACCCCAGATCAACACTGCCCCCACAGGCTTGTACTGTAGGCGCTAAGAATGATGGGTAATCATTTCATCTGCCTCTCTTTTCACCCTGATGCACCCATCACTTTCGAACAGGGTCAATCTGGACTCATCAGATCACATGACCCTTTTCCACTGAAACACAGTCCAATCTTTATACTCTATCAAACTGATGGTGAAGTAACATATTAAACACTGCAGTAATTATCTAAAGGAGGGGATCTTACACATTTGTTTAGTTAAATCCAGGTGCAGAATTTTTTTGGATGGGTGATGTAGTTGAAAAGAGCTAAAACTAGCAGTGACAAAAGTGAAATAAAAACAAAAATGACAAAAAATAAAACTGAACCAGCCAATTCCTCAAAACAAAACTGAAACTTACACACTTGTTAAACCCAACTGACTCAGCTTAACCGTCTAAAATCAGCGCGCGCTACCTTTAGGTCTTGACGTAGCGCAGAGAGCTCAGACTCTTTTCCGTAATAGTCAGACTGAAGCTTGGTGAAGCTTCCCTGACTTTTCTCTAAGGTTTTCTGCAGCTCCGTGGTCCGGCTCTTCTCCGAGGCCAGTTCCTGTCCCAGTCCTGACACCTGGGCCTTCAACCTGCTCTCCTCTTCCACCTGTAGAGGAGTCACATACACTCATAATATTACACTTGAGACAGACACTACCATTACACTGTGGTGGTAACAGTGATTACAGTTGTCCCTCACTATATCGCGGTTCACCTTTCGTGGCCTCGCTGTTTTGCGGATTTTTTTTAGTGCAATTTTGCATGCTTTTTTTTTTTTTTTTACAGCGTATGAATGCGCATTGTGTTCTGCGTCCTGATTGGCTAAGGGACTGTAGACCATTGTCAATCAA
>JAPQRQ010000023.1:9430521-9450025 GCA_037367365.1 Apogon talboti
AAAGTGTATAAAGTGTGTGGTGAGGGGTTTTACAGCCTTAAAACATATATAATCATTGTAAAAAATAAAGCTGACTATTTCATAGATTTCACCTATTGCAGGTTATTTATAGAACGTAACCCCCGCGATAAACAAGGGACCACTGTATTACCTGTATGCATGTTAATAACCTTTACTCACCTTCTCGACGTTCACTTTCTGTAACTTTTCCAGCTGTCCCTTCAGTTTCTTTAACTCCTCATCAAAAGACCCCTGGGATGCCTTAAGCTGTGCCCGCAGCTTCTCCAGCTCCTTCTCCTTGTTTTTCAGCCCCTCCTGAGTCTTTGAGTGCTGTTGTTCCACCGAGCTCAGCTGCTCTTTCAACCTTTTCTCTGCCTGTAAAATGGGAAAAAACAGGAACGATCTTAAAGCGCTGGTCTTAAAGCCATGAAAACACTTGATGGTCATCGTTATAAACTCACCTCATTCATCTGCTCCAACTGCTCTTTAGATTCTTTCATTATCTTGGCGAAGGCCTCATTACTCTTTAGAAGTTCCTGTTTGACCTTTTCATTAGCCTTTTCCTGAAGAAAAACACAGATTAATACTGTTTATATGTCTCACAAAATGTGATTCACCAGTATTTGTGATGTTTTTCAGACAAATTTCTTGCACAATATAAAGTATATTGATGTGATCGCAGCTGATCAGAACCTACCTTTTCCTCCATAGTTGATTTATGACTCTTCCTCTCATTGTCCCGCTGACTCTGAATTTCTTTTAGTGCTTTATTAGCCTTTCCTAGACTCTCCTGAGTAGAGGTGAGCTCTTTCCTTTGACTTTCTTTCTCCTCTTGGGCTTTTTGTAAGTCTGTAGCCAGGCTCTGTGCTTTCCTGTCCAGGTCTGCCTGCTGAGTCTTTCCCTCCTGTGTCACCTTGTCCAGGTTCACTTTCAGAGCAGCTTTCTCCTGCTCACAGCGCTGCAACTGCTGCTGGCTGTCACTCAAAGCAGCTGCCTTTTTCTTTAATTCCTCCTGTAGTGTTGAAGCCCTTAACATTGGATAAAACAACAAATAAGTTCACTAATACTTGGATACAGTCAGTGAAGTACAGGTACAAGGAAGCTGCACAGTTACATCTCAACTGTATTTGATTTGCTCTAATGTATTGTTTGTTTTTTAGCAAAGGGATCTTTGCATATTACACCCTACATGAATACTCTTGTCTCCACTACGGCTAGGATACACAAGCATCTCAATTTATTTCAGTATTATGGAGGATTCATGGCACTATCATGATCAATGATGCATCTGTCTGCATAAATTCAAGCTAGTATATCAAAACTGCAAACTGTTTATGTGCAATACCTGTAAATAACAAAATAAGCAACACTGACAACACTGTCAGTGGGAATTATTGGTTAAAAAAATACCTAATTAATAATTTTATGAAAAATAAAGCAACTGTTGAACAACAACTGAACAATACTGTCCAAACAACAACAGTACAAGGAATAAACAAGATGCATTTAGAATCTGTTCACAAAGAGAAGTGTGCAGACAAAGTCCTAATGTCCTTTTGTGATTAACATATACTTTATTAATCAGTCCGACATATTGGTCATTCAGCCATAATCTCCTCTCAAATGTAGACTAGCAAAAAGGCAAATACGTAAATGTAACTCTTCCAAGTTACTGCTCTCACCCTGCTTTTTCAGTTTCCAGTGTGCGCTGCAGCTCCTTGGCTTTCTTCTTAACCTCTGACCCCTCCTTCTGTAGTTTCTGCACTTCCTGCTGCGCTTGGTCCCGAGACGCCTGCACCTCACTGACCTGAGACTCCAGTTTCTATAAGATCAAATACAAAACTGATTCAATTCCAACCACGTGTACCCGTTGAGCGGTGAGGGCCTATAATGACAGTTACTCAAAACAAAGAGCCTGACAAACCTTAGTGAGCCCCTCCAGTTGCTCTACACGCTGCTCTGTGGCCAGAAGTTTGTCTTTGCAATCCTTCAGGGAGTTTTCCAGCAGTGTGCACTGCTCCTGTCTCTCCTTGAGCCTTTGGTCTTGCTCCTCTGCCTTCTTCTGAACTTTATTCAGCTCCTACATAAAGCGATGAGGTGTGACATAAAAGTCACACAGAGAAGTCAGGGGGGAAACTGGGACAAACAGGCTACAGATTTAGGTACTGTGGGCTGCACTTTTATGTTGTTTCAACATCAGCTAACCTGCTGTTTGTCCTGCAGTGCATGCTGAGCAGTCTCAAGGTTGTTTTCCAAGTTGGCCTTTAACGCAGCCTTGGCGGCCTCCGTGGACAGCAGCATCTCTGTCTTTGCTTTGAGCTGAGAAGAAAACATGCCACCAAATGGTTATTTTAAAGATAATAAATTATATACTGTGCATTCTGGTGTCTGTGCACAAACAGGTAAACATCTTCAGTGACCAATATAGTGTGTTTCTACAGGTTTTCAACAAACTGTCTTGTCATACTGAGGATGAATTTGCAGTGATGGTACATTGTTGTCTTGCAGGTTTTAATGGTGTTTTTATGTTTTGTTTTTTTTCCCCATTATACCCAAAGGCACAAAGTTGAGCATTTTCTTGCACAGGTAACATCAGTCAATTTTTGAGGCCTGCAAAAATTGTAATGACAACATTTTAAGGAATCTGGCCTAAAATTCAAATGATTCGAAACCCGGGTACATTCTTGAGCAGGGGTTTACCTGAGCGTCCAGCTGGGAGACTTTCTCCTTGCTGTCTGCGAGCTGGGCGGTGAGTTCAGTGACTGAGGTCTCCAGTGTGTGGGCTCGGTCCTGGGCCGACCGAACCAGGGTCTTCTGCTCCTGGACCTGCTTGTGTAGGTTATCCTGGGCTTGCTTGTTGCTCTCTGATTGGTTCTTCAACTTGTCAGTCAGCTGTGTTACCTTATACACATATTCAGAACATTTATAAGCCTTTATCCCAATAGTACACAACAGTATTGTGTTACTTAGACTCCACGTTTAAGTGATATGTTTTGTCATTTTTGTGCACTCACCTGTTCTTGTAGTGTGTGGTTTTTCTCCTTCAGCTGGTTGAGCACAGCTGTCTCTCCCTCTCCGGCCTGGATCTTGGCACACAGGTCCTCTCTCTCAGATTCCAGCTGGCTCACAATGTCTTTACTCTTCTGCAGCAGAGCCTCCAGGTTTTGGATCTTCTGGTCTTTATCTCCAATCTGACGCAACACCTGCTCCAAGTCATTCTGAAGCAGGAAGGTAAGCCAGAACAGAAACATTGTCACAGGATCAAACTTGATGAGATTAATTAAATCAACATGATTAGATTATGCTGCGTCTTTGTAATATCTAACTCTCCGGGTGTATCTGTAACGTCCAATGTGTGACATAGTGACATCTAGAGGCAAAGTTAAAGATATAACCCGATTGAAAACCTCTTATATATATATTTTTTTTTCCAGAGGCTGCTAAAAACAAGAAAAAAATCCCTCTACAGAGCTGAAGTCTGAGTGGTCTCTTCTGGGTTTTTTACTTCAGGACATATTAACTTTCAAATACAGTAGCACATTAATGTCCCTTAACACGTGATTCCTTCCACCATAAAACAAAAAGAATATGGTTGCCCTCTCTACACATAAGAGCTCATTCCAAGGTTTCAGAAACACAACAAGTCTTACTTTCAGGTGATTATAAACTAATGGAAACATAATTATGAATATTTTATTCTGTTTTTGCAGCTTGTTCCTTCTAAGTCTCAGTGTTGTTATCGGTGTAGTACCTGTGCTTCGCGGAGTTTGCCGTTGGTGTTCTGCTGCAGCGCCTGCAGTTCCTGATGCTGCTGTTTGGCTTTCTCCAACTGGTGCTGCAGGTCTGTGTTCTTACCAACACTCTCCTTCAACTAAAAGGGAAAGATGGGAAATGTCTTTTATCTCATTTCTCTCTCATTGCTTTACTCACTTTTGCTTTGCTTTGTTTGATCTTAAAGCACCCCTCCACTCAATAATGTGTTCAATAATAATGTTCCTAGACTGTATTTTTATCATTTTTCATATTGCAGAATGAAGTATGTGCACAGTTCGACGCCACTGAAATGTTTTCTGTGTCTCATTTCTCACCTCAAGTCAGATTTTAAGGTGTGGATGTACCAGCAAAATTCATGGCAATACAACATTTTTGTGCCGATTGAGATGGACTATTATGACATGAAGCTGTCACTGAACAAAATCTGAACATGGACTTTTAAGACAATGGGAAACATCTTGTGCCTAAATGTAAAACTGAATGAACAATATTTGAGGTAGATGGATGACGTGTTATTCTAATAATTTCTTATTTTCGTTGAGAAACTTTATCAAATGATTATGATTATTATGAAGCATGACATTTTTATTTTGTGTTACAGCTACTTGAGGTTCATGGTCATGTACGGATGTTCGGTCTGTTCTATCACATTAATCCATTTTCCCTGCAGCAGTCATTAAATTTTCATTGCGAGGTCTACCTGTTCTTCTGCCCGGGACAGTTTGAGCTGCAGGTCGGCTGCTTGCTGCTCTCGGTCTTTCAGTTTCTCCCCAGACAGCTGCCTCTGTTCCTTCAGACGACCTTGTGCCTCACCCAGTTGTCTCTCTGCCTCCAACAGTTTGGCGTGCAGCTAAATAACGGATGATGGATGATGATTCAAATGGAGAGCATGAGAGAGAGAGAGAGCAGTTAAAAATCATAGATGTTTCCTTGCTGTTCCCTCAGGTAGAGTATATGTCCTTGTCAGGGATGCGTCAGGGTGTAATAGGTTTGTATCCGTTGACGCTCACTTCAATCAGTTCAAGTAACTTATTGGTCAATATACTAGTATCAGCTGTGATGTTCTTCTGAATGCTGTAGTGTGTGTCTCTTTCTCACCTGGCTGATCTCCGTCTGCTGCTGAGCACCTTGGCTCTCTTTTTCTTCTCTCTGATGTTCCAGTTGTTTCCTCTCCACCTTCAGCTCGGCGTGCTTCATCTCCAGTTCTGTGATCTCATTCTTCAGCTTGGTCACCTCCTCTGCCCTCTCCCTGAGCTCGGCCTGGGTTTTCTGCAGCGAGGCCTCGGCCCCTGTAGCGCGGGCCTGGAGCTCTTGTATCTCCAGCTCTCGTTCCCTCAGACTATCCTGAACCCCTTTCTTGGTGTTTTTTTCTGCTCCCAGTTGCTCCTCCAGTTCCTGATGCGCTTTTTCCTTGCGGGTCAGTTTTTCAGACATGTTCTGCAAAAAATAAATAAATAAAATAGATAAATAAAAAAAACAGCGCGGTCAACCACATGGAATTAGTCAAGCAGCAGGTGCACAGACATTTAGGATCTCAGGAGGGAAAAGATTTAAAATGTATTTTTAAAACATTTTGTTTAACGTTTCAGTAACACTTTAAATTGGTTTACTCAGTAACAGGTATATTCAAGTAATGGTGAGGATATTCATCAATAGCTACTTACCAATAAGTTTACATTCAAGCAGCATAATGGCTGTTTATTTAATATTATAAAGCACTTATTAATGTCCTGATTGGTCATATTCAACAACTACTAGGTTATTAACACACATTTTCCATGGCGCTGAAGGTAAATACATCAACACACGCAAATAGAGAGTAATAAGTAATGACTGTGTGGAATTACTACTGGATAAGTCTAATTATCTTTGTTGAAACAAATCTTGCATATTTTACCTTTAAATCTGAAAAAGTGTGCTTTAATACACTGCATTTCTTGAGAAGCCAGGGTTGTACTGAAACAATGCAGACTGACAATGCTTGCACCTTATGCAAGAACCATTTGTTGTTTCTAAATTAAACTGTTAGCAATGTAAGCGCTGCACAAGGCACGAACACCCCCGGCCCATGTGATAAAAGCTATGGAAAAGAACAGTCACCTCACTTCAAAAAAGCACTCAAGACTAAAGTGTGGCATGGCATCTCTAGAGGGAGGTTTTACGACACAGAACTTGAAATACTGTGGTATGTGTATCACGCATGCTTCAGTGTAAGCGCTGGTAATAAACCTGGCAACAGGGTGATAAAGAACAAAATGTTGTTAATAGCAGAGTGTGCTACTAACTAGGGAGTGTGACAGGACACCTGGACTTCAGAGAAATGCTCAGTAAACCTCTGCTGGCTCAGGCTCCTCCACAGCAGCGGGTCAACATTAACCAGGCTCTCTGGAGACGGTCTGTTTTCCCCCCCTGCTCTTTTGTTTGTTTTTCTAGGACATTTTACCACCCTTCTCTTGTGTCACTGTCAGGACCCACTGCTGGCAACACAGAAGTAACAACAAACAAATACTTCATTACTGTACTTTAGAGTTTTCAGGCATCAGTACTGGACTTCATCATTTGTTTTTAAGACAACTTTTTAGAGCTCCACAATTAAACAGGCTAAAATTGCAATGTCATCCTGCAATTATCCAACTGCAAAAGGCTGCAGTTTAAAGGTATCTCTGCTAAATCAATGTTGGTAATTTGACTTGTAAAAAGAAAACGTTTCAAAGTAACCAGTAGTCTGTATTTTTCTTGATAACTAAGCAAGTACATGCAAATCTCAGTCATAATATTGTTTATAATAACCAATTAATAAAGCTAAACTCAGTACATTTTACCAAAATCATCTGTATTTTCTACTCCTTATATTGTCAAAATAGGCTTGATACTATAGTTAAATGTACATTATCAGATCGATTTCAACATATATGGATGAAAAACATAATGCCTTGGCATATCCCTCTATGCATATCATGAAAAACAGACGGAATAATGAAATCATACAAGTCACAATAGGATGAAAAAGATAAAAATAGGAGATTGATCATGGAGAATGAGGCATCATAAATATAGGAGACCTGTCGCAGACATTGAAAACCAGTTTGCACAGTGGGCTGAATTAATGCTCATTATTATTATTATTATTATTATTATTTTATTTTAAGTTGGGATGATCTAATAGCCTTTCCCTATTATGGCATGAGGTTCATTTACGTTTACAGAAAGAGTTTGTAGAAATGTCTTTATTTACTTTTTACTTTTGTCGTCTGAGTACATTTCAGAGTCTGTATTTTTTCCACTGACACTTGAGTGAAAAAGTTGAACCAGTACTTAAACTCTTGTACTCTTTAATTCAAGTATTACAGCAATCACACTCAACAATCAGACTCGACACCTTAATCAGATGACTCACTGACTACTGAGTGCTTGTTTGTTACTTCTATTTCTCGTTTGGTTTTCTGTGTTTTTCTTGGGCTGATGACGATGATCCCCCTGGGGATCAAAAAAGTTCATCTGTATTTCTACTGGTGTAAAGACTGCGTGTCCTTTTGCCACCTCTACTGGGTCGCTCTTCTCTAACCCTAGAATTACAGACCCCTGTTGGTTGTTCACCTGCCTTCTCTGATCCTCTGTATCTCTCACTGTCTCCTTCATCACTTTTGTCTCTATCCTCATGAGATAAGAATCTGTATCAGGTCTCTGAGTATCCTGTTGCAAGGACCAGCGTGGGTCAGGGCCAACGCACTGGAGATCCAGTTCTGTAATCTCCTTCTTATGCCTGATGAGGGATCCGTAGCAGAAACTGTTTTACCCGGTTCCCATTGCATTCGCGCAGGTAGCTGTGTGATCGAATCTTACTCCAAGTGACAGAGCCGACATGACAGAGATCCCCCCCTGCTGGTTTAATTATAGAGCTGCGTGTGATTTTGATCAACATGTCTTAGTTGCCAAAGACGGCTGGTGACAGCAGAGCATTGTGAAAAGGCCTGATGCCGAGCAACAGAGGAAGGTTTACAGAAACTGAGATGGCATGTTACAGAAGGGCAGCTGGTAAGGCTTGTTAACATGACAGCAGTAAATGTAAATCCTACACAATCTTTTGCTGTGTATTTGTGGCAGCTGGCTGGCTGGTTGTACCACAATCGTAAAACTGTCTCATAAAATAATATGTCCGTAATAATTGTTGGATTGTGGCAGTAGGTGGGTTACCTGGTTTTCTTGCTGTAAATTATTCAGAGTGCTCTGCAGTTGGTGGATCTGCTGCGTGTAGACGGCTGCTTCTTGTGGGCCTTTCTCCAGTTCTGCTTTCAGTTGCGATATGGTCATCTGAAATACCATAATCGACAGTCATATTAACAACTTTTAAAACGTGTGTATGTACGACTGAAGAAATAAAACATACCACGGTCACAAAAATTGAAAAGAACAAATACACAAAAAACATGAACGGAAATGAGCAACTGAAACATAAATAAACGTATAAAAACCCAAAAAGATGCAACCAAATTTGAGGCCAACTTTAAGCAACGGGCTTTACCTCCAATTTACGAATCTTGAAGAAAGAGAGGGTGGGTGTTGGAGAGGGATACAATGTGTGAGAAGAGGAGGAAGAAGGGAAGGGAAAGAGAGACACGGACAAAGGTAAGTCACAATACAACAGTGGAGGCAAGGTGGTGTACTAAATAAATATATTTGATTTTATATGACAGAATTGACAAATCTGTAAATGACCCTTCACTTAAGCTGCTGATAATGACAAAGAGCTGTTCAAAGTGCAGACTGAAACCCAACCCTTGATATTCTGACTAAACACACAATGTGAATCTCTGGGTGTAACCATGTCATGGCCTTGGGGTTTTCGACAGGAGACCAGAGGCTGATCTGGATGAATGGAGTCTTATGGGAGAAGTGGCTCCGTTCCCTGAATAAACAACTGTTTAGTGAAAACTGTTGGATCCATAACAATGAGGTCATCTCTGTGATGATCTTCAACATCCTATCTATTGACTGGCAAATCATGACACTACTTTATTGTAAAATGTAACTAAATAATTGTTTTTTGATTGACAGGCGAGGCTCATTTACAGCGACTGTACAGTTTATCATGTAGCCAAACCATGGCCCAAACACATGCATTTTATCCACGTTCTTCTTTATATCATCAAAACTAAAGTTAAAAATAACCAAACTCATCAAACATGTCACTACCCTCTCCCATCACAGCTAAGACATCCACTCTTTTCTACCACAAGACCTGTTGTTACATTAGGAGAACATTCAGATATACAGGGAGCTGATACTGGTCAGTTGTCATGCTTTCATCAACAATTAAACTGGCTAATTTAGACTTTTTAGTACAAATATCTTTGACCCAACTCTTGTGTCAGACTATTTACAGATTGCAACATTACCACGTTAGTAGGTTTGACTCTTAAATGTCCTCAAATCTGAACTCCCTTTTATTTACAAATAGTCTATACAACTATGTCTTTAGTACCACTATCTATGTAACCCCCCCGCCCCCGCAATATGCAATCATTACTAAAAACAAAACTGCAGCACATTACAAGCAGACGTGTGAATATTCTCATGATTCTGTGCAACTTTGAATAAAATCGTTTCCACACTGCTACTTGTTAATTATGAAAAACAGCTATTTTTTTTATTTAAAAAAAGATACTCTGAGCCTAAATGTATTAAAGATTCATACTCCAACTATAATCTCTGTGCACTAATATATGAAACCATCTGTTAGATTAGTTGGGGACTGTCTAGAAAGAGACATTCAGGGCCTGGAGCTGGTTGATGAACCCTATAAATAGCCATCTCCGTCTGGGATAAAAAAAGGGTAGGAAATACGACTGAATTATTAACAAGGTATTAATTAATAACTTTACCACGCAAAGCCATCAGGAATAAGAATATACAGTATAGTAGAAGAACTTATTTCAGAGCTATATGTTGACAAGATGTGAGACGAATCGCCGGATCAGATGATAAATCAGTGAAAGTCTAATAATGAAGGTGTAAACAGTAGGGATCAGTATGTATGTTGTTCTACCTGTCAGATTAGTTGGACAAGGTACAGCCGTAGTTTACATTGGAACACACTAGCAAAAAGTTCCAATGATCAGACAAAGCATGTTTAATCTGAAGTGATGGCGTAAGCTCACCTCTGAGGTAGTGTAATTTGCCTGCAGCTGCTCGTAGTGACTTCTGAGGCGTTCGGACTCCTCTTCCCTCTCACGCGTCATGTTATCCATTAACGTCTGCACCTGCACCAGCTCCTTCTGCAGGACCTCCACATCCTCCACTCCTGGACGCTGCAACTAGGGGGCAGAGCGGAATCATGCTTAGTAATACATAAGCTATTAAATTATGCATCAGGTCTTTAGTTATTAAAAAAAAAAAAAAAGCTTGGTCATTCATGAATGCTAATACTGTGCTTGGGCCCCAATCTTTATAAAGGTTTAAGCCCATTTTGTGAATGGATAATATAGAAGATGCATTTCATCTATGTTTTAGCACAAAGATTATAACTTAGCAACCTCATATTTCTACACAGTCATGGGTACAGTATGTCCAAAGCAGTGATTCTGAAATTTCCCCCAAAGACAATTGAGATATCTTCTCGGGATCCACATATATTTGTTTCATGCATGATTTTATGTGATTATGAATGGATACATATGTGTCGACTGTCACTCTGGTAACTTCTACTGTCATATTGCTGTGCAGTTCATTCTATGTAAGTCAACAAACTGCAACACTCTGTCCTAGAAAAACTTCCCAGTGGAGACAATAAAGTTTACTTTACTCTACTGTGCTTACATAAAGATACACAAATGTGTCACAAAGTGTCACAGACCTACATTTTTAAGAACTCTTCCACCACTGTCAAGTCTCTCAAAGCGTTTTGTATGTTTTTTTGTTTTGTTTTGTTGCATCTTTTTTTGGCTTTGTCTTCTTCCTTTTTTTTTGTCTGTTTCATCGTATAAATCATATATATTCTTTATCTCATTGTGTCTTTTACAACTAGTGTCTCTCCTCCACATTTCACATGACTTTAGTGGGGTGAACATTTCCAGACTCTTCCAGACATCACTATGTTTTAATTAGGAAAATTTATTCACTTATTATATTATTGCTGTGTATCATACACTGCCAATTAAGAAAATTAAGTATGTCTGTCCTGTACAGAGGGCTTGAATTAGGTAAGTATAGTTTGCTAACAGGTAAGTGCAAACATAAACTGGGAGTGTTAAGTTTTGCATCAGTTTTGTGGATCTTGGCTCACTTTGACAAAAAGAAAATAAAAAGATGAAGAAATAAATTTAGATAAATACATGTCTGTCAATTCAAAGTTGACAAATTTACAGTTAAAGACTATGAATTATCTCTAATATTAAAAACTGAATTAAAGACATTTGAAGGACCTACAGACACCTTGTTGACACCAAACTGCTGAGAACGTTTCCAGGCAGTGTTATCGGGTACTTGAAGTCACAACAAAACTTTCATAATAAGCTTCGGCTCCTTTGAAATAAAATGCTGGATCGTGCTGTGTTTTCCATTTCTATAGCAACTGTGAGGGAATTGTCTGTCTGTGTCGATTCTTCCACCATGCAGCTCAAAGCCAAATTGATTTCATAGTGTAGATTCAACTCCAAAGCACAGCATTCATGAAAGCTCTAAACACAGTGCAAAGTATTTCTTAAGTGTCTGTAATAAGAGCGGTGACTGTGGTACCAGTTCTGTTTGGAGTCTCTCAGTCTCCTGCTTCTCTTTCTGTAGTTGTTCGGTCAGTTTGGCAACCCTCTGGTCTGCAGCCTCCCTAAGGCTCTTTTCCTCATCATAGCGGGACTTGATGTCTGTCAAAATGAACACATCAACACTTGTACTTTATGACATCCAAGTAACAACACTAATATCAAAACTAACATCAATTTTTTGCAACTTAGCGGCAAAAAATTATAGCAGTGAGCATTTACAGCTAAATAGCAAAGAATGAGTATCCAATTTGAGGTTGAAGTTACTGTGATCTGTTCAAAGACTACTTTCCTTTGTCAAGAGACCAACATAGATCGCCCGGTTTCCAGGCCTGAGGAACCCAACTCTACTAACCTACTATCTCAGTGGCCAGCTGGGCGGCCTTCTGCTCAAACAGGTCTTTCATCTGCTTGATGTTGAACTTTTCCGTCTCCGCTTCGTTCAGCTTCTTTTCAAGGGCTGAGAAAAGGGCACTGCATATTAGTGACTGATGTTGGATACCTTTAAAACATGTTAATCCCCATAAATGTCATCTCCCCTACCTGAATCCTCTGACACTGGCCCATCAGTCTGTGGAAGCAAGGGAAGATGAAGAACACGTACAGTAAGAGTAAGAATGACCCATCATGTATAAGACTACATCACTATTAATGAGGTCAGCTCTTCTATTCTATTTTCATTTCTGTAAACATGATAAAAGATAAATTATCATTATGAGAAAATAAAGTCTTGAGGGAATTACTTGCTTCAGGTGCCCTTGGACTTTGTCTAATTCCTTCTTGAGCTCTCCAGAGAACCATCTTTCTTCCTAATAAAGAGAAAATACACAATATTAAATCACTGAATGATCTAATCACTTACACATCTGTAAAGGTCACTGTTCACAAACGAAATCATACTGAGGCAAAGACGAAAAAGGTATTACTATTTTCACTATTCTTATTTAGAATGGTTTAGTTTAGGCACCAAAACTGCTTCGTGAAGTTTAAGAAAACAGCGTGGTTTGAGTTAAAGTATATGTTTATCACCAGCACAATGAACCTTTTTTTGCTAGAAGACAAATGTCTCAAATGTGCATTTACCTTCAGTGAAGCATGCAAGTCCTGAACTTCTTGCCGCAACATTGTGAGGTCTTCCCTATAAGAAAAAAAAGTGTGTTCAATAATATATGTATAGTGATACTGTTGTTCACCCTGAGACAATAATAACTAATACTAAATGAAAATGCGACATTTCAGTCTCACCGAGTGGGGGCCATGTGAGCAGGGAGGTCTCCGGTATCATGGAACAGCTCATAGTGCTTGAACAGCTCCTCTGCAGAATTATGGGACTTCATGCACTGAGGGCAGATGAAGCCCTGAACACAGAAACACAACATAAGGAATAAGTGATAAGAGCTTTCAATCTGTGGCCAAACTTAAAAAGTTATTACTTGAAGAAACACTTTACCTCAGATGTCTGATCATGGTTAAGGTCTGTGCTGGGCTGCTCTGATTCTGTGTTCTGGGAGCCTCCCTTCCCAGGAGTCTAAAGAGGAGAGCACAGACTTGATTAAACAAAGGTAGGGAGCAGATTTTACCACCAGACTCCAGGGTGTGTAAGCTTTTATGTGCATGTGTTACTAGTGGGGTTCAATTTAAGAATACATATTGGCCAAAAATCTCAACACTGTAAACTGAAGGACAGGCACCAGCTTCCTTCCATCTGTTACACTTTAAAATTCCTTGCATATAAGCTCCTATTTTCTGATTATTTATGATGTGTATATAAGGGATAAAGCAGTTCTGTGTTTGATTTAAAAACTTCCTGTTAGGTATTGGAAACAATCTGATCAGATCACAACCATATTTTAACCAGTCACTTGTGAACTGGATGACTCACTTGACTTCATTGTACAATGGAACATTGCAGAAGATCCCTCAACCCTGCTACCATTAGACTGTACAACAACTTATTCCATGGCACATAGACTCAACACTTGATTTGGATAACGGTTTTGACTGCAGTACTACTACTATGACTTGACTCACTTTTGCATATTACAGTGCATATTTCTCCATCTATTTTGCCACTTATAAAATAATACTCATTTTTATATTATTTTGAGCCATGAGATAATTCAACTTCCTAGAAAGGATCAGTAAAATTTGCCTTATCTAATGTTATTTTTCTTATATTTCAGGTTGGCTTCTGCTACTAATAGACAATATTTAACTTTTAGAAGAAATTCCTGAGAATCACTGAACTGCTTTTCAGTTACAACAACAGTTCATCTAGGGACCGGTCCTAAATGCCACAGGCAGCTGGCTAGGTTACATTAAATAACACACCCTGTAATTCAGGTCACTGCAAAGAACTGATAAACATAACTCTTCACACCACTCTGACATGGATGATATAAAGTCAGTTAAAGTGTACACAGTCCACTGACTTAGACAAATGTAATCAGTTCATAGTCATCCTCATCCTCCTTTAGAGCTTAAATTACCTCAACTGAGGCTAACCTTTCATTCACAAAAATGTTGAATTTGGGCTTCTCATGAATGAATGGGGTCAGGGTATGTGTGTTTCATAGCCAAAGGAACTCTGAACTGTCATCTCAGAGCCTTTGGAAATCAGGCTAACCATTGCAACATGAAACAACCTTTGACCCTGCGCAAACAAAAAAAAAAAAAGAGCTAACAATCATTAAGATTAAAACTTATAATAAATGCACTCTTTTCAGATCATTTATGAATGTTTTGTACTTTATTACAGTGTTGAAAATTAAATGCATGGTTAAAAAAAAATTTTTTTAAATGGAACACAATCTGCTACTACAAACATACATCAAAGCTGAGTAGAATATATCTGCTATCATTATTTGACCATGTGGACACAAGATGTTATTTGAGTTCAACCATAAAAACAGCCGGAAGTGTGTATTTTACAATGGGCCTTGAAATCAGGTGTTTCCTTTATGCAGATAACATACTGCCCGTCTTTAACCTACATGGATCTAATAATTAACAAGGTGGACTAGAAGATCGGCCTCTTGTAACAATAAAACATCTGTTCTGTATTAATAACAGCTGATTTTGTTTTGTTTAATTCGTTTTTACAAGGGGCAAAATAGGTTAGAGGTCCCACTCAAATAACCTCAAATAAAGACCTAAAAAAATGGAATTTCCTGGTTCATGGGCTGGAACGTGAATGATGCAGGTAGCAATGCTGTGTGGTAAATGTAGTTCCGAATACAAGCTAGCTTAGCTGGTCAGTTTACACTCCCACATGTAACTCTTTTGACAAGCAAGTTATTTATCAGATCAGTCATGCCATCTTCTGCAGATGAACACCCTCAATAAATCAGAACAAGTGGTTGTATACATGTTGCTTTTTGGGTCACACAGAAGATAAATCTTTGGCTAACGTCAGCGTTAGCATGTGAGAAGTGGACGATGAATTAACCACAGCGCCGCTATGACATAGCTAGCTAACGGAAACATAATTTTGTCATTGTACGTCAGCTAGTTCAGATGTTATTTGCTCACTTCGGCTAATCGCTGCTGTGTTACATATATACAGATGTTAGTTGGCGATACTCTCATCACGAGTGGCACGAATCAATCGATTTGAGTTAGCATTTGGTAGCTAGCTGTGGGAGCGCTTGATATGTTCACTACGCTGTGATGAGGTATACGGGTAATTCGATACTGTTGGCTAACAAATACACCGCCCACCCGCGACAAGTTGCAATACAAAACGTGCGTCGCCCTCATGAAAACAGACAAGGATAGGCCTGTATCTCCCAAGAAAACAACCCGGTTTAAACAAACCAAAGCGTTACGGTTGGCTCGAGTGTCTCAGAGGCTTACCATTTGAAGTATCCGTCTGAGCATGGTCTTGACTGTGCTTGTCTGGACCCAAAATCCAATCAGTTTTAACAAATGCAAAGTTGACGTCGCTGTACAACGAACACCTGACTGGGCTCAGGCAGCAGCAACGAATGGGCGGGTCAATGGGAGGATGCAGGATACATATATTCAATATAACAAAATATAACAAAACAATCTACTGTCACATTGAATGCACATAAAAAAAGACAAGGAGGTAGGTCAATACAATTTTTTTTATTCAAACTTAAGTTTTATGTACAACATGGTTTCTTACAGTCACACATACTCAGTAGAATAAAGGGTTATTTGCTGATTTAATTACAATGGTCACATCTTCCATATATCACATAATTTAAGCTTTCTTTCTGGGGTGCTGGCAAACGTCTGGCCTGCACAGTAACCATGACTTCCTGTCATAGTTTACTGCACATAATGGGGGCGTGCATTTGTTCCCCAAAACATAAATAAATAAATTCAGTCAACTAAATACTGTATATTCAGCTGTGATAAGAAAACCATCCTGTGTAAGCGGATTTGACTGGGTGTAAGGCAGGCTGTAGTGCTTCTAGTGAGTGCTACAGGGTGGGCAAACACAACTTACAGTTGAGTTTGTGAAGGCACTTAAATAATCAGGGTAAAAACAAACAACATATTGACTATCATACAAGATCTCTTTATTCTTAGTCATTAACAGGGATTAAATTTCTTCAAATGCACTTCTGAAGATATGGATTATTTATTATGAGGGCAACTGTGTGTTTAACTGTCGACTACTGTCTTTCTTTGGCACATTTTAAGTTATGATAATGATTTGATGAAAGATTTGTGTAACTGATCACTTAAGCAACCTGCCATTCAACACTTAAAGACCTACATTTAACTGTTCTTAAGTGGTTTATCACTATTTATTCCAATATTATCCTTTATTATCCTTTTGCATTTTTCAGTGAAAATCAGGTATTTTCTTATATTACATTAACTGATCAGGAAGAATAAATCCAAAACAGAGAAAAAGAAAAAGGGGCTTTTTCAGCAAAATATGCCATTAACTGAACATAAAAACAAGTGTATCCAACCACTGTCATTTGTCAAACTATAAGGGTTTTACTGTTGAATCAATGTTGCAGAAGATGACGGTGTTTCCACATTCACTACGGAGCCTGATGACCATGAAAAGGTCAGAAACGATATTTTACCGGAATTATTTACATGTATTGATAGGATTAGTGGATCGAGAGTTATTAAACATGATGTCTGATGAATGTAGATGACTTTGGTCGACAACGGCTAATAAGGTCTTTGTGGGTTAATTTACAAAATGATGTCTCGGAAAATACTGTAAAAGCTTATGTTTAACTGTGGATAGTTTACTGGTTCTTTACATCAGATATCTTCATTCCAGTGTTGAATGTTGCTAGAAATCAGAAGTGATACTTTAAGGTTGGTAGCTATTGTACATGAGAAGAATTTGTTGCATTAAAGGTCTCTCACAAGGCTGGGGTTACATTGAGGTGACATCTGTTTTCCACCAAATTCAAACTGTCTGAACAATTCACAGAAAAACTGAACTGCAATAAAATATTTATACACATGTAGCTATTTCTCCTACTCATATTGTAAGTTATTTGGTACTAATTCACTGTGTGGCTATAATTTCCTCCAAGAGCCAGTGTTTTGCAGCTCCAGCTTCTAGAAAAAAAACAGTGAGCATTAGCAATCACATACAGGCATGTAAGACTAAAAACAACCTGTACGTTGCATATGCAGCACAATGGGAAAATCAACCTACAAGTACAAGTTTTAAAGCAACTCATTTAGGCTAATAAGCTGGTAATGGTTGTTAAAAATATCCATACAAAATATTAAACATACCGGGAAAACATATCGGCACACTTCAAGCCCACTTCAAATGGGTTTCGAATAAACCTCATGGAGTCCATAGTGTACAAATTCAGAGACTGTTAGTAATGTAAATATTGTACAGTCTGTCTCAGATGATATGTCATCTTGGAGTTCTGTCAGAAGAATTGCTCTTGTTGGCGTCAGCTGCTGGTAATGACTTCTATCTGTTGACTAGATCTGAGCCGCGTGTGGAACAAACCACGTAGTGAGGTGTGCTGTTGTCTGTCACTTGGGAGCTCGGGGTGTTGCCATTGGTCGGGCTGCACACAGGACTGCAGGTGGGATTACAGGTGGTTGTGAGCCTGCGTAGGTATTCTGCGTGGACTGGTTTGTGGCTCTGCAGGACCCTGATGGCTTCGTCCACTGTAAACCACTTACGCTTCCTTCCTGCAAGAAGAAAACAAACACATCTTGTCGTTTTTTTCTGATTAACAGACAGGTCCTGTTTAACAGATGTTATTGGGATCAGTAGTGGAAGTACTTTCACTAAGTACTGCACTTCAGTTTTATACAACATCTCAGCAAATGTTGTTTGTGACTGACTGAAGAGTGAAATGTTCCTTTTATAGGTTGAGAAAATTCTATTTCTTCAGCTAAACAATATATTTAAAAACCCTTTTGGATTGTTTTATCTTATTTGGATATGCACTGTTACAGAGCTGAAAACAGGCCTGGTGTTTGTGACGTCATGAAAGGTTGACTTTGGAGGGATACGTCGTTCTCACAGTTGATTTTGGAGAGATACATCGTTCTCACACGGCAACAAAACAACAAACATATGACAATCTTCTCAGAATGTGATTCAGTGCTATAGATTAAACTACCAACAGTAAATAGAGTCATGCAAATGAGCTTAAAGGTAAACATGTACAGCAGTAACACACACACACACGTATGCTGCAGTAAAAAGAAAAAAATTGTACAATATATTAAGAATAGTAAAGCAATGACCATTTTACTGCACAATTACTACTTTTACTTTCAATACTTTGAGTGATTTTTGCTAATTCTGCTTCCTTTTTTACTTTTAGTGGAGTATTTTCATTGTAGTATTGATACTCTTGCTCAAGTAAAGGGTCTGAATACTTCTTCCACCACTGATCGGGATGAACCTAAGACCTTTCATCTTTGCCTCTGACGGTAAAAGCACCTCAAATCCCTCGTCTCAATCTCTTTTTGATATCTGAAGTGATTCACGGCAGGCCCTAACATTATTCTCTTAATGCTCTGAAGCAGTGCTGCTGGTTGTGATTCAGAGTTGCACAAGTATGAGTCACAATCCTGTAAAATAAGCTGAAACTGCAAACTACCAGGGTTGCAAAAGTGACAATGGGTGAATAGTTGGTATTTTGGTATGATTGCTTGCTTTATTGGACATATAAGCTTTTTTTTTTTTTTAAGATAAAATATTCCAATATAACCACTGGGTAACTTACTGTACTCTCAGCTACAAGGTTCTTAGGTGGAGCTTGCATGTCATTCCTTTTCTCTGGGTCCCCTCAAAAAAATGTATGCTAGGTTAATTCTCCTGTCAGTGCTCTTGACTATAATACTGGCTCAGATCTGAAGTTTGTCCCCGGGCGCCACACAGTGGTATTCACGAGTTAAATGCAGAAAAGGAATTTTCCTGCAGGAATGATAAAGAGGAACTTTATTTTTTACTTCACTTTTTTCCCCTCAGTGACTGTAACTGATCACAACTACAGTTTTTTGTATGTAACTACATTTAACTGCCTACTCCCCTATAGTGAAACTCATCTTACATTGAATAAACCATGCAGCACATTTTACTGCACTACATTTAAGAGTGGAAATAAGCATGGCCGACCTATTTCTATTGGTGTTTACGAGACCTTTAAGTCACCAAACCTTCCAAATAAAGCATCTTCCATAAAATACTCATATGTCCAGTAAACCGTATGTGTGGAGTTATTTATATTTCGCTTCAAACCCTTCATCTCCTCCTATTAAATTCCATCCAAATGGTGTTTTGGTGAAGGAATTCAGTGGGCCTGTGATAATCGGAGGGTGGTGTGAGAGTGGACGACTCACCTACTCTACGCTGACACCCTGAAGTGCATCACTGCTGGTCTTTCAGTGGAGGGGAAGAGTAAATTAGAGCAGTAGTGCTGAGGCCTTCGCGCACAGTCACAGCCCTCTCACGGGGCAATAGAGGACAAGAGGAGGTTGGGGGGGTG
>JAPQRQ010000023.1:9450125-9466703 GCA_037367365.1 Apogon talboti
GTGGGGGGCTGTGGTGAGTGATGATAACTGGAAAACAACTGGGCCCTGCAAACACTCCTCCCCCTTCTGAACAGGCCTGACTTATTTATGTGGGGGAAGCCAGTAAATGATCACAACCACTTTTTTCCAGACCAGTCTGAAATGCTTTTCAGTAAGTCAGGAAGTAGGTTTAAAATACCAAGAACGTTGAAAACAAATAGTGGAAATTGTTTTTTAATAAGCGCTGCATTTTGTAATAGGAGCAAAAGATTATTATGAATACAAAAATAAGATTTTATTTATAGCACCAGTGAAGCTGTAATCCAGTATTTGTTTGCATCTGCTCCATATGACGAGACAAAAATAATCATATGACAAAACATTAACTTGAAGGTTAGTGTTTCTTTAAGAGAGGGAGGAGGGATACCTTGACATTTTTGGGAATACAATTATTTGTTTTAATGTTGAGAGTTAGATAAGAAGACTGATACCGCTCTCATGACTAAGCAGTTTTTGTTTTTTCTGTAGCTTTAAATTCATTGTTTAGATCTATTGTTTTGTGAAATCCAGAGGATCTTGTTACTGGAATGTTTTTGGAGGTTTTGGAGCTCTTTTTTTTTCTCCCTATTTCTAATCTTGGGTTAAGTTATGCTAAATGGATCCTGGATGTAGTTTATTCAGTGGGTAGATGAGATGGGTATTTCAGCATTTATTTTGGATGCTATTTTTTAGGAGTGAGAAGGTGCAGTTTTTTATTTTACTGTCTTGTATATATTTGTATTTTATTGTCTTGTATCCATATCTCTGTGCAAAACCAACTGCCCTCCATGGACAAAATAAAGTGGAAGCTGAGCTGAGTATTTAGACATCTTCCTATCTACTGTTTGACTAAAAGTAAACAGTTCCTTTAAACATACCTTATCTAATTTTACACCATAGGCAAAGTTAGCCTTGTCCCAGAAAACCACATACAGTATATAGGTTTTCTAACCTCAGTCAAATAGGCTTTAGCACAATACATACAATGTGATCACTGTTTTTTAATGCTTTATTTAGTTTTTTTGGTTTTGTTATTGGTAGGAATATAATAATTATTTTTGTAAAACTATTAGCATCATGATAGCAATGGGTGAAGCATACCTATGTTGACAGAATCCTCCCAGTCCTCCAGTGTCTCCGTCACGATGAGGACATACACGTATGTTCGGTGCTTTCTATCTTGATTGTGCTGCAAAGGTTTAGACCGAGAAACTGCTTCATCACTTTCATGTAAAGACAAAATGTAAACTGTGCTTCATCTAAATCATACATGAACACAACACCTTAACACAGGAGTTTATTGTGATACTTTATTTGATTTTATGTGATTTAAGTGTTTACCTCAAAAATCCCCAGGAGTCTTCCCAGCTTCCCCTTCACACCCGCCTGCACAGACATGAAGAAATCAAACCAGGAGTCAGTCAGTTCATTTATGTTTGAATGACCACAGTATTGCTGTTTATAACCAGCATTCTTTGATATTTTCAGACTCTGCTAGAAAGCATGCATTGGCTTTGGGAAAAGCATCAACACTGGTCTCATTTAGGACAGGAAATGCTGCCACGTGCCTGCGTGGTGGCATAGCAGAGATGACCAGTTAGACCTAAACATAGTGTGACACCCAGCATAATGAGGCAGGGGGCTTAGCACAAGTAAAGCATATAGGTCAAGATCCATTTCAGCTTGTACAGTTTGTTACTAATTTATTTCAGAGAGGGGCGACCTCTGAATTTAGCCAGAGCTGTGGCTGGGTGTAGGAAGATGAGTATTCCCTACATCCATAGGGGATACTATTATCTATTGTTCAATACAGTGGTGTTTCCTAGTGATGATGCAAAAATCCCTCTATAGTCGCCCTGCCCATTATTCATACATAGATGCCCTGATAGGATTCACAGGTAACAAATTAAAGGCAAGATCTGCTTTTCATACCACAGCTTTTGCAGCCACAAATCAGTGCTAATGAGACAAAAATATAGCATGTAATTAATAAAGTAACCGCAACGACTGGAATGCATCATAAACTGTGTTGCCAAGAACAGAAATCTGCATGTACTGTATGTAAATTAGGGAATATTTATACATTCTCCATAAATTTGTCCCCTTTCTACACAAATAAGCTTTGCACAAAAAACCATCTATTTCACAAAACCTCACCACAAACTGCCACAGTTGCTGCAAATACAGAAAACTGAGGTTAACTGTGCTCAAACTCATCTGAGTCACTGTAATGATGCTGCATCAGATGCATAAATACACACAGTCTCTTTTGGAATTCAGAGGCACCAAAGCACACAACCAGCTGTGACACCAAATAGAACATCAACACTAATGTTTCTGTGAAATCCCAGATCGATTCAGTGACACGTTAGCTCTTTTTACCACCGCAGGAACTTTACTAGGAACTTTAACTTTACACAGGACTTTGAAAATCCTTGGTGAGTTTCCACTGAAATTATCTAAGAAATTCCCCTCAACCCCCCAAACCCAGGACTTTTACAATTCCCCAGAATTCTTAGGGGCGGGGCTGTGTGTTGAAGAATGCTGATTGAGTGGAACATACTTGCAGTGTTCCTCAAAGTCCATTCACCCACTATAGCCAGTGTGTGCCTGCAAACTAGTTTATTCCATTTGTAGAAGCTTCACATTTTTGGTATTTTGCTCATCTGGAAAATGGAGCAAAAAAAAAAGAGAAGCTACAAGATGTGGACAGATGACGACGTCCATTTGGCAAAAAAACTCATTTTAACAAAGTGAATGAGCACTGAAAACGTTTCGCTCCTACAAGCGCATTGCAATAATCTGTCCATTCAAATACATTCTGCATAAGCCAAGACCTCACTGAATACGCTAAAAAAACATTCAGCAGGACTTTAAGTCTGCGACTCTGAACGACCGAGCCTGATTTGAAATTTCCAGGAACTGCAAGGAGTAGTAGAAACACAAACCACGTAGATAGCACAAATTCTTTTACCCATGTAAATAAATCCTGATAATAAATATTCCTAGGAATGTTGGTGGAAAAGGGGCTATACTGTGCAATGTTAAGACACTCGGGCATTAATTCAGATCTGTCTGAATGACAGATGAAGGCTATGTTGATGGACATTTCAGTTGATTATAAAAACTATGAAACCTCTAGGTACGTGTCACTATTCATTAAATACACACAATTTGCTCTGAAGTTGTGGTTATGGACCAAACCAAAGACCAAAACAGGAAACCTTAGTCAAAACTTGCCCTATTGCTGAATGGGAGATGTATATAGCATCACATTTTTTAGCGCTTTTAACATTTGCTGTGTGACACATTTCTGGCCTGGCTTTTACACTGCAAGTAATAAGGAATTCCCAATGGTCGCCTCCACCGCTGTCCATCCCATCCACGCAAATAGCAGAATACAAAATAAGTTATTAAATAACTCCAATTAACTCTTTTTTTGCATAACTCAAAACACTGCAAAATAATACAAACAAAACAAATACTTTAACATTGTTTTGTTTTCATATGGAACTAAATGAGGCCAGACTACATAAAAACCATTCAACAAATGACACAAGGCTCATTTAGGGAGGTTTCATACTGACGTGTCATTGTAAATTATCCATTGGTTGTTCAAGGGGGAGGGGCTTGGGATGGCTGACACACTTTGAGATGGCGCTGTGGAGTCGGGTTTGTCGGTCCTTGTTGCCGGTATTTCCTACTGTATGTCAATGAGTTCAGAAAACAACTTTTAAACAACTTTATCTGTCGCTTCAAGCAACAACCAACAACTAACAATCTATCAACACCACTATAATTGTGTTAGATTTCCCAATAAAAGAATAAGTAAATGCTAGAGACATAAAAAGACCAGTCACACAAACAAGTGCAAACTATTGTATACATCTATGACAGAGATGTTGAACATGACAGCAGGGCAATAAAACATGATCATTTCAATTATTAGCTTTCATAGCTGTTCACTTCGCAGCTCATCTATATCCAAGTTTATGTCTGGTCTGGGAGGCACAGAATGAAGGTAACGTGAAACTCTTCCTAAATGTCACTGCCATACTTCAGAGCTGTCAACACACCACTGTCCAAGGCAGACACCACCAGCTCACTTTGGCCAAGCACAAGCGACCCCTTCACTACACCCCAGCACAATCAGTGCTAACTTATACACCAAATGTTAAAACCTCAGCTGGATTTAGCACATCAGAGAATGAAAACCACCAGCGGGACAATAATCTGTTGCTGTATTAAGTTTTAGGATTTTGCTTCATTGTGCTTTATTGGCTTTAACATGTTGACAATTCCCTTGATCCACTGCCTTTCTAAAGCGTGAAAGAACTATTCAATCCAGTTATTTAGCAATTTTTTGATCCGTAACCATTGGATTAGGTCAAAACATATTGTGTTTCACTTTCATTTCATATAATTCCTTCTGACTACAATGTCCCACAACAAGTGAACTGTCACCTCCATTATCTGCATCACTGATATTGTTTAAAAAGGGCCTATTTTCCTTCTCCACTTTTTTCTTTGCATTATTGTTTTAGATAGATCTATCTTCCAACAGATCCATCTTACAGTAAGTAATTGTTTTTTTCATTACAAACAAAATGCAAGTGAAATGGATTTTAATATTACGTAGTACAAGACAGGTCGGTGTTTGGACCCAAAGCCACTTGTGGTGAAGATGAAGAAACCCTCCACCCAAAGGATCTGTCATTAGAGTTTGAGAAGCTGTCAAAGGTGGACCGTCATGTGTCACCCTTCAGTCAAAGGGTAACACAGTGGGGGCCACCGTACTGACCAGCTGGATCCGTAAACTCCTGGTGTATCCGGTTTACCACTCAGGACAGGACGACCCTAACAAGCCGTCCTAAAAAAGTACACGTAAAAGCCCATGGTGTTTCAGTGTTGGATTAATCCAGCAGAACCAAAGCCATGAACTAGAACATGTATGAGGCGGGAGGTGAAAAGGGCAGTGCGGTATAAGAAAAGTAATGGTTTTTTGGGGCGTTGCAGCATGTGAATCTATTCTAGTAGAGCCCCAAATCAAAATTATGAACCCAAAAAGTTACATAATAGGTCCTCTTTAAAGTATCAGTAACTAAGAGACTCTTTTTGCACCATTTCTTAATAAAGCAAGATGAGTTTTTGTTTTATAGGTAGGATGAGACCTGAGTCCATTTCTTCCATCTTTCTGGGTTTACTCCTCAGATGAAGCTTTTCACAGTAAAGATTTTAAAGATAAAGATTGCTATGGTGTTTCTGAACATCCCTGTCCCAAAATGTTTACATCTTCACAAAACCGTAATTTGTACAAACTTCAATATAAGGGAATGTATTAAGACATGTTTATATTATTTTTATTTTAATAATTAGTCAACAGTTGTATAGTTTTCTAATTGGAATATTTTTTTTTATATGCATAGATTAATGAAACACAGTAGAAATACGCCTTGTGGTGGTTATTTACAACCCTGATTCAGTGTTACCGTAAAGCTGAAGTTGGTACCAAAACTAATAGCTAGTAAAGGGTTTCCCCAAATTTGTACTGAAAAATGTAAAAACCTTTCCCTGACCATAATATAATTTCCACATCATATCCTTTAAGTACATGAATGTTAGTGTATTTCAAATATCAACTTTTTTTTACTCTCTAATTATTGGTTATTCTCCTTTCCTATAAATACTTACTTAAACTAATGAGCTAATATACCATTTTCTACAGAAAATGACAATATAAATCCAGAATTATGTAAAAATGCAACAACAAAAGGTTATTCTAGTTCCTAACCCATCCATAAACTACACACCTAGAGGTCACAGCTACAGAACATGTGAATCTTCACATCCTTCCCCCATGAAGAAAATCTTTCAACTTTAAAGTGCGTATTAGTATCTGATTATTGCTAGAGGAAAGTGAAAAGCTTTTTACCTATTTTGATCTGAAAACGGTGCATTTTGCTAAAAGGCATCGCTTAAAATTTTATTCCATGGCTTTTACAATTTTACTCAATTTCATGAGTGAAATAAGATTTTTAAACTTCATGACTTTTGCAGGTTTTCTATGGGAACTATGGAGGTAAGACACTGGCCGTGGGTCTGTGGACCGTTGTTTAACTTTACCAAACATAGATGAACTCACCTCCTCGTACACCTCCCTGACGGCAGCTCCACACGGCTCCTCCTCAGGCTCCATTCCTCCTCCGGGCACAATCCACTGGTCTGGATGTCGGCTGCTGCTCACGAGTAAAACCTGCCAAGGAAAAACGTCTCCCTCAGTGTCTGACTTCCAAAAACACGCCAAAGGTATGTCCACGTCAGTTTATTATAGGTGTGTCCGATGGCGGTGTTATTCAAGTAGCACTGAACGTCTCTCCAGTGTCACCCATTCGTTTAATTTACTTACCAATGACTGGGCCGTTATAGTAGAAATACAGATGTTTTACATTTGTATGCATATGATTTTACATATGTGTTTTGACATGAACAAACATTTCATTTCTATATATATTTATTTCTATATAATAATACAAATTTTATTCATATAGTGCCACATCATAACAAAAGTTAGCTCATCCGTTAAAAAAGAAGAAAATTATCTTTTGATATTAATTACTGATCACAACAACAATTTGGCTTCAGTAAATTCCTACAATAAAGTACTTTTACTTCAGTGCTTCAACTATATATTAAAGGTAATATTTATATATTTTTAGTATGATTTTCCTGGCAAAATGTATACTTGTATCAGCAGATTATTACACTAAACATTTATTGCTACTTCAATTTAATAAAAGCTCACAAAATATTGAATTCATACTTCCTATAAAACTGTACTCAACTTTTATGTAATTTCAGCTTAAATAAGTTGGTGAATGCGATAGTGTTTCATATTAACACGTACCATTTTGCAAGTTAATTTTATTTAGTGCAGCTGAAAAAGGTGCCATTTTTATAATATTTTCACTACATATGACAATCAAATCCCTAATATTTTATATAAAGTGCATAATAAAGTGTAAGCGTTAAAGATATGACTGTGGATAACAACCTCAAAAGGTAAATGCAACTCAAACTAACAAACTAATGATGTGAAAAATAAAGTGACACCTAAATTGACATTTTAAACTCATAGAAAAAATGGCAAAAAAAAAAAAATGACAAAGCAGCAGTCTAATGTGAAAGAATCCAACTAAAGCCTCACACTATGTTTAACTGACCTCAAACACATGCAGTTTGGTCTTTTTTTGAGCACGGTGCCCCTCTGGAGATACAGTCACTTGACCTTAAACCCTATCTGGCATCACACTGACCCACATAATGTTCACGTGTGAATACCTTCTCAATTCTGCCTTCAGCTAAGCGGACACGTGCTGCTGCTGTTGGACTCTGCCTCAAACCGGATTAAAAACCAGTCTTCAGATATCTGCTGTGTGCATATTTTACGGCTCAGACAGCTGTCCGTCAGAGGTTTCCAAAAATGAAGACGTGCCTGCGATCCTGCTGAGACCTGATAGCCGAAGCAGGTCAAAGTTTTAAGGAGCAACGTCTTCACCGTCGCTGAAGGTGGTTTCACTTACACAGAGGGCGACTGTGGAACTTCAACCTGCTTTGTGAACCTAAGCTGTAATTTCTTTTTTTTTTTTTCTGTAACGGGGTCAAGAGTGAGGGAGATATAAACCTCTCAGGGCTCCATCAGATTCAGAAAAACCTCAGGTGTATTTTCACTGCTCAACATCAGCCTCACTAATAGAAAGAGCTTCAGTCTGCCTGCTTTGGATCACTGGTACAAATGCTTAAATACAAGAGTGGGACATGTCTTTTTTTTTTGTTCCCTGCTTTCCTAAACTCCAGAATGCACTTTGGTAACTCTGTCAATATTTAGGTTTGGATAAGAGGCCAAGTAGAAAGTAGAGGTGTAAGTTACTCTGTAGAACACGGTTGTCAAACATACGGCCCGTGGACCAAAACAGGTCCTCTGAAGACTTCAATCCGGCCCACAGGATGAATTTGCAAAGTGCAAAAATTAAATAGAAGAATTTAACAGTCAAGTGTGTCATTGAGTCTTGACAGTTTTTGATCAGAAAGTTAAATGTTATATTTTTCAATTCCAGATGCCTGTTATATTAAATGTTTGGTGTATTTGTAGAGCCACTGCAATCTATAAGCTGTAATGATAAGCTGAGAAATAATATTGTTAAAATTGCACATATTTTTCAGGTTGTTCATGGATGTTCCGGTTATTCACATTTTGGATTCACATTAACGTAGTGATATCCAACCAGAGTATTACACTGTCAGTGACATTAGTGGGATTAAGACGGTGTAAAGTGTCTGATGTGTGATGGATGTTTTGCATATTCCGAGCCGCGGATTCAGAGCAGCGCGTTTCACGTGAATCCCAGTCTGTGCTGTAGAAACACTGGCAGCTGCCTTACTGACACAAATGCACACAACACACACATGCATGCACAATTCCCCACTAACGCCGTGTAGGCACTCGTGCACACACTCTCGCAGCCAAAAGGCTTTATAGAAACCACTGGATCAGCAGTTGTCTTTCTGCGCGAAAACAACAGAGCTTAGTAGAGGAGGTTAATGACCCCGGTACACACCTCAGAGTGAGGACGAACTCGAAACATGCACTTCCACATGAGCTCTACTGTGGTCAGAACCAAGCTGAGAACAACTACTTTATACTATACCACACTTTGGTGGGTTATGAGTACTGTTGACCAGCTGACTAGTCATCATTGCAACTTAAACATGTGCAATGGACATGTTCCAAAAAACAGCATGAAACATAATTCAGAGTTGCTGTCCACATACTGAGATGAGACATTACATTTATTTAAGCTGTCGAAATGTATATGTCTTAATTATTTAAGTGATGAGAAGTTTTGCTGAGTTTAGAAGAAACTAGTTCGATTACGTTCATTTTTTCTTCCTTTTTAATCATTGATAGCGTTTGTTTTTATCAGACAAATTTTTGGTTGCAAAAGAAGAAGGCTGAAGTGACAGCCAAAACTGTCAGCAAGCAGGTAAAAACACCTTTGCAACCACAAATTTGACTGATAAAAAGAAATGCTATCAACAATTAGAAGAAACTATTTTGCAGGGAGCAGGGAAAATTATATTTAATATTGTTTGTTTATACAGAAGATTTAGGGTACACAAAGTGTATCCTGAAGCCAACCACTTATACTAACAGCAGTGTTTAGAACAGATCTGCAAATATTGACCTCTTGTCACTCCAAAACACGATTTAATTTCATAATATTTGTGATGCAGATGGTTGCTCTAAGCACAACAAATATCAAATAACAAATATCAACAAATACCTTCAGTTTTCATCCACTTTTAACTTTAATATTTACTTAATGAACAGGTTTTGTACATTCAACAGACTCACACAGCTGTGTCCTAAAACTCTTGCATCACCATCTATTTAATTGACATTGAGTATGAAATAGGCCTAGTCTGTGTTTTGTAAGTAAAATGAAATAAATCTAATTCTAATGTCTTTATTCCATGGTTTACAGAGCATAGGGATGACTTTGTAGATATTTCATTCATTTTAATGGTTATTTTAACAGCCAATTAAAAAAGAAAGATGAAAACTCTTAAATATGCCAAATATTCTAATAAATTTGGCAAATATTGTGTAACTGCTTTAGGAAAACTTGCCACATTCACTATTTTTCCTGTTTTGTTTTTTTTTTTCACAACTTACAAACACTCTACATCTGTTGTAGAAATCATCTGTAGTTGGTTTATAGTATTTTTTTAATAAATAATTGTATATTTCATTACTGTGGCAAGAGAAAGAATCAGATCTAATACATATGTGCTTTACATGACGCCTAATGTTTGCTGTTTGTGTTGGTAGTACAGTATATATACTAAAGTAGAAAGACAAAGGGCCAGTGCTAATATGTACACTTCAAGATTTGTTTATCACCGCTCATATCTTCATACTACTACTACTACTACTACTACTACTACTAATAATAATAATAATAATAATAATAATAATAATGATAATAATAACAATCTTCTCATACCATGCAGCCCTAGATAAGAATGTTACTGACTGATAAAAAATACCTTTCCCTAATCTACTGCAGAATCATTAACACTGTACTTACATCACTATTATTAAATTGAGATCAAATGGTGGATCAGATGGTATATAATTAGAATATAAGTTACTGAAACACAAGGACAGAACTGCAGTTGTTTTTAGTGCAAAGACCACTCATTTCTACTTCTACTCTCCTTAACTCTGGGTGACACACTGAGGAAGTGACTGTAAACCAGGCATGTACACTGGATCGTTTACCATCCAAGCTGAACAAAAACAGTAATAATGTAGGATCATGATGGATGGGGTGTGACGACAGCTCCTGTAATGGAGACCATGGATGATTGGCACCGAGCATGTTAAGTTAAATCTGTTTACACACATATTGATTTTGGCCTCTTCATTGAGTCAGTTAGACATTTTGGAGCGTTCTCTATGGAACACAAACTCTAAATCAATAAGGTTCACAATTTCACACCTGTTTTTGTGCTATAAACTCAAACCTACGCATTTCTTCAGTTTCTGGAACACTTAACATCATGAGATGCTCAGCTAAATAAAACGATAGCACCACTCATCACTTCCTGTTTGTCTCCTCAACAGGATGTAGAGGAAAAGAGTCAGTCGACCTCATGGAGCAAAACCATTGTAACAACTGCCGTTATGTTGACTATATATGTTACTCATATATTTATAGTAGGGCTCAAGCAATAGGTTTTTTTAGGGTCAGTACTGATGTTAACAACTGATATTTGAAAGAGATTTTGCAATAAACATTTAAAACAGTGATGAGACACCGGGATACTTTTTTTTTTTTGTCAGCAGCCAAAAATTCCAAATTAATCTTCATTTTGTCTGCAAGAAGAAGAAAAAACCTCCTCTTGCTCCGTTTTCAAGCTACAGAAAAGTCAGCCAGTGACAGAAGACCTTGGCTGAGCAAAAGCAGCACAGACTGGGGGTGTACTGTCAAATTCTGCTGTTTTTTCCTGATTTCTGCTTTAATGCTGTTAAGAAGAACTGCAAATATCTACCAGCACTTTTCTTGGGAAGTGAAGTGAATCTTCTAAACAAAAAAATATAAAAAAATAAAAGAGTTAACATGCAAGTAGATTATAACACTCATAACATGTAAATTTGCACTGAAATGTATATTTTCTGAGATTGAATTAGGATTCTGAATTCATTTGTCTCAGAGTGAAAGAATCCAATCAGAAAAATGAATAATCTGTATTTATGTGAATATAATACTATGTGACAGTATGTCAGGCACTACAGTATGTAGTTACATGCACAAATACAACTCTGCAGCATCTTTGACTTGAAATGGACACTGTGTCCAGAGCACACAGTGCCCATTTCTGCCAAACAAGACCTGGATACTGGTTGATCTGAGCAAAGTCCACATTTCCACAGAGTGATAGTCCATCCCAGACGTAGACAACACTGGATGCAGTAAAAGTCTGACGTGGGTTTAGTGGGTGTAACAGACGGAGCCGAGTGTAGACCCGATCTCCAGACTTACATGTGTGTGTTTCATCTCTGAATGTATGGAATGAATTTGGAGGATGTTAATTGAAGGGTAATATTCATAATTATGTTGTGTTGTGTGTATGATCACACAAAAGTAAGAATTATTGAATTTTTTATTTGATCTAGCTCCATATTGTACAGCTTAATATTCCTGACCCATGTGGTTCTTTCTTGTTGGGGGGGGGGGGTTTATTATCATATAAGTGCTATTTTTCATATGATGTAGGCTTGAAATATAAGGTGTCATATGCAACTAGATGTCTCCATATTTTCACTTCCTGTTTACTTATGCATCACAGCATTCTTCATTGATTTCTTTGGTTTTTACCCCTCGGCCAACTTCGGGCCGAAGGGGTATTATAATCGTTTTGTCGTCTGTCCGTCCATCTGTCTGTCCCTTCAACAACGTAATCGCATTATCTGAAGAAATCATTGAGACATCCACACCAAATTTATACTGGCATGGAGCACAAGTCTATTGAATTAAAAAAGCAATGACTTTTTCAAGGTCAAATGGCGTCAAATGGGGACATGACCCCTTTGCTGGAGGTGATATGTTTGCTTGAAACAGCCTTGTGCAGTTATAATATCTGAGTACTTTCAAATATAAATATGTATGTAATAAGTTTTACACAAAGACAATCTAATCTAAATTATAGGGCAGTAACTTTCAACAGAATCTTACACCATATTTGGCCAAGGGGTATTAAAAGTGTGCAGCATGTTATGTTATTCTTTTGTGAATGTGGGTCAATTCAGGGCTGTAACCAGTTCACATTGGAATCTGATGCTGACCATATGTCTGCACAACCAAATAGAAATCTGATCTGAGCAATAAATCTGAATTGATGACTGAGGCTGGCAGTGTGAACATCGCCATAGTGTGTTGCTAGACGTCCATAAATGTTACTATTGCTGGTTGGAATGAGGCCTGGGTAATGTGGCCAAAAGACTAGAGCTGATCTTTTGAGTTAGAATCACCATCTGCATCCTCGATTAGTATTTTCTGTTTTCTTAGGTGTCACTAGGTTACACTGTAGCATGATGGGGTTTTTTTTTTTTTTTTTGGGGGGGGGGTTGGAATTTGACTAAAACTCTTTGCATCATTGCTAGCAACAAGGATTTAAGATGACTAGCAGTAGAACAAGAAAGTTTAGACAGAACATTTTAATTATTTATTCATTTAATGACATTCCCCTGAAAAGTAAATGAGGACTGTCGGCCCTGGATGACACTTGTACTTCAATCTCATTCCGCTGTGTCACAAACATACAGCCACTGCCACTCAACTGACAGACCCTTTCATCATCGTGCAGTGTCACCAGCAACAATCAAAGTGACTTTTAGCTTATGTCAGCACTCTGCGACGAGGTGGGAGAGAGAAAGAGCATGATGGTGGTGAAGAGAAGGAGAGAGGGAGAGAGAGACTGATGGGGAAGAGGAGAGAGTATCAGCATGAGGAGCAGGAAAGCAAATCTGTCAGGGGACAGCAAGTGCCTGCACCTTGTTTCTATAAATTGCAGCTGTTAGGTCACTTGGTGTTTAGCACACAGTGTAACGCTCAACCCCCACCCCAACCCACTACAACCCCACTCCCCTATCACATGTGGGCCTGAGATGGGTTGCCGTCACTAGGCAGACACCATATGATCTGGGACACCCCCTGACGAAGCTTCCACTGAATAATCGAAGTCTTAAATATAACTGTAATCGAACAACATGAAATGGCAGCAGTGCATGGTTTAGAAAATGCTACTGCTATTTATATACCCCAATCTAAGAGCTTAAAATGTTTCACAGACATTTCACAGACGTACAATAAACTCAGTTGCAGAAAAAAATTGCACTAAACTGTGCAGGAGTTGATACAATGCCCTTATGTATATAGAGGTTGTTTTTCTTATTTAAATTTTCCTATATTTTTTATTATAGGCCTATCTTGTTTTTATAATTTACTAGAGAGACAACATCCACCGCCAAAGAAATCCTTGTATGTGTTTACGGCAACTGAAAATGATTCGGATTCTGGTATTGATATTTGAGGCTCCTTCCATATCTGAGCATGAATGTAATCATTTTTCTTTGTGGCCAATAAAAAAATTTGGAATTATCTGTCAGATTAGATCCATGCAAGTGCAGAAAAGCAGTGCATCTAGAGTAGATGCAAAGTTCTATCATGAAAACTGGCCTGTTTAAAGGTAGAGCTGTAAAAAAGTTGAACTTAAATATCTAATAATCACATGCAACTGAAGTCCAGGGCTGTCATTGATCATGGTTAAGCTGCAGCGCGCTGCTTGCATTATGGTGAAATGAAGATTTACAGTGGTAATCCTCTGGACAGGTCTACCCTCCTGGACAGGAAATGAAAAAATCAGAGTCTCCCGGTGAGTACTGGTGGGTGCCAACTTGTGAGACCCCCTATTGTTAGGCAGGTCAAATATTTGGCCCTGGAGCCAAGTTGCGTTCACTTCAATGGGAGACACTGCTTTTACGCACTGGGAGAGTATGGAAGGAATGAGCAAAAAAACCACTAAATTCTATACAAATGTGTTAAAAGCAGTGTTGGTAAGGTTTCTGTAATTTGTTGACAAGGGTCTCCAAAACAAAACGACCTCAACCATCTTACCTCGTCCTCCTTCTCGTTCCTGAAGCACAGACACGCCGCTCTTCTCTTGAACCCTTCTCCGTCGTAGGTCCTGGTCTGGTTGGGTTTAAACTTCATCATATATATCTCCAATCGTCGGGTACCAAAAAAAAAAAAACTGGAGAAAAAAAACACTAATAATGTCGAGAATCTGGCTTTAAATCAAGAGCTAAAAGACAGCAGCTTCAGTCGTCCGAGTGGGAATCAAAGTAGCAGACGCGGATCTGTCCCAATATCCCCGATTCGTGCGTCTTCAGTCGGTCGCGGTTGTGCGTCTTGTACCTGGTTCATTCATGCCTGAGCTCCGAGACGATGTCAAACTGCATCTGGTCGCGTTCTGTGACCTACCATGGTGGTTTAGTGCCGCTGTCAACACGCACGATTCAACAAACACAGCATCTGTAGTCTCCAAGCGACCAGCTGACCTGAGACCAGCGCAGCTCCCAGCCTGCCCCCCTGCGAACCAGGGTCATGTTCATCAATGACAACATTAATAAACAACAACAACAACAAAAGTCTTGAAACCTTAGTCACACTCATACCTTTGAACACGACAAAATATTATATATTGATAATTATATTCTGCAAACATTGAGAAATTGTTTTCACCTACAACCAGGGCCGGTTCTGGCCACATTGGTGCCCAAAGCAAGATTAGGGTTTCAGCGTCCCCTCCTGGCCATAGCAATTGTAACAATAATGTCTAAGTATTACTCACTGTATTTTAATATTATGCATTGTTGTAGTTTAGTATTTAATATTTATTTATACACACATTCATTCATTCATTCATTTTCCAAACCACTTAATCCTTGAGAGGGTCATGGAATATTAAATATTATATTTAAATATATATTATATTGAATTATATTCATTCATTTTTAAAGATTTTAACCCTTTGAATGCTATTTTTTTGTCATGGGGTCACCATGTTTTTAGATGAAAAAAGTGTTTTATTTTCAATATACTACATGCACAAATTTTTTTGTGTTGAATTATTACAGCTCGGGATATGTCAATGAGTAATAGAAATACAGATTGAATTTTTTTTGCTAAGCACAAAAATATGCTGTCCATAAGGTACCTATAAAAAATATGATGAATTAGTATTATAATCTACTTTCATTGAGCTAATTTTTTTGCCTATATGGCCTAAGTATTGGCATAATATAATCATTAATACTTAAAAACTTTGCCTTTTAAATGACAAAAAAATCTATTATTTCCAATATACCACATACAAAAAAAAAATTTTTGTGTGTTGAATTATTACACCCACAGACATATGCCTATTTCTCAGGGTTAAAGCTTAAGGGAGAGTGAGATCTTTGTCTTCTAGTGGATTTTTTTTTCTCTATACATCAAATGTGGTCAAAATCACCTGTTGGAGAAAAATAAAAATTGTCAATTCCTAAGCAAAAGTCCAGACAAAATGCATGTATTATGCTTTACAGGAAGTGAGATCAAAAATTGTAGTTTGAATGTGTTTCAACGGCACATTTATGGAGTCTAACTGCACAGTACATGACAAGATAAAAAAATTTCACAATCTTGCCAAATTTCATGCCATGAACACAGACAAAACTAACAAAAAATGAAGAATGAAAACCATGTAAAAGGTTAAACAGATCACCATCAATGAGTCTTATTTAACCTGCACAATAATTGTCTACTGATTGGCTGAATGCTCCAAGTGTATTTCTGATTGAGAAATTTCCCACAGTTCCTGAAGTAAGCATAAGACTATTCCCTGTTGTTTTATAGGTCAATCCAAATTTACTATCCAGTGTAAATTTAAAGGTCCAGTGTAATGAAGCAGCCTCACAGTTCCAGGCTATTTCCAGCGGCATGCTTTGTAGTGAGTCATATCAGTAAATGTAAAACTGATCAGACTGAAGCTCAGAGCTGCCCCCTAGTGGATGAAGCCTTCAACCACAGTTAACGTTTTACTCCATTTCACTCCACTAAACCACATCTACCAACTATCAAACAGGCCTACTTTGAAAATATAACGATACAAAACACGGTGAATAACATGGTACATTATTCTGCATGTCCTCCCTGCCCCTAAAGCATTGACTGATACAAAATGTTTCATAACATCTGAACTACTAACCTTATCAGTACATGTAAATAATTCAGGTAAAATGCAGTTTCTCAGATTTTCATCACCCAAGCTGCTCAACCTGTTACACCTCTGTTTAATCCCCTCCACCTGTTTGACAATATACAGTACAGGCCAAAAGTTTGGACACACCTTCTCATTTAAATGAGATAGATGGACCACAGAGTGAAGGCCAAA
>JAPQRQ010000023.1:9468809-9485713 GCA_037367365.1 Apogon talboti
TAGTCAGTTTTTCCCTCCTTACCCACTCCACTGCCCCGCCCCACCCTCAACCCCACACCACACCAAACATATGGGACATACACAACACCCTTTTACCCCTAAATGTGCTTGTTGAAGCAGCTGTTGGCAAAAGCCTCCCAAAAATCGATGGACAAAGAAAGCCAGGTGAGTAGATCGAAAACCTCTGCCCATGCATTTGAACAGTAGTGAATAAGGACAAAGACGAGTCATGTTAACGCTAGTGCGCATTTAAATCACCAACTGTCATCAGGTCTTTTTTTTCCTTTAGATTATGTTTATATTATAATATATATGTATATTTTTATATACTGTATATTTAAGACTGTGTCCTTTATATGCAAATGAAGTAGGAAGAGGCCTTGGCAGAACATGATGACTTGTGTTCACTCTTGACTTCCACTTGTGTCTCCAGTTGTCAGGTTGTTTTACACATCGTATTTGTTTCCAGCATAAAGCTTGGTCCATGCCTGAGCTGAAAAGTTAAAACAACAAAAACACATTAGAAAATTTAAAACCACAGCCAGCAAATATGCCAGCCTCTTGCCAAGCTAAAATACATATGATGTGAAATTCAACTGACATTGAACACTGCACTCTACTAAGAAACATCACATCTTTCTCTTTTTCTTGTTCAATACAGTGAAATCAACTTTTTTCACTGTGTTGCCATTAGGGGTGCACTTGTTTTACATTCTTCCACACACTGGCAAGAAGGAAATTACAAAACCAGTTGCTTTCTGTTACATGGACATTGTTTGGGTCTGAAAAGTCAGACATGTACCACAATAGTATAACATTTTAGAGCCTATATTTATTTTGTTTCATCTATAGGTATCAAGCTTTTTTTACATTTCCTTTATTAGTATTTCATATTTTGTTGCATACTTAACAGAAATGTTCCCAGTTCTGGACAAAATGAGTAAAATAATAAAATCCAAGTAAGTTTATTTTATTTGTCGAGTATATATTTTTTATTTGTTACATGAAATAGGCCCTTATTGTCACATTATATGAACTATTTATTCACTGACTTAACAGAAAACATGTTATATCATATATGAAGTGGGGATATACGATTTTAATCAAACTGCACAGACCTATTTCTTTATCAACAATAAAAACAGATACTTTTTTGTCTGTATGAACTCATTATTTCATTTCAAATACGATGAACAAAAACAGTAAAAATGTGTGGAAAATTTCTTAAAGAAACAGGAAATACAAAGTGTATGATAACAGTGCTGTGTTTTACGTGTTTAGCAAGATACTGGATATTCCAATGATCAAAATGACAGCAGGCAGAGAAAGAACCAAAGTAGGCAAGAGCTTTAAATAAAAGTGTAATCAACTTTTAGCTGAACTCCAGTTCTCACCTATTTTTATGGCTTCAGCTTCATTGCTCTTCCACGTCTCTGCAACATCATTCGCTAGGGGATCATCCGGGTTTGGTGCGCTTAGTAATGCCTGGATCGACAGCAGTACTGTGCGAATTTGCAGAGCTGGTGACCATTTATCTAAAGAAGAAAAAAAAAAACCAAATAAAAAACAATAAACTGTAAGACATTAAAACAAGGGTGTGAGTGAACACAAGACCAGAGTATTAATTTAAGGTTCAAGAGCAGTGAGGCAGTGGCACAAAGCTGGGCCACAACTGTAATGTGAGAGACCTTTAATCGTTCGAGTAAGATTAATTCACTTAGTCCAAAGTCAAATATCATTAAACACAAAACATACAGACTTTCTACCAGTACCAGGCCTCAACACACATCATCACTTACCTTTCAAAATGTCTAGGCATATTCTTCCCAACTTGTCTACATTGGGATGATATATTTTGGTCATAAAGCGTACTTTAGGAGCTGCCATGGGGTATTCCTCTGGTAAAAAGAGTTCAAGTTTAAATGTGCCCCCTTCAAACGGTGAGTCCTGAGGTCCAGCGATGACCACGTGAAAGTAGCGCGCATTGCTCTCATCTGGCTCTGCTTTGATGCCTGGAACAGGTTCTGCAATCAAACGCTGAGTTTCCTGGAAAGAAATGACAAAGACAATAAGTACACAGTGATCCAACAAACTGAGGTATTCACTCATTAATGCAAGATGCCATCAGTCATAAGGAACGCCTTCATAAACTGTACTACAGTGGAAATATGTATCAGTTGGTCTTCAGCCAGTCCCAGTGTATCTGCCCCAGGACACTGCCCCCTGGTGGGCTAAGTAGGAACTGCAGATGGGCCAAACAATCACAGAGGACAATTTTCAACCTCAAGATTGAATAATAGATATATTATTAAATAACTACATTTAGTTATCAAACAGTAGAACATACCTAATATAACAAAAATGTGGGATTTAAGTTGTTTGTTATTCTTTATTTATATTGTCATGATCTAAACTTGATCCACAGTGAAGCCTGTACCAACAAAGGTGGGGAACTGGAATGTTCATATGTTCAGATTGAATTTGCCTAACCTTAGTCTCCGGTGCTGATCTGAGCTGATGCTGAGTATTTGTAAGGGTAAGGGATGGACAATAAAATAATTTTGCTGGTTTATTACTTTGAATTATTTATTTATGCCAGTTGAAGTTGATTAGTCACAATATCAATATTAGCATGTGCACTCAAACCAACCCAAAATAATGATAATAATAATAATAATAATAATAATAATAATACTGAACAAACACTCTTTAGTTGTGCAGTACTTAGGCAGAAATCATGTCATACACATTAGAATCGCATCTTAAGGGTTGTGTCTCTATGAAATAAAACATAAATCTCCTCCCATACCCACCCACCCATACAAATTAGTTGACTCTTGCTTACCGTTTCAGTAATCTGATTGATTATTCATGCATAAGAAAAGGCTGCAGCATTCTTTAAAGTTCAAGTTTGTATTGGGAGTCTGTGCGATAATGGAAGCTGGATGTTTATTTACAGTACTTGGATGCATTTCTAAGCAATGAATATCTAATGTTGTACTCACTGTTACAGTAGAAGCTGCACATAGTGTACGTAGTGCACCTTTACAGTTGGAGACGAATGACTCACATTTGACTAAAGGCAGCGTGTTTGAATTTACAAGAGCTTATCAATGAAATGTAAAACTTAGATAGCTGAAATTAGTAAGACGAATATCAGGAGAGAGCCAGAGGTGAACATGGGAAACGCCAATGCCTCTACTGTCTTTCAGTCTCTTTAGGTGTGTTGAGGAGAGTAGCATGGCTGCAATAATGGCTCAGCCCTGACTATCTGAAGCTTGTACGGTATGCAACCGTCTTTTTAGAGGTGACACTGACTCAGCCACCGCACCGCAGGAGACTATTACAAACACTCCCATCAGTCAAATGCAGTAAGGCTACTCCCAGCTCATAGTGACAGCAAAGTGACCTACAGAAACCCGCACCTGGACTGCGAAAGAGGAGCAGGTACCTGATATGTCTTGTGATATGCAAGACATGCCTCAGGGAGACGCTACCACAAGGAAACCACATTGACTGGATCTGAAGTCAAATAAATTTCGGTGTTTTAACTTTTATATCTACACTATACCGACAGTTCTATTAATAATAATGGTCTTTTTGCTCAACTTTGAAAGGTACAGTAGCTTGTAAATGCACTATAATCATCTGCAGGACAAGGGGAACGTATATCTCAGTACAACCTAAACAATACATACCACCCTAAACAAAAGAAATAATAATAATAAAAAAAAACTCTTGCCAACAGCTGCCATTCCTGTTTTGAACACTCTTTTCCTGAATGTAACTGGGAGTGAAATTCCTGAAATGTTTCAGATAACCCACAGACAAAACCTTGCAGTGAAAACACAGACAGGAGAGGGGCTCCCGATCCCAGTCACACGCTCTGAGGGCTCAAGGGCTCGGCCCACTAAATACTGTTCCCATCCCTCCCACCTTTTCCCACCAATGCAAGTCTGTGGTCTGCTTCCTCGCCCACCTGTGCAACATCCTCTTATGCGCTGTTCACATTCCTAAAATGGCTTCATGATTCATCTCAATATAGGGTTAATTTATAAGTTCACAAAATGTAAATGTAGAACTCAAATTAATGTTCTGCAAGTTATAATACTAGTGGATTCCCTCAAATAAATATAAGTTAAGTTTCAATGCACTCACTGTTCCCAATCATTAAGCAAATCCTGGATTTGTCATGTGTTAGAAAATTTGATACTCAAATTTTATTGGTGAGATTTTCTGTGTCTGGTAAAGATTAAACATTTGGGTAAAGGGTTGCAGTTGTTACTTCTAAGGTATATTGCGATACAAAAATAGACAGCTATTACAGGGTACATTTGCTATTGGGAAAAAAAAAAACACCTAGATATACAAGCTCAGTTTGGCATGCATGCTCTCTGCCATTTTTGTTGCTCATTGGAAGTGCAGTTTCATTTATTTCTGAGGGAAGCTTTTTTTCATGAAGGTAGTGATCCATTTTTTCTCCAATTTCTTGCATTGGAATAGTAGATTAAAAGCTTTGTTTCTTTTATATTATTTATAAATGTATGTAAACTGACATTTTACAGAGCTAAGGGCTCTCATTGCAAAACAAATCAATGGTAAAGCAACTGTTGTATAACTAATGCATAACAAATACATAAAGTGTGTAGTTTTACAAACTGAAGACAAGCAGCGTGCATCAACAACATGTTAGTGTAACTGCATGTTCAGTTTCTATTGAATCTGATTTGTAATTTTACTGATGTGAACCTACTGTTACACTAATTTACACCATGATCTGAAACCAAAGTCCTCCTTTAAATAGTGTAGTTGACATTTGAATCATCCCGTTTACTATAATATAATATAACCACGCATTTGGTTTCTACAGTAATGAGGCTGTGTCTGAAATGGCACATATCTACTACTGATCCAAAAATAATCCGTAAATACTATTTGACAAACCTGAAAAATGTTAATGACCCATATAGACCCAACTGAACAACTTTAACTGAGGTATCTGCTTGATGTATTTAATCCAACAGTGCATTCCAGTGATTTCCTTTTGTCTAATGGCAGGACACAATAACCATTCCAGGTACATCACTTCCACCCACTATGCTGAAGTATGAGCCAGGTAAAGTAATTTTATTCATTTTACTTACAGTATGTAGACAAATATCACAAATTTACCTCAAGGGGCCATAGAGTCTGCATAAGATACAACAACCACAGTCTTTCAACCACTGTTCAAGGACTGGGACCTTGCTAAAGGGAACCTACTTAAACAGGTTGTTCCACATTATTAAGCAAGTCACATTGCTGCAGTGTTTTTACAAAGGATGGCAACTGATATTTTGGAATAGTGAATTAGTGAATGAACTATGTCAAGATTTGTGTGATTCAGAGCTCTAAAGAATTTGGAAAACACCACTCACTTAGTTTTCTATTGACAAATCTCTACCAGTGGGCATGTCCCTGCTCTTGCTTAGTGTTATAATGCCCAACCCCAATATCAGCGACTCACTACTTGCTTTGTCTTGGCTGGTTGGAGATTTTTCCATGTTCAGACTTACACCATTCTGTGTCACTTTCACTCTGCTCTGCGTTTGTGTTGCTTCATGCAAATTTCCTGCCTGCATTTGCACCATGTGGCTGACCTCAAATGACCAAACGACAATTACTGATGTAAAGCGTGCGATTTCTGACACAGTGTAAATAAGAGTGTAATATGACAGGAGAGACTTTTTCTAACCTAATAAAACATACATTCATATATTAAAGCTTTACTGTGGAGCACCCTTAAGTGAAGACCTATAAGGAGTGTAAGCAGTACATGAAAAGTGTATTTGTGGAATGCAGTACGGACATCCTCAAAATAAATACAGGCAGAAATTTATGCATGGAGAAGCTGAAAAGATGTGAGGCATTTAAGGGATACCAAACAAGGGCTCATATATTAATATGCACAAAAACAGCAGATTGCTCAATATTTCCTTTCACTGGTTCCTTTGTAGCTATGGTGCTTTGGGCAGTACTTCTAGTTTTGACACACATATTTTTCTGTTTGTATCTCAGTTATTTATAAAGTTCAGGTTTTGATATTCCAAATCTCTTTTCAGTATTATACATTCACTATTAATAAGGCACCTGAGCGTCCATAAGAAATTAATTGAAGTTAACTGACAATGATTATACAGATGTTTGCTGAGTTGGTAGTTTTTTGCTGTGTTTTTTTTTTTTGGGGGGGGGGGTTCTGTGATGGTAAACCACTGCTAAATGAATGTATCCATGTTCTCTACGTTCCACTGAATCTCCAGTCAAACTGGGTAATGCATAATAATTTGTAACAATGTACTTTGAGTTCCCATCAAAAAATTTAAAAGTGCTAGCTTGAGCAGCTTTGATCGTGATAACATCCGAAATACAACAAAACTATAACAGATATTTGTGGTTCTGACTGTTTAGGAGACACAAAACGGCGTGTGAATAATAATTTGAGAGAAAGCTAACAAACTAGCCGGTTTAGCACAGTTAGCCTGATTAGCCAGTCATTCAGTCAGTTCTAAAATCTGTTCAGCAGCAACGTCAGACTAATTATTACTGATTAAAAGTCTATTCTGAAGAGAAAACCCGACGTAGACGACGTTTATCCGCCATATCTACAGAGCCTTGATGGATTTTAACCCACCCTGTCTCGGTGTTTCTGGGCACGAAACGGAAGTTACTTTAGCAAACTAATGTTAGCCAGCAGGCGGCTAATGTTAGCACACCAAACTGTTAACCGGGCGTAGCAGATCAACTGCGGGAGCTATGGCCGTCTGTAAGCGGTTCTATCCGTGACAGAAAATTTCTCATTAGTTCTTCGTTTTCGTATGAAATAATTACCTTGACGATCCTGCGGGGCAGACCTGCCATCTTGTCTTAAATGTGGTCTTCAGCTCTCACTGCCTCCTCCGCCGTTGGCATTGACAGCAGCACATACACGTCTTCCGGGTTTTTCGCGTCATGACACAGACTGACTGTGTAAGAGCTTCACGCGCACAACAATAAAGAATTTAATTGAATTTAAAGCAATTCTTTGGATTAATGCTACTAACCAGGAGCCATTTACAAAAAGAGTCGATTCTCAATTGTTTATTAATGGTTTAGAATTGACTGACTCTAAATGTAGCAATAAACATGCATCATTTTACAAACAAAGACAACTAACACCAAAAGGAAAGGCTTTCTGGAACACTATCTTCCCAAAAAAAATATACTGGTATAAATCCTGGGCATTCCCTTTTATTTATTGTATCAATAATACAATCAAATTTGTACACAACACATATCCCACTAACACATGCTGTAAATATTTTGATATTGAAATTTTGTAATTAAGAATCAGAATCACATCTTCATCTGTTCTATTATTGTCCTCATTCTCTTTCTATTAGGAACGTCTTACAAATTACATTTCTTCCAATTTAATCAGCACCATTGAAATCACAGATAAGAACATCATTACACATTTTGACAACACAAATTCTAAAATAGAATTCATAATCAATGTAATTATTGTATTTGGGAGATTTCATATTCATAAACATGCATTTTTGAAAAAAATTCTAAATTTTGAAATTTACATGTGCCAATCCTAACAAACTCACTCAAAACACACTTATTAAAAGGATATTGCAGAAAATGAGCTGTCTTCAATGTGCTCATAACAATTTAAGACATGAATGGTTAAATTATTTAAAAAGGTAAACAACAAAGACCAATATTTGCTTATAATCTTTACAATTATCCCAAATTTATGTTAAGTAGTTTTACACTTTGGTGCTGAATGTAAATGTTTTTCCACATATAATCTGATTTCAAAATTTTACTGCTTACAGAGTGTTTTACACATATAACAAATCACATAGAGAGTGCAGAACAACTTTCTATCATCTGTCTGTTTGACTCTTTCTGAAGATGTTGTGGCAGACGTCTTACAGCTTTAGACTAAATAAAGCATGAATTACTCTTCCGCTGGCATAGTGGCACAGAGGCATACTTCTTTTACGTACCACATAGCGAGTGGGAGCGACAGATTGGAGGGCATTCAGAGCTCCTCCTCCTCCTGATTTTTACGCACGGCCAAAAGCTTTGTGCCTTCGGACGTCAGGCCTGTTACATGGACATTAGAAGTGCAGCAAACTGACAGGAGTCTTATGAAAAAAGCTGGAGAGGAGAAGGAGATCCATCATGCAAGTCCTGACCAAGTATAGAGCAAAAGGTGGGTTTAATACTTTGATAGTGGCATGCTGAAAACTGTGTGTGAGATAGAAAGGGAATAAAAAAAATTATTGGAGTATTTTCACTAGTAAAATTTTGTTTAAATTACCAAAAAATACAGAGGTTTTATATTTTGCAAAAGGTGAAACTCACATCCAGTGTTTTATAGTAAACATGCATAATATACATCAGTGAAATGCAATATTTTTTACACTGATTTGCTAAAAAGTCTAAAAATGTTCTTTAACCTGAAAGTACCAGTGAGTGATCAGTCTTTGAATGGCATTGCAAGCTCAGTTTAAATTTGAATGTGTATTTTTGAACTTTTGTCAAGTATGCATATTAGACAACATGAAAAAACATCCAACATGTTCAGTCTATTCTAATAGTTGACTCTAATCTAATCTAGTCTATTGCAGTTTATATTAGTTACTCTAACAGGTGCAAGGTTAAACTGCGCACATCAAATTGACCTTATGTGATATAAACTCTATGAATCTATTAATGCACACACATCCACACATTACAAGCAAATCTTCAAATTCCATTTAATGCATATGGGGCTATTTTTATTGAACTTAAATGCATTCTGCTCTTTGTTGGATTAATATTACCTGTGTAAAAGTAAAACAAAATGCCATTGGTGTAAACAAATCCATGGAAAATGACATTAGAAAACATATGTACCAACTTTGCAGCACCTTCGTAACAAAAATGTGTTTTTCATACAGTTTGCAATGGCGTCTTTTAACTTTCTGCCATGCCCCACCTCACCAACCATCCCAAATTTTCCATTGTCCAACACACACAGGAACAGATGAACCAGCACCTAATCTAGTCCCTTCTCTCAGTGCACAGAGTGAACAGACAATATCAGCAGCATTATAGGCACTGTTGCTCACACTGATGGCTTGATTTGACTGGGAGGATTGATCCCGACAGGACTAAACCAAACTTCCTTATCATTTTATAGAGGGGCATTATGTGATGAGATCAGCCTGATAAATTCAACTAAAAGAGCTGTATCTTTAAGATTGACTGGACCGGCGTCGCCCGATCCGGGGCCTGCAGACCACAGTTGTTTTTGGTCTCTTGTTTTTCTTTTTCCATCATGGAGCTGTCAAACTCATTCTTTTTCTACTCTTGTTTGCTTTTTAATTTCCTGTTGGTTTGTGTGCAAAATTCTAAACGTAATGACAATAAAACCATAATTTGTGTATGTAAAATGTACAGTTTAACTATAAAAGTACTTACATCTTATCAACACCTCATTAAAGATTTATGCCATTTTTGTCATCCTCCTTTTTTAACTTTTAGTATTTTGTCTCAGTATAATTAAGACACAACAACAGAATGTGTCAGAAGTCTTTGAATTCTATTTTATCATCTATGTAAGCTGTATTTCTTTCCTTTTTTAGGTCATATTGATACCTGCATGTGGATTAGTCTCTGCATAAGCCATATTTGGCATCTAACCTCTCTTGCACAAGATATTGCAATGTTATTGTAATTAATGTACAAATAAAGTAAATTAAACAAATATCCTTTGGGTTATTTTCATAATATTGTCAAATCAATTATGCAAATTAATAGTATTACTATTAAGCAGCTTTAAGACTGCTTGTATAATGCCCTCCATTTAGATGAACTTTTGTTACCATTTCCTGTTGTTTCCTGTTAGACTTATTCACACCACTTCTCTCCTTTTGCAGCTCAGTGGAACACATGCTGGTGCCTGGCTAAGTTACTCCTTGTGATGGCCTGCTCAGGACCAGTTTCGTCTTTAAACCCCCCTCCGGTGACAACAGGCCTGCGCTCTGCCTTCTCTGCAACACGAACCAGCAGCGTCATGGGAGGCAATCAGAAGGCGGTGACCTTCAACAGGCTGATGGTCAACGCAGGGGGGGATTTCAACCCCGACTCCGGCCACTTCCGCTGCCGCATCCCAGGGGCTTACTATTTCTCCTTCTCTGTGGGGAAATTTCCAAAGAAAATGCTTTCCGTCATACTGGTTAAGAACGGGGAGGAGGTGCAGGCTATTGCATATGATGACTACCGCAAGAAAGGAAGGAAAGTGCAAAGCCAAAGTGTAATGATTCATTTGAAGGAAATGGACACAGTGTGGCTGCTCCTACAGCAGAGTCCACAGTATGCTTTGTACAGCAACGCAGGTCCTTACATCTCCTTCTCTGGTTACCTGGTGTCTCCTGACATTTCCACAACCAGCTACATCAGCAACCACCTCTCCGTGTCCGGGCTGTCCTACCAGAACTGCCCCCCCCAGCCAGACACCTGGGCCAGAGCCCCACGTTCGGCCTTCTCTGTGGCACGAACATCCACGTTACTGGGTCAGAGCAGCCGCCAGCAGGACAAGCCACCTCTGACCTTTGATGTGGAATATGTCAACATCGGGGGCCATTTCAATAAAACCACGGGCGTGTTCACCTGCCACTTCCCGGGGGCGTACTACTTTGCCTTCACTGTGGGGAAACACCCTCGTAAAGCAGTTTCTGTGAAGCTGATGACCGGAAAGGGCGACGTGCAGGCCATGGTGTTCGATGAGGACACGTCCAAGAGGAGGGAGATGCAGAGTCAGAGCTTACTGCTGTCACTCCGCCAAGGCGACACTGTGTGGCTGTACAGTCAGCAGGACGAGCGTTACGCTGTGTACAGCAACCAGGGCAGGTACACCACCTTCTCTGGCTTCCTGGTGTATCCTGAAGCAGATCAGGTCACTGCTTCTACCATCCAGGACAGAACTCACCTCTAAACAACTTCAACATTTTATGATGTTATATTTAACCCATAAAGGCCCAAACATCCAAAGTTAACCAAAACTATCTACTGATCTAAACTGTTTAATACCTGTTGATCTACTAATCCTACTAACACATGTAAATAAGTGGTATAAAATACAGTTTGTCATCTTTTCATGGTCATCAGATATGACCCATTTGGACGTTTAAAGGCTCCATAGTTACCATGGAAACACCGTCATCTTCTACAGCATAGATTCACCAGTAAAACCCATGGAGTTGGATCAATGACAGTGGATGGACACACTTGGTTTATGTTCAGTTATTGACATCTTTGCTGAAAAAGTCGCTTTTTCTTCAGTTTTCTGTGTTTCTGATATAATAACCTTCAACGTTAACCTGAGGTTTTATGAACAGCTACATGATCAGTAAATTAAATATAAGAAAATACATGATTTTCACTGAAGAAAAAAAACACAAAATACAGAGGATGATATTGCAATAAATGGTGATAAATTTCTTTATCTTTTAATAGATTCACATTATTTAAATAGAGACAAAAATTAATTTGGGAACTGACAAAAAAGTCACACCGGGTCTTTATGGGTTAAATAATAGTGCAAAAGTCCATAAAAGTGTTAGAACAACTGTGGGTTATTTCTGTGTTCATAAACAAGAAACAGTCTGTGTTCAGTGTAGGGTTAGCTTTTTTTTTTTTTTTTTTTGGTTTGTTTTCTCTTCAAATGGCATTCCAGGGATGACTACTGCTGCCAAGCTGCTCCACAAGATGGCGCTATAGTACAATAATGCAAAAGGGTTAGTTTTACTCCTGAAGACACTGCTAAAAGGAAATATGTTTATGTTTATATTATGCGTTTTAGATTAAACTCAAAGATACGTATACATAAAAATTCTTTGTATCACAATTTTTTAAAGTTTTTTGTATGTAAATGATGTATAGTTGTTGCTGTAAAATGTTGGGTAAGATTTTAGAATGTGATCGGAAGTAGATTTTAGATATATCATGAAGGGATGCACAAGTTATGAAAGCCTAGGCTGATATTGATGATTGAAATAAGAATTTGGCCAATAGCTGATGCTGGTGTTTTTATTTATCCTCCTATGTCCCAGGGGGGAACATGTAAATCCTCATCACAAACAAAAGACTACCAAGGTGTTTTCAGGCCTTTGTTGATAAAGCAAATCAGACAAATTTATGTAACAACCTTTAGTCAAACAGTATAGATAAACATCAGTCACATCAGTAGTTGATTGTCATATTATTTGCAGTATACGACAGCAGTAAAGAAGCCCAGTGTATTAGTGCATCCCTAACATCATGATATTATGACCTTTGTTTGTCATAATGGAAATTTTATATTGTGGATATATCTGTTGTGATGTTTTGTACGCATTGCAGGCTAAACCTAATAAATAAATAAATATTCTCTTTGCCTTAACAGTAGTCTGCCTTTACTTGCATTTACTGGTGGTACTGCAACTACTCCAAATTCCAGGTGGTGGCGCTACTGTTTATGCTAAAGCGTCTCCTGAATACTGTGTCCACAAATAGTAACATGTATAGCAAGACTAGAAAAGAAGTACACATTAGAGGCATACCTGGAAAGAAAGTAAAAGAAAGAACATATATAATTAATGATATATAGAGGGTTTTTTTTAAATCAATTTTGTAGCATTATAACACCAGTGAGTGTATAATTTGGTTTGAGAAAAGTTAGAGTTTGACATTTGCAGAAAGGACATCAAACTTAAGCATCTGTCTTGTTAAATTTGTTATTTATTGAAGCACAATCTACAACTTTTGTGTATTCACATGTTGTAAGTATGGAGTCTGAACATCACAGTTAAAAAACAACAACAAATGAACCCATGGTGAAAATGATTGTAATCTAAATGTTACATTTCTAAAGAGCACCATCTCTGCTGTGAATAAGTTCCAGTGTTTGTACTGAATAATCATGCTGGGCCTTCAGTGTGGTTCACGTCATACAGGATACGAAAAGAACAATCTCGCAATGAGATTAGTCTGAGTTGTTTAGATCACACAGTAAATAGGCATGATCATGGTGTGACAACAGTAAATTACTACAGTATTTGTCAGATTTGTCAACACACGACTCATTTCTAATGGTCATCAAGGTCAGGCACCACAGAAGCCTTCATCCAGCAGTATAAATATACTTTTAATTGGCCTTAAAAAATTGAAATGTTCGTGTTATTGTCCTCAAATTAGCCCTTTATCCCTTTTCCAGCTGGGCAGTCACTGCACATCCCAGATCTCGCAGAGCAGCGGGGTAAACTTGTGGTTGTTCATCCTCCAGGACGTGAGCATCTCCGCGTGGTAGTGGTTGAGTGTTCTCAGCTCAGTCAGACGACCCAGGAGACGAGCAAAGTACTGTGGCTCCTGTGGATGCCGCAGAGCACAGAGCTTCCTCAGCATATCCAGCATGGGCTCCTGAAGCCTCTCAACCGCCTGCTGATCCTTTACATACGGCCGATCTGGAGAGGACGAGGGTGAACCGGACGGTCAGGGAACACACAGGGGGATTTGCACTTGTATTTACTATAATAGATATTTGCTGACACTGTCTCACCTGGTGTTAGGATGGTTACGGCTGTGAGGAGGGCCTGTTCTTCCTCCACCATGTGCAGTTCATTGATGCTTTTGTAAAAGTTGAACATTGGTGTGATAAACTCCTCTGACATACCTGATAAATTTTTAAAAAATCCCAATTTTAGCTGCACAGGACATTAATGAAATGTTACATCAGAGCTGGAAACACTGTCAAATGTCTGTAACATCACAAGAAGGAAGAACAGTTTTATTATTCGCCTATAGAAGTTCTATAGGCAATAAAACAACAAGGTAAAAGGAATGCCTATCTTGCATAACATAACAGTCTGCACTTTGAGCCAGTGCACTGAGCCAGTCCTATGAAAGTGTGCTTTACTGTACAACAAGAACAAAGCACAAAGCTGGTCTGTTTTTCCACCATTGCATTCCCTCACTGTTGCTGAAAACTATAAAAATGAAATAATCAGGTATTTTCCTTTAATACTTTTTGTGCATTCAAATAAAAGGTACTAATTTTACTGATAAACATGGTAATTTTCTTATAATTAGTTGTCAAAAGCAATGTAGTAGAATATGTAAAAAGATTAGTGAACACTTCTTATAGTATTATTCAAGACAACCTTGTATTCTTCAAGGTCATAATTTAATGACACTTAAGAGTGAATATTAAAGGTAAAGTATGTAGTTTTTGTGACATCTAATAAAAAGGATGTAGTCCAGTGTTTATTTTGTCCATTCCTTTATTTAAGGGGATATTTCCTCTTGTCCGCACACTAATGCACTTTAGTTACTCAGTATAAAAACAGTATAAAGAGGAGCTACTATAGCAACAAGGCATTGCTACTCCCTCTATAGATAAAATGACTCATTCTAGGGTGATGAAGACAAAGCAATTCTCATTTTCAGACAATTAAACACTAATAAAAATGTAATTATGAATATTTTATTCTAGTTGTGCGATTAGAGTCTCCTCAATCTTACACATTAGACATTTAACACCATCCAGTTGCCAAAATACAAACTGATTTTACATAATTATATATGCTTGCAGTTTGCTCTTGCACATTGGCAACAGTTCCTACTTTAGACTCTCTTCAAACTAGTCGGGTGTCTGTCCACTCGGACACATCATCAAGCATTCAGAAATGCCAGTGGGGCTCAGAGGGAGAGAGGTGGACAATAGCACTCATGATGTTTTGATAAGAGACAATGGTCTCTTCAGACAGCTTTGGTCCCTTATTCTCGCAGACTGGCCTTTGGTGTGAATATCTTTTATCCCCACCATTCACAGTCGAGCAGCGCTGAGGGATCCACTGACACACACACACTCCTGCCATCACTGTCCGTCCAACTGTCCAGTCCAGTTGACATAATGACACTTCACATACATATAAATGATTTTTTTTTAAAAACCTTCAGGACATAAAGTATTTAAATGTATTTGTAAACAGAGAGGGGGAGGGCATGAGGTTATAACTCTGGAAAAATTACAACACCATCAGTTTTACTGTTTATGGATATGCATTTGAGTAAAATGAACATTTTTGTTTATTCTTGAAACTGCTGACAGATTTTCTTCCAAATTCCAAAGAAAAATAATGTCATTTGCAGCTTTTTTTTTTGCATAAACAGACAACTTGTAAGGAGACCAAAAATCAAAATAATGCAAAGAAAATTTTTGAACCACATGAGAATGGTTTAACTCTGTCTGAGTTTAGAACCCAATACTGGGGCAGAGAGGGGCCAGAGAAGTAGCTTTGTAGCTGGCGGAGAAATTGATGGCTGATTTGCCCTTGAGCAAGGCACTTAACCCACCATTTGCTCCCTGGGCTCCTGACATGACAGCCCACTACCCCTAGACTGCAGTGTGTGGTGTGTTTCTGCATGTTCTGATAGTGATGGGTTAAATGCAGAGGTGTGTGTTGTATGTCCACATGCACAAAATACAGATAAACAAAGATTCTTCTTCTAATTTTCTATATATTTGTGTTGGCTGCTCTATGCAATTTTTGAAATAAAAATACACAGTTCAGCTTTGTCTGACCATCCGTCGTCTTGATCATATTTCGGATATTTAGCGAGATTCAGGTCTGGAAGTTTCTGCAAAGCCTCTTAATTTATTATGGAGCTGTTTTTGTGTAGAATTGTGCTTCATTATAATGTCATAAGCATTTATAAGTGACAGCCAGTGTTGCTGAAGACCTGCTTCAGATGCTCTCCTTTGCCTGTGAGCATCTTCTCTCAAATGCTCAAACTGAGAGAAATTGGAGACGGTGATAGTGTGTATGCGTGCACGTAATCTAAACCAAGTTAGAGATCAACAGGTCAGCACACATCTCCCAGCTGCGTTAAATAGATCAGTCAGGTTAATAATTGATGGTGGATCTGACTAGACTTGGCTGCAGGTGAGACAGTGAATGTCAAACTGCTGCATGTGGAGCAAAGGCCCAGAGCTGATGATGCAGTACAATGTGATGACAGGTTGAAATGTCCTATTTGTGCTGTTAATCATGGTATTTTTTTTTAAGTATTATTGTTTACCTTTTTTGATAGGTTAGTGGAGAGAGACAGGAAATGAGGGGGGAACGGAGAAAGGGTTAATGACATGCAGCAAATTGGCCTGAGGTTGGAATTGAAACCGGGCCACTGAGATGGCATGCAGTCTACCAGGTGTGCCAATGGGACACCCCAGTCCTGGTGTGAATTTTCGTACAGTGTCTTAGAAGTTAAACATTTTCCCAGTCCACTGACTCACCACTCTTGCGAATCCTCTCCTCCACAACTCCTATGGGTCCGTTGGGCATCTTCCTGCTGAAAACCTGAGCTGAGCGCAGAAACATGGCCTCCACAGCCGAACCTTTCAGCAGAGCAATCTGATCTTCATGATCCAGAGACAGAAAACCTGCCAAAGGCACCACATAAACATATTTCACATCAATATATTGGTGTTTGAACACAGTTGATGTGTTATATGTTACTGTCTGTGGCAAATTCGCCAATCTAGACACAATACCTGGTATATTCTTCGTAAATTCCACAAGAACCTGAACTTGATTTGTTGCCACTTCTGTCAGCAGGAGGAAGTTTTCCTCTGCACTGTAATGTTCTTGTAGCTGTTGAAGAAAAATCTAGAGTAAATGCCACTGAAACAGATCACTACACTTGTATATATTGTCAGTTTTATGTATTTCTGTATTAACTTGATGCATGAGTTACATGCTTTTTGGCCAAATTTAACCTCCTAAGACCCAGGAGCCCCACAGGTTTTTGAGTTTGGGCTTTTTTTAATTAAATAATTGCTTATATTG
>JAPQRQ010000023.1:9487633-9502811 GCA_037367365.1 Apogon talboti
TTTGCAGTGGACAGTTGTTTCTTTTTTTTGTATAAAGCTGTGAATTTCTTGTCCTCATATGTGGACAGTGGGTCCTAAGAGGTTAAGGAAACGAAATGAAAAAAAATAGCAAACTACTGCAATATAAATCTTGACATACCAGTTTTTTTGAGATTTCTTGAGGAATTTGATGTTTGTTGTAAGCATCTACAATGAGCTTCATAAGTGTCTGCTGCTCTTTGGTGATCTCAACTTTTTCCTGGATGAAATAGAAAACAAAAACATCGACTTAAATTAAAGAAAATCATGAGCATTTTATTCAAAGTTCAGTCAGATATTCATAGAGCATTTAATCATCATCTGCTTGCAGTCATTCATTCTCCCAATTTCAGTGTTACAGTTCTTATAAAGGTTAAGTTAATTCAGATACGATGTTAATACAGTAGATGTAAGGTTGATTTATCTATATGCATTTAAAGTTTCTGTATGAAATTACATATGAGACAAAGGAATGTGGTCTAAGGTACAGTATATAATGATTTCCAGATGAGTGGACTAACTGGGGAACAAGGGTACCTTGGATACATGTTGAAGACCTATATAAAGGCGAGACAATGACCAAATCTTTGAGATCCTTTGTGTAGGCATGCAGCGTATGGTCTCCCAGATCTGACTTAATAAATGCATCAATGGAAGATTAAGAAAGTATCAGTGTCCTTTATTCAGTATCAGGACAAATCAACCTATCAGTAGATGCTCAATAATCACACCTTATTTCAGGGGAGATTTCAGGCATCAAAAAGTTTAACGGTATCTAGTAACATCTTAGATATACATATGTCAAATACAATGTCTATGCGTTCATTTGTCGTGCCTCTTACATGTTGCGGTAAAAGGTTGCGATTACCTTTGACAGTTTGGTGGTTGATGTGACCTGTTTGTGGTCTGTGTTTTCTGCCCCCTCTGTCTCGTCTCCAGTCGACTGTCCAGGGGAGGATTTTGTGCTTTTCCGAAGCCTTTTGGATTTACACTGAATCTCTGTCAGCAGACCTGTTGACATTGACAGAGGTCCATCAGTGATCGAACAGCTGGCTCTTTGGCACCAGAGTTGAAAAGGTCTGTCGGGCAGTTGGTTGCAAATACTGATGTCTTTTTTTTTTTCTTTTTTTTTCCTTTATAGTTTTAATGAGGCTAAATCATGCCTATTAAAGGTTCCAAGCAAATACAATGCTCATGCATGATAGATAATTTTTTTTTCCAGTCGTATTTGTGCCAACAGGCAGAGTGGTGAATGTTTGCCACCCTGCAATATTCATCACAACTTCCTTGCACTATTTATGAGCAACAGGAGTCCAGTCAATCACCTGCTCTTTTCCACTGACAGGTCCTAATAGACTCTATAACTAATAATCCTCCACAGGCTACGATTACACATTTAGGGGCCCTGTATTTGACCCCCTATCATATAAGGAGTTTCAAGCTGAAAGATAATCCACAACAAATTCGTTTTAATGACGTTGAAGGTGTTAGTGTTTCCTAAATGGAGCATGCGGTGTCCCCGTCACAGTTTCTATTTCTGTAACGGTAACAAAAGCTGGACCCTTTGTATTGTGTAATATGGGACATTCAATGCTCTGTAAAATGCAGCAGACCGTGTCAGAACAGAAGATGAGACATACAGGCTGTAGACTTTGACAGCTACTCTTGACAAAACCACAAGGATAGTACAGTTTGTTCTTCTGAACTGTTTGAACTGACAGGAAGTAAGAAAATGGTTATTTTCATGTTCAGATACTAGAATGTCTGCAGGGATACTTACATTCTGCCAGCATCCCCATCTCTTTGCACTTTCGTAGTCGACACTCTTGGCATTTCCGGCGCATATACATGTCCATCTCACAGTTCCCCCCGCTCTTGCATTTGTACACAGCGTTCTTTGTTATGCTCCGTCTAAAAAACCCTGGTCATAAAATATGACAACCGTAAGCATAAAACAGAAATTCTGACATAGACAAATGACATAGATGAAATAAATCTTTATCTGTTGAAATTAACTTAGCAGATGACTTCAGTTCTCATTATTTCCATGCAAGTCCTCTACTTATTCAACAAGTTCTTACTTTTTAAAGTTTTACATAAAAAGGACAATGAAATACTGTATCTCATCATATCATATATTTATATAACACCATACATTATGTTCATTTTGATCAACCTAAAGAGGAAACTGCTCCAAACACATGGTTGTAACGGGGAAACAAACCAAACAACTCTGCTGCCGTTTAGGTTTTCATTCATGTTATTGTCCCATATTAACTCTGTTTTGGTCTGCACCAACTCCAAAGATATTTATTTTATCTGCTTGGTGCTCTGCTTTAGTTCAATGACACGATAATTTAGATGTTGACTCTTGTAAAATGATATAGATCATAGATTACACACTGTTCTATTAATGTTGCAGAGAGGGATTCATCTGGAAAAGACCCAGTATGGAGAGCAACAGAGCAAATGCACATATAGAGAATAACGCTGGAACAGTTATTAGACATTCTGACACAGAAAATTAAGGACAATGGCGTGCATTAGCGTAACTGAGCTCAGGTTGCCTCTGCATTGTACAGCAGAAAGCTGAGAGGGAACCCAATCTGGCATCAGCTCTAGGTAGAGTTCAGGTGGACCTGAACCTATTCTCAGTCAAATGGCAGGACAGGCCAGCTGCTGCACTGCTGGCATTGTCCAAAGTCAGTGTGGAATTACATGCATCTCCATTCACCCCACGGTCCAGCAAGAATCACAGCAAATCCACAGTGTCATAAAATGCAAGGAGGAGTTCCTATAGCCATGACTTTGGTGTTAAAAAAGGCTAAATATTGGAGATACAGATGCAAAGTAACTTTGGCCTTTTAACATTGTTCTTGAGTTTGACAGGTTGCAGCTGCTACAGTCAGGATATTAGAATATCTATTTACAATCAAACATCCAAGAAACACTATTCCACAGTATACATTAATAATTATATGATATTATTTTAAAATCCTTCATCTTTTATGTTAATCCTTTTTTTTAAAAATCAAAAACATATATGTATCTAATAAGTCCATTAATAGGACCATAGCCTATTCAAAACAACGTATCTTGTCTTTTACTGGCAAAAGGCACAGCAGACACTGAGCCAACATCAGATGCTGACATTACAGCTCATGTCTGGAGAATAATTATGAACATGTTTGTCTTAAAAGACCTCTGAACATTAAAGGTTAAAGACAGTAATATAAGTTTGGGCACTATGTATACTGTATATTACTTCCCTGAAAAGGGGATTGTTTTCACTTTATCTATCTGCTTAGGAGCGAGTGAAAAAAACAACTCAACAGATCAATCTTTATGAAACCAGGCACATACAGTATATTGAGCACATATATGAGCTGAAAACCAGGGACTCAAAGGTTTTCTTGCATCTTGCCTAAAAATAAATGAAACTGCATCTGAAAAATCCTACTCTTCACCTCCTGTGCCTGTTTTAAAGTAAAGGCCCCCATACGCCTTTGTGTATGTGTATTGACTCGTCAGATTTGCCATTCCTCATGTAAAGACTTCCCAGTCATTCCTCATGGAATGGCTAGGTCTGAATCTCTGTCAGTTCGAGCTCCTGACTATCACTAAAACTATGAACGTACATCATTGCCTCATATCGCGAGTCTCTACATTCTCACGTACTGGTCAGTCTGACAATTTGAGTTTGTACTGTTGGGGCAAGTCTGTTAAAACAACAGAAAGTTTGAGTTCATGTAGTCCTGGAAGTGGTATAATGATGATCTGGTGCTGATTTCTGGCTAGATCTGCAATTAGTAACAAGCATTAAACTATATAGGAAAATAACTGCTGAATGACTACAGTGTAATTACATTACATCTTGGAGCTTTTAGATTAAGGGGACAAAATGGTGTGCTGAAAACAATTTATAAAATAAGGGTCTTTTGTTTGAGCACACTGTCTGTGTCCTCACTGAGAAAAAAAACACATTGTCATCTGGTCTCCTCTGATCTTAAGTTCAACTAAACTGTGCATTTCCCCTCTCACCTTTACATCCCTCACAGGTGAGAGCATTATAGTGGTATCCAGAGGCCTTGTCTCCACACACTACACACAGTTCCTCCCCCTTGACCCTTCCACCTTGAGACATGTGTCGGGTCCTCTTGCACACAACAGGCACTGCTGTGGGCACCTCGTCCATCTCAGCATCATAGCTGACGTCCAGTGGTCCTTTTCTCAGTTCATATATCCCTGCGTGTGAGTACCACTCATCTCCATTGTACTGAGGGTAGTAGTTCTGACTGAAGTAATAGGGTGTGGAGGACATGGTCGGCTCCATGGACGGGTACTGCATGCTGGGACAGCTGTTGAAAGGTAGGATGTCGGGATCTTGCAGAAGAGGACTGCCTTGATCTGCCAGAATATCTGAGAGGGAGATGAAAAAATGATCAACAATGTGAGCAGAAGTGTCCCCTTTAGTAGTAACTAGTAATAACCATATGAATGAGCTGCAAACAAACCACCAACATACTGTATAATCTATAACCTTCTAAAGCAGGAAACATCTTTCAGCTGCAAGTTCTTTAACTGACGCAATGAGTAGATTTTCATTTCTTAAACAACCATCAGTTTGTAGAGTGCATAAAGATTGGACTGTGTTTCAATGTAAAAAAGGTCTGATGAATCCAGATTGACCCTGTTCCAGAGCGATGGTTGCATCAGGGTGAGAAGAGAGGTGGATGAACCGACTGCCCATCATGCCTAGTGCCTACAGTACAAGCCTGTGGGGGCAGTGTTATGATCTGGGGGTGATTGAGTTGGTCAGGTTTAGCTTTAGTAACATTATGTGTCCAAAAAATGAGGTCACCTGACGACCTGAATATACTGAATGACCGGGTTTGAACATTTTTCTTCCCTGATGACAACATGACAATACCAAGATTCATCATTTTCATGCGTGGCCACCACAGAGTCCAGACCTGAACCCCATTGAGAATCTTATGGATGTGATGGAGACAACTTTACACAGTGGTCTGACTCTGCATCATCATTACAAGAACCTAATGCAAGATATTAATGCAGAATTAATGCAAATCTGGACTCAAATAAGTGCCACATTTATAGTGACATTACATAAGCATTGCATGACATCAGCGATTCTATTTGGGATTAAAATGGTTGTAATTAATATTTGTGTTAAACCCCTTGAATTAAAGTTATAAGCCTACACTTCAATCACATCTAGATTCCTACAAGTCTAATCCACTGTGGTAGTGTACAAATACTTATGAACCTGACTGTAAATTACTCCTTCTATGGAAAACAGAACAATTCCTATTCTCAGATGATTAGACCCTAGTGATACTGTGGTTCTATATATATATATATGGTCATACAGTTACAGTCCCTATAAGTCCCTAAACATAGTAAGTCTTTACGTTATAAATGGCTGAATGAGTTCATAAGAGTAAAGAATATATACTTGTCATTGAATCCGTGTCAATGTAAGAAGAAAAATAAATTACATAAAGTATAATCACATATATTCAAGCTGCTAAGTGTAAGTGAAAGATTAGCAATCCCTCAGTTCTAATGAGGTAAACACTATAAAATGGACTGCAGAGGCTCTGTGGAACAGACAGTGGCTCAGCAGTACAGGTAGCCCACACAGTACATACTATAAACCCATAAATGATTAACAGTTAGCCTGCACAGAACACACTGTATTGTTTAAAATGACTTGTAGCTTCAATTCAAACATGTTCAAACTGATTCAATAACAGGACCAACAGGATTGAAATGCTATTATGGATTTTTGACAGTAATTATCGTGACTTGACACATCCTTAATGAACAGCACAGAGCTTATGAAAACAACTAAAGTCACAAGAATCCACCCTCAGGTTTAGTGAATTTACATTGATATTTTAATTAGCCAAGTCAAACTGACAAAATGTACAGTAAATTGTGTAAAGTATGTCACACTGACCTCTTGAAGATTTAGTCTGAACCATGGCCATCCCAGTCTGACCAAAGCCTCAGACTGTTCAGACTCCTACAGCAGTGACTCTGAAGGTCCTCAGTCCTGCGTTTATTTTTAACTAATCACCTTTAATTTCTTTTAATCAGAAACATTCCTGTAAAAGTGAGTACAGTAGCTCAAGCACAAGAGTACTTGGTGCTTGCTTGAGAAATCTCAAGAGGAGCAAAGGTTACCACAGCTACTCATTAACCACACTATTACATTTCTATCATTACGTGTGGCTAATGTATGCGGTCATTTACATGGTGATCGTAGCCACTGACTGCTACTGTTTGGTCTGTTACCATTTGTGATCAGATATAAATGGACCTGATTTGGTCCCATCCAGAGGTGGATCAATAAGCTTTATCAGGTATTGTTTGCTCATAGTATGTTTATGTTCAGTGTCTGATACAAATCCACGGTCCAAACATAAAACACCTGATCTGTGGTGCTCAGAATGAGTCCTTTTTCACTCAAACAGGTCAAACAGCTATTCACTCATTAGTTTTATGTTTCTAATTTGACTTCATGTGCTAACATCTTTACAAGTGAGGTATATCAGGTTGACTAAATAGCCTCACACCTCATGTGTGATTATTCTTTTTTTTTTAAACTTTATTTATGAGTTTTATGTATGATTATTCTGACTGAAATTAAAAATCACACATTCAAACTTTTCATGGAAAACTCGCTTAGGCTTTTAACAGATGAACTGTAAGTGAAAGTATCTCTCCAGGTGCACTTTGCAATTGTTTATTGCGAGAAAATAGATTAAAAGTGCATCTGAATAAAATGGCTCGTATTTAATTATTTATTTTTTATTATTTAATGCAAAGAAGCAGACAATATTACTTTCTTCAGTCTCAGGAAGATATTCTATTTACTGAAAGCTTCCACACCAAGTGGATACATGCAACCTTGGTCACCGGCAATCTCATCTCAAACAGCACCTCTGTAATATTATGGGACATATGCCAGTAGGCTGGATATATTAGGCAGCAAGTAAACATTTAACTCTGGAAGTTGATGTGTTGGAAACAGCAAAATGGGCATAATATTATGGCTGATCAGTGTATAATATTATTGCTACTCGCCTGCTGTCATTGACCATTGTTGCCACAACTGCATTGCATTATGGGATATTTATGCTGATGAAGTGTCCAGGGCTTGCATATTGTAATATTTACTTGGAAATACCTGGAATTTCAGACACTTTTCATATTTTAAGCATCATTTGAGCAGGAACATCCTCTAGTTAGTTTGTTTAGTGTGAGGCCAAAAGATAACATGCTTCAAACCAACTCAAATGTAATAATAACATTAACCAGGTCATTAGTGACTGGGTAATAAAGGATTATTTATATCCTGTTGTATTAATTTGGTTGTGTTTTTGTGAATTCAATTCATTTATTCCAAATAGACTTACCAAACAAGTGGGAACTCTCAGAGATGGAGAATTCATCGCTGGGTGGGATTTGCAGTGGTCCCACCACATTGATGTCGGGGCCCACCCACTCATTCATTCAGGAGGGTCTTCAGGCACCAACTCAATAACACAGGTTGGACTTAGTGGCCAGGATACTTCCCTATGCCACTTCTGACAAAAGTATAAAACAGTGGTGCATTCTGTTACTGTGTAGGTCTGTGAGGTCCTATAAAGCCAACAGCACACAGTAATTAAACGTCAACTAGTGAACATTCACATCAACACACCAGTGACAGCACCTCTCACCCACACAGAGATGATACAGAAAGGCCTCTGAGTCCATTTAAGATCCTGTGCTATTATTTATTCAAGCAAACATTCACCCAGTCAACATTAAGCCTAGTCAGGACTAAAATCAAAACGTAATGAATAAATCTTTTAGTCTTGAATTAACCATAGTTTGCAAATCTGTACTGTGGTGTTTTAATGTTTCACTTCTCAAGTTCACTTTTTTATGTTATCTTAATAGCTGCAATATGAATGAATGAATAAATGAATGAATGAATGAATGAATATGTTATTTAAGGGTCATACACTTACGTGCCCAGCCCATATAGGCTTATATGACAATACTGACAATTAAAACAGGAAGATGACCAACATATATAGCACATACTCTTCTACTCTAGGTCCTATTTGTTCGGTATACAGAGTTCTTTGTCTACTCCAAAAATTTTGCCAAATTATACATTTCATTTTCAAATAACCAACTCAACATATCCCCCTCAGGCATCCAAAACAAATCAAGCTTTTTACATTGAATTTTCTCAAATATAACAGTTCTGACATCATGATATAAAGGACAATAAAACAGAAAATGCCATTCATCCTCAACAACCCTTAGGTCACACACAACACATAACTTGTCCTCTTCTGGGACGCCTTTATAGCGCCCCACGTCCACCTGTAGAGGCAGTACCTCTGCTCTGAGCTGGACACACAAAGACCTCTGGGCTCTTTTTAGATTACATTTAACAAAGGGTATGGTAAATATAACTCCTTAAGTTTAGGCTTATTTAACAGCTGCTCTACTGCTTTTCCACTGCTCTTTATAAGAACCAAACATTTCCACTGCTCTTTATAAGAACCAAACAGTGTGTTATAAATGTAAATCTTCAATAGCTTGTTACCAAATTTAACCATTTTAGTAAAAACTGACCTGAGCCTGAGGGTGTAATAAAGTTCAGGCTTTTACTAGTATCCAGGCCACTATACGGTCACATGTGAACATGACTTTTTTTTTATTGACCACATCTGACACACTTTTTAATTAACTCTAATAGTATAATTTCCCTTGAGATCCAATAGCAGCCCACAATTCACAGTCCACTTTACACTCTACACTCTCACAACCCACACAACTTCCAAACATCAGGAATAGTGGCACACCGATGGCTCATAAGAAATGATCTGTAGACCGGTGAACAAGAAGTGTTTTTTTTTCTCGTACCTTACCTTATAATGCACAGTCGCTTTCCCACCCCCGAGTCGAATTCCTGCCAGGTTACAATTTTATTCAGCCTTGTTTCTGATATCCACTACAGCTCCATCAATTCTCACTAATGAACATTAAACAGCTTGTGTCTGGACTCCAGTGAGAGTATGTGTAACCATTTGAGGTCAGGGAGAAATGGTTGGTGGTTATTAATTAAACTGTTCATTCTTGTACGTTACCCCCCACCCACCCATACAGCACAGACTCCCAAAAAAAAAAAAAAAAAAAACCCTCTTTATCTCACCAAGACGAGGGGCTGCCACATGAATCATGAATCCTCCAGCGGAGCAGAAATCCCACCCACACACAAAAACATCACACGCATGCACCATACATCCAGTCATTAGCGTGACACAAACAAGTGGTACGCTGCTATCAGTTCATTAGTTTACTGGACTTATCTTCGAATGAAAACAGTATTATGTGGTGCTCTTACGCCAAATGTATGTGTACACTCAGTTGGAATCTTTAAAATATTTTCACTAGTACATGGAGAAACAGAAAACCTCTGAGAGCAGACTGTGAGGCAATCGTTACTCTGCGTCCTTGAACTTATCAAAGCCATTTTATCATGTCAGGGTGATGTGCACCGCCAAAATGCGCCAGATTTGCTTTTATTTGCACCTGTAAACCATCCACTAACCTGCTCTCTTTGCGTAGACTAAAAGGGAGATACACAGATCAAATACAATTCTTCATGTCTTAATAATCCTTAATTTGTACAAAAACAATCGCTTAATCATTGACGGGTGAGTTGTTGCTCCATCCAAAGAGGCCCTTCTGAGTCAACAGACAGTCGCTCTGAAATAAACAGGACCTTTGCCATTGGCTGCTGCCTGTTTGTGGACTATCTGGTCTGTGTTTGAGCATGTGAGGGATGAGCTGTGAGGAGGGATGTCACAAAACTCCACCAAACATGTTTATGAGTTACAGGAACAGTGGTCAGGCGATATATGTATACATATATATACAGTATATATAATCTACGAGGCTCATTTAAAACATTTAAATGTGTCCGTCCACCTCTGGTAAAACAGATATGGGGTTTGGGCTTTTGTCTTTCCTTTCACCTTGGTGTTTTGTTACTCACTCCAGACAGTCTGACTGTTTGTGACATGCGCATGAAATAACACAAACTCAAGTCTTAAGGATAATGAAGAGTTCATACATGTAATTGTCCCTGTGTACGCCTAATGTTTTCAAATTTTCCGTGCCATTGGTGACACGTTTCTCTCATAATAATCTTCTTTATTGAGCATAATAGGATCAGTCTCAGCTTTATTTTCTACTCTAAGTGAGCACATAATACTCAGAGATTAATTTTATCACACTACAATCAATGTCAGATAGAAACCAACATTATTCTGACAAATGGAACATGTATAAACATATCTACAATGTTAAATGTGAGAAACTATATCATCATGTCATTTGTTGATGACATCCTCACTTTTCTACCATAAAATATAAAAAAACTAGTAAAAACATTTTCAACATATTCAACATTCTGTCATAGAACACTTAAGAAACCACAAAATATTCACATTTAAGAATTAATAATCAATTTATTTGTTAATTCATTAATCATTACATCTGTGGTTGAACAAATTCTTAGTTAACAATAATAAATTTGGTAATGAGACTATTTACTAACTAGACAGTGATAAGTAGTTTCCAGGATTGCATTGCACTGATTTATTATGAGATATTGAATACATTGAGATTTCTTGAAAAATTATTCAAATTGCCTAAATTTTGATAATTTAACATTTTACCCAAACATTTAGTGGATGAAATAGCTGAGAAAATGATTGTGAAATATTGTTAATATAACTACATATTTACATTTATCATGGTTAAATCTATTTTTCCTAAACATCCTTAAACTAACATTTCAATTGATATTTCACCTGAAAAAATGCAGTAAATTGCAATAAAGAACCATAACGTATAATAAAATCATACATTGTTTAATAATATTTCATTCAGTAAAGTCTTATAATAATGTTCCACCGCTTGTGCAAATTGTAAATGTGTGTAATGCCAAAGGTTACACACACAACATATTCATTTTACTTGTTAACCATATCTTTATATGCGTATTTATTTCTGTCACTGTTTGTAGCTGTGGCTTCATCACTGGAGAGGAATATCCTGTACAGTAATTATGTTTGGTGTTGAAAATGAAGCAGTGGTGGATAAAGACAGATAAGACAAAGGATGTTTACCACAGCGTGATAAGAAACAGAGCAGCCTTTGGGATATTTAAAAATGAAGACGTCTAATTTGAGACCTCCAATGTAAACATTCGGCCTTCTTTTTGTTCGACCAGAGCAGAAAACATCTAAACTGTAGAGGGAGCGGAGATTTTAGGGTAAAATGAGGCATAAGAGAAATGGAAACAAGTTATAACAGTTCTATATAATGTAATGTGAAATGTTAAATAACTTGCATGACTCAGGAATTCAGAATTGACACTTTTTTTTGTGATTTTATGTTCCTAAATAATCATAATACAGAGTAAGAAATGTATTTCATTACATTTCTATTGTGTTCAAGTAAAGTGCAAATCAAATCAATGCCTTTCCAAACAGTAACGTAATAATTTACTGTACAAAATTTATTTCTTTTCTATAGTATTATAGTGTAAAGTTCCCATTTTACTTTAGGTTTATGGTGAAACATTACAGTACAGCATTTTTTTGAAACAAACTAGGTTCCCATGTATCAAACACGGACACATTGCAAGAAGACAAACAGCAGATGACTAAATCGAGAAACACTAAATGCTTCACTGAGATACGTCAGTGTTAAATCCATTTTGTCCCATTACAAGCTCAGAGCACTATAAATAATAAAGCTGATATAATGCTGGAAGAAGTGCATTGCAAAAAGAGGGCGAACCAAGACCTTCTCGGAAAGGAAGAGGCAAAAAAAGCTGTGACACAGCGCAATCAGTCAGCAACGGCAAATATATACAGTACCAGCAAAAAAACAGGACAAAAATAAGGCTCATTACGTTAACACTGTGGTCTGCTGTCAAACCCACGGCTACATTCCAGGAACGTGTCCCTTCTCACATTGCATAGCTGACACAAAACATGGGAAAACATGGGAGGAAGAAGCTACACAAACTTCAATAGCTAGCATCAGCACAGTTCGTATGAAAAGTAGTCAGGTATGAAAGCTGATATGTGTTTCTGATGTTAGAAAACAGCACTAGGTGGTTCATTAATGTTTGTCTGTGGTTTAGTCTCCATTATAACATCATATTACTCTACTGTATAGTGTGTCAATACAACTGACTCTTCCGTCATACTATTTGCTGTTTATATTATTAAATTACAAGCCTTTAGTTTCTTTATGATGTTTTTACTTCATTAGCCGCATTTCCACCCAAAATACATGCAATTCCAGAACTCTATATCGAGGAATTAGATGGTTCCTTCAGGCATTGAATTGTCCACATTTCCAAAAGATACGTTGTTATCATGTGCTACTACACAACAAGCTGTAAATAAATGCAAAAATCAGACTTCATCTTCGTCTGTCACATGCTTTGTTCTGTAATTCCATGGCAGAGGTGGAAAAAGTACATACATTCTTTACTCAAGTAAAAGTACTGATACTTTTGTCAAAATGTAGTGTTTTAACGGCTTCACTCAAGTGAAAGTGCAAACGTACAAGCTCTGAAATGTAGAGAAAGACTGAATGTAAGGAATATCGCAACATTCCTATGAGCTGGTTCTGTGCAAAGCTACCGGACATCCCATCATCAATGTAGACATTAGTTCTATTACAACAAAGGCTTATCTGTTTTATGTGTTACTGTCCTTTCCATATTGGTTGAAATTAGTCCTGATGTTGGTAAGGGGGGGTAAAAAATAATAATCCACTCCCACTGACGGCATTTCAGCTAATGGTTAAAAAGTACAGATATTTGGGCTAGAATGATGGGATTCAGAGTAAATAGAAAAGAAACACTCAAGTCAAGATACCTGAAAAATTGTCTACAGTAACTAGTCTTTGTCCTTCCCACCTCTGCTCCATGGTAATGCATTGAAACATATTGTGGCAGCCAATCAGAATGTACAACCACCAAAGCAGGGACTTTATAGGGCTGAAATAAAATCCCTGGAACTAAATTTCAAGCCTGTTCCCTAAAAACAAACTCAGTTCCTTCAAATGTTCCCAGGTCCTGAGAAAAGTTCCTACGGTGGAAACGCGGCTGTGACATTTTATGACAATTTATTTATTTTTTTTCCCAAGGACACGATGTTGAAGAAAGGGTCTTCTTGAGGTACATGCTAATGTCGCTGCTCCACATGTTTCTAATGTATCCACAGATGTAAATCAAGTCAAATCAGCTGTGAGTGTTTATAAGTGCTTGGCCCTTGAGGGCGTCTCACTGGTAACGGTCCTGGTAGTCCCCGTTCCCATAATGTTCCTCCTCATCTTGCATGGTCGCCCCTCGTTTCTGTTTCCAGCCCTGTTTTCGACCGGATGAATTGTCTGTGGTTCCGTAACTCTTTTTGGCAGCCAGTATGTTCTCACTGTTGAGCTCAGACTCTTCAGCCAGCTCATCCTCATCAATAATGCCACATTTATCCTCGCTTGTGCTCTCAGGGTTTGCCCAGTCCTGCTGCTCTCCAGAAGCAAAGATAGCGTAGAAGATGACCCCAGTGTAATGCACCATGGAAGCAATAACAAAGACATTCTGCCACTCCAGACGAGTCTGTGGGAAGATGAATAGAGTCAGTGAAGGCCCTGGTAGAAACAGACTTACTGATATTTCAATGAGGTGGCTTATCACTGACGTAATGCAGTAAATCCCATGCTTTACTGCATACATCTGCAACGTGTACGATAAATTAACCAGTACTATAAATCATTAACAGCAGCATTTGATAACTGCAACTATAGATATCCTTTGTTTCACAATACATGATGTGAGGAAAAAACATCAGAACATCAAACATCAGTTTCTAGGAGGACAAGTTTATAAAGCAGTTATAAATGTGTATTTCAAACTGGTCATAACAGACAAAAATAAGCACGTAAATATATACAATTTTGTAGTCATTAAAAATAAGTACTTTTCTGTGCATTAATGGTGTTGAAACAATTCAACAGTCGGTACAATCAAATACATCCAAAAATCCTCCTATAAAGATAAGTATTACATGCTTTGTCACTGATTTAAAGTGGTTCACTTCCTGTTTCCTAACTGAGCTTGACCTGATGTTTCGGGACTTTAATGTGGATGAAAGTAGATGATTAAGGCCCAAATAAATTAATAATTAACTATCACTGTCTAATAATTCAGAATTCACTTTTTCTCAGTTGTTTTTATGTTGCAATTTCTCAACAAGGTTTGTCCCTGAGACATAGGCTCAAAAACAGTCAATTTCATCCTGATCTGTGTGTCTGAAAACTGTCATTTTAAAGTCAAGATGTTGAAAAAATACATAACTATTGAAAAATGTATTTACTTGGGTGACCTTGAGATAAAACAGTCATTTGAAATGTGTGAATCACTTCTCCAATTGGAATGAATAAGACAGGATACAGTCTCTGAAAGAGGTGGAGCAGTGAGTGACACTGAAACAGGAAATCACTCTCCAGTATTTTACTCTTAACTATTTTTAATAATACTATGATCTGAAATGTGGATGTTCCATCCAGCAGATTTACTGGACTTCCATACATATTTCAGCCAGAATCCAGTTTTGAGAATGAGGACACTGAAGTATCAACCTTTTAATTTTCAGTCTGGAAAAGAACATTTTTTTCTCCCATTTAGTCAAATTAGCAATACATATTACTGATGAAGCACTGATTGTAATGGGCTTTTTATGATGTCAAAGGGTTAGAGGAGGAGTCATGCTGCATCATGATATTTTCTGAAAAATCCTGAACACCAGAATAGCAACTGCACAATTTCACTACTGCAATGTTTTCAACAATTACTTTACAAAACTCTTCATTTTGTTCATAAAGATTTGTAACGTAAATGTGTCAAAAGATCTGAATGATAGTAATGGATAGCCAACCATGCTGGAGATCATGTGGATTTATGGATGTAGACCACACACATATATTTTGGTCATGCAAAAAGATACAAGAATATTGGGATAAAATATGGAGGGGTATAAGAAAA
>JAPQRQ010000023.1:9503468-9518084 GCA_037367365.1 Apogon talboti
AGATTTATGTAAAACAATGTACTAATGTTGCTTCACTCCACTGTAACTAATCCAGAAAATTCCAATAAAAAATAAGTAAAAAAAAAGAAAAGATCTGAATGTAGTTATAAAGGGCAATAATAACAGCCAATAAAATGACATAATAAACAATGTATGGAAAACGGTTAATTTTACACGTCAGTCTGTTTTTTACCTTGTGTTTAGTCAGGGCTCCGACAATCAGAGGACAGACCATCCCAGACAGTGTTCCCACCCCGTTAGAGATGCCCATCAGGATGCTGGCATAGCGAGGAGCAATATCCAGATGATTGACATTAAAACCTAATGACAACAGCCACAAAAAGAGCACTGGATTAATAAAACATCACATATTGTATTAAAAAAAGTATGATTTAGATCTGCATCTACAACATCAGACTTGACCAAAATCTATAAAATATTCATCAGTGTCTGAGTATGTGCATCACATCCAAGGGAAAAGTGGAATACAAGTTGGGGAAAAAAAGATCATGCAGTCCCTTTTTGCTTTACTATTCATACAATAGGACTGATTTAGTGCAGATCCATCTGAAATATTGAAAACTCTGCAATACCTGAGATGGCAAATCCACTAAAGCCAACTGCGAGCACCAGGAAGGAGATAGCAATCCCACGAGTGTGAGAAAACCCCACCACCAGCAGCAGAGTGGCCTCCATACCAAATCCTGTACAAAATAATGAAAAGAAAAAAAAAAATAAAACACCATGAGGAATTATTAGGTCATTTAAGAAACAACATAAGAAATCACTGTCATCAAATAAGACTTTCCTGAGCAGAAATGAATAACAGCAGCATTATGTTTTTAATTATTTACTTCTATATTAAAAAACAGAAAACGCGCCTTTCCAAAATTAAATATTAAAACAGTGAAGCCAGCGGTGTACTTGAGGCAGCAAAGGTTATTATGGAGCTAGTGAAAAAAGATGCTTAATAGAATTTTGCTTTTAAATTGATTCTTAGCATATAAACAATGTTCTGTGTCGTTTCAATGTTTAGGTAAAAAAAAAAAAAAGAAAAAAAAGACTTTCAATGTCACTGGATTTATTGAACTTAAAAATGACAGAAAAAAAGGTGAACTGACCATGAACACAAAAAGGACAGATACAAAGTTCATAGACAACTTTAGAATTGAATCGATAATAGTAGTTTTACTCTGACGTACCTCCACAATTCATGAGTTTCCTCACATTTGTAGTGGTCATGATTTTGTTGCTGCGTAGATAGTCAGCCAGCTGTCCTCCAATAGGGACCACAATCGTCATCACCATGTGGGGGACGGCAGAGAGTATCCCCACCTGTGAGTACATCACACATTCAGATACATCCCATGCTGAATAATCTGCGTTTTTGATAGCATCATTGCTCATCTAGCCGCTGTAGTGAAAATGTAAGGCAAACCTTGCTGATGGGGAAGCCAAAGACTTCTTCAAAATACGCCGGCTGACTGATGAGGAGCAGATAGAAAGTCCAGCTGCGGCAGAAGTTGGCCACAATGATGGCGTAGACGGGCATGGAGGTAAAGAAACGACGCCAAGGAGTCTTAAATTTCTGTAATAGTAGCAGAAAGAGTTATCAGTGGGGTTTTGATGTGTGTGACAAGATGAAACCTGGGATTTGTATAACACACACACACACACACACACACACACACATACACACACCTCAGTCACGCTCTGCTGGTGCATGCTCTCGCCGATGGTGGACTCGATGTAAATCCTTTCCTCGTCTGTGATTGTGGGGTGTTGGGCCGGGCTTCCATATGCCAGCAAGAGCCACAGGATATACCATATGATCCCAAAAACACCTTTACATACAACAACAAAAGGTCAATGCATATCTATGTCTGTCCACATTAACACTGCAAACAATTTTAACACCCTCAGAGTTAAAATAAACAGTGCTTTACTGCTCTTAACTCTCAACTGCTTTTCCCCAAAATAACATTCAGGACAGCATGAGGGTTGTCTTGCCTACTGTAATACTTTTTTTACATCATAACAGGTGCTGCTACTCATACAGCATATTTACCTCTCCATTAAAACAGAGCTAAGCTTACTAACATTACAAAGGCAGAGAGCTAAGTTATTGTGGGTGGGAGTAACTACTTATTAAATATTGTCACCTAACATATAAATATGTCATCAACTCTGCAGAGAACTTTACTCATGGTGTTACATCACTGATCTAACATTGCAGCTACAACCAGTCCAGTATAGTAAGGAAGTAATAATACTTCAATACTGTACTCAAGTATGTTTTGGGAGAATTTGTACTTTACTGAGTATTTTTTATTACGTTTATTTTCACTTTTACTTCACTACATCTCCTAACTCAGTTGCATACTTCTACTCTGATACATTTTTAATGCACAGTATCGTTACTTGTTACATAAAATTAATTAAAGGAAATTTGGTGTTGTACTTGTACTTTTGCGTTCATTAATTGAGTACATTTAATTATAGATTACTTGATATACTTAAGTACAGTAAATACTAGATACTCAAAGAATTTAACTTGAGTAACATTTCAGTCGCTGACTTGAACTTCTACCACAGTAATTTTTTGTAGGGTACCTGTACTTGTACCTGTAAGTATGAGTTTCCGGTACTTTATACATCACTAGCTACAACCCAACATCCTACCGGACACGCCCCCTTGAGTAATTAGCTCTGCCCACTGACCTCTTTAACATAGCAGGAGTGTAAAAACAACACCCCAATCAACACTCATCAACACAACTCTAGAAAACAAACACTGCCTGATTTGCTGTATATCTCTAAAGTCAAGGGTTTCCAAAGTACAAAGCAGTATGAGGGATGAACACGATAATTAAAACCAGACCCGACCATGAGAATTTCCATTATTAAAATGAAATGAATGAGACATGAGTCACAGTGCCCAGACAGGAAAATGCTAATTTACATCAATAAATCATGAGATTGTATCACAGCAGAACTAGAGTAGATTTTTATTAAAACACATTTAGCAAAGTTGGAGTGTTAATGATTTTAATCAAACCCAGAGGCATTTCAGATAAGGCTCCCGCATACACCAGCACAAAGAAACCACTCACCATGTCACTAAACTGACACCTAGTGTATTCAGTGACTCATCACCTGCGCAGGTAGTTGTACACTGTACCGCATTAAATTACTTTAGAAGAATTTGAGTTGATAATGCTGTTAAAACATGTAATCAGTGGCGTAACCAGGTGAAAGGTTTAGCCATTTTATGTTGTGTACGCTGATGTGGTAACTTGTACCTTGGAACATAAAGTGTTTTAATAATATCAGGCTATTCATTGGATGATCATTCAGCATCGGTCTTACCATAGATATAAAAGACGGAGGACCAGCCGACGTACTGAACGAGGACTCCTGCTAAAGGCATGGCGATCACTGCTCCTGCATACGATCCTGCAATAATCAATAGCACATTACAATGGATTATAATGATATCTATCTATAATGACAACATCAACACTAGTCCCACTGATATTTAAGGCTGTAACTAACAATTCATCTCATTGTAAATTAAGTTGCTACTACTCTCTATAAAATGTTGATCAAGAGGACATCCCTGAATGTCTTGTTTGGTCCATAATCCAAAAAATATTATTTTTACTGTCACAGAGGAGGACAGAAATCAGAAAATATCCAAGCTTTAGAGGCTGATATCAAATAACTGCAGCTGTAGCTCTTAAACAGACAACATTACTGAGGATATATAAACTCTTTTAACATCCTGTGGGGGGCATTATGGAAAACAGTGACTCATCAAGTTATCATTTATCAAAAGTTGTTATTGTAAAATGTATTAGTTTCTAGGTCACATGATTTGGTTCAGGTTATCTGTCATCATTTATTCAGTCTGATCAGAATCCATCAGAGCCTCCACTGGTGAAGGGAATGCTTATAAGTAATTAAATACTGATCATACTTATTTTCATACTATATTTTATTTAAACAACTGTATAATTCATAAAACAATATAAAGTTGAAGAAAAAATATTTTCAAAAAAACATGTATCTCCCAAGCTATCAAGGATGGAAAAAAAAGAAGAAATTGGATTCCATATTTAAAACTTTGTAAAAAAAAAAAAGGAAATCATTTTAATACTCACTACAAATAAGATACTGTAGCTATGCCCTCCAGTTATAATGCCCAGATGGTCAGACACCTATCTGTTTTTTTTAAAAAATTCAATCCACAATATGCCATTTTGTTTTTGTATTTTTACTTTTAAGTGGTTACTATTCACAGTGCAATGCAAGACTGGAATAAAATCAGTTCAGAAACTAAAACGTATGATGTAAATACCCAGGGACAACAACAATGCATAATTAATTTTCATTGATATGTTAATCTTGTTGTGTTTTGTCATGAGAGATACAACACATAAAATCCAAAATATATAAGATTTTTGGAAAACAAAAATAATAATAGGAATATTTTACTTGAATCCAAAGGAGACAAATTGGAACAACACTTTATTTTCCACTTCTGTCTGTTTACAGCCTGGTCATATTAACTAAAAAAAACCTTTTGATCAGCAGGAGTATAACAATAATAATAAAAAATAAGCTGTTCTTTTTCTATAACTGTATGTATGCATCCGCCTTCAGTTGTAGGTAAACTACACTGTGAAATGAAAACATGTCTTAATAATATAAACTAACACACATTAGTTTCGTTGAATGAATACTGTCGCGTCAGACAGGGTGCATTAATGTGTTTCCTATTATCTGACAGATTCATGAAGGCTGATGCTTTCAATAGAGCAGGGAGCAGGAGAGCGCTTTAGTACAGTAAGCACCATGACGCTTCATTTGGGTGAATAAAGGGAGAAGCTCCTTCAGACTGTGCAGGTGAGCCCTGTTCATTTACAGACAACGTCAAGAGCGTTTTGACGCATGGCAGGGTTGTCATGGCACCATTTTAACATCCGAGGTGGTTGAAATGAGCTCTCTTACGTCCATTTACTGACCAACACTCACCCATTTCTAAGACCGGGTTCATAACAGGACAGGAGAAAAGCTTTGAGTTGTATTTTCAAATCACTCACCACAGAATGAAGTGGTAGCAAGTCGACTCCGTTCAAGAGGCGGAGCCCATTTGGACCACATCCCATGGCATGCTGGGTATGTGACACCCTGTCAGAGTCAGAGATCAAACTTTAACTTGAGGGATGAAACTGAGGAAACGCTTTGCTCGTTCTAGTTTGGGCTTCTTACCTCTACTAAGCCCTGAAGGATGCGGACAAACATGACGCAGCCGTAGTGAACCCTGGCTGCAGACGGGATGAACATGTTCAGCACCGATGTCAGGAAAATGGCAGCTCCGAACACCCTGGAGAAGAACTTCATCATCAGCATCCATGCATCAGGATTATACAAAAGTGGTCACATTAATAAGCATCTTCAGTGACTGTTTCTCTTAATAAATGCTTTAAGGAAAAAGTGTGTACTGTCAGAAAATATGTGCAACTTTGTCCTGAATAAGATATTCCAACAGTAATATTAAGATAAAATGCTGTTTTTCTAGTTTTAATCTTGAGGGTTTTTTTATGTTCAGTATATTTCAGTGTTTATGTCATTAATACTAGTTTAATAAATATAGCTGAGCAAAATTTGTTCACTGCATTTGCATTTTTTTTCCCTTAATAGAAGACAGTTTTCTTATATTTATGAATATCTGTTATTTTCTCAGACTGGAAGTGCATTTGCTGTGTTTCAATGCATTTCAAATCTATAATGGATTGATTTTTTTGTACAAACTTTTATTGTCCTGTTCAGGCAAGTTCTTATTAACCCATAAAGACCCAAACATCCACCGGCAACCAAAAGCATCTACTCTTCTAAAATATTTAATAACTATTGATCCACTTATCCACCCCCGTGACCCTAGTGAGGATTAAGCGGGTTCAGAAAATGGATGGATGGATGGATCCACTTATCCTATCAATACATGTAAATAATTGGTGTAAAATGCAGTATGTCGTCTTTTCATGGTCATCAGATATGACCCATTTGGACGTTCAGAGGCTCCGTAGTGAACGTATTGTTCAGTTATTGAAATATTACTGAAAAGGTCACTTTTTCTTAAATTTTCTGTTATGATATAATAACCTTTGAATTTACTCTGAGCTCTCATGAACATCTAAATTAAAATGGGACATTAACTAGAGGAAAATACATGATTCACAGTGAAAAATATGAAATGCAGAGGATAATATTATAATAAATGAAAATAAATCACTTGTGAAAGGTCAGATAGAGAGAAAAATTAATTTGGGAACTGGGTGTTTATGGGTTAAGGTATTACTTGGTTCCTGTATCCTGTGATATTTTTTTTTGAGGGGTTAAAGTGTGGTAACAACATGTTTCCATGCGTCTAAAGGCTCCTGTATGTGTCTAATATTGTCAGGTGCTGGTATATCTCCCAACATCTCATAGTCAAACCATCATAGTCTCACAATAAGACAGATCTCTTCTCTCTGCGTTTCGCTGAGATACAGACGTCTGACTGAAGCCACAAGTTTGTGCTTCATCACGGCGGCGGTGCTGCTCAGTTCCCTCCTCCTCTCTCCTCCTTCTCATCAACCCCCCCACCCCTTCCTTCTCTTTTTCCAAAACAGTGTGTAAGTGACACTTGTAATATTCCAGTGGCTGGTGTTTCAGAAAGAAATCAGAGGCAGGATCTTTCATTATTAACTCTGTCAGTGGCGTGTCCTCTTTTCCTGTGAAGCTTTTATTACAGGACTGCTATCTGCTCCATCAGCACCGCTCACTGCACCGTACAGCTTTAACCCTTTAACCACAAGCGCTGATGAGGAGCTCCCAAAACCTTCAGCACCTTTTCTCATGGTCCTTCTATTTAACATCCTTGATCAGTGATGCAGGGAACCCCACTTTAACTGTTAAGTAAACTTCACAGTCATCCATTTCAGGTGTTAAGAGTGATTTAGTTCAGTTTTACAAATGGGCAAGTTTTGCCAATGGTTTTAGGGCTTTTTGCATTGGCAGTTTTAGGTTCATTTTTCAGGTATTGGGAGGAAAGCCTAGCTGGATATGGCACAGTGAAACATAATATATGGTTTACAAATGCCCTTATTCATTAAAGGCCCCACATTGTGCCCCATATATGTGATATTTTACAACTATATGGTTGCTTTGCAGTAAAAATAAAGAATTAATTTATCAAATTAGGACAAATTGCAACTGATTTGACCTGCATTCATCATTCATGTTTCTGATAACCACAGTTCTCCTTTGTATTGCTTAAAACTATTTCTTTATTGTTACTTTTAGTTTGAGTCTAATTTTTTGTCAACAGTTGGAACACTGATATAAAAAATTGTCACATTAAACCTTGGAAAATGTTAACAAAACACTAAATAACAACCAACGTCATAGCAAAGTCACTCTGTTTCATGGTTAGATAAATGACAGTCAGTAAATATATGTGACCTGTTGGCAGACAGCTTGTTGGAGATGAAACCACCAGGGATTTGAGTGACAATATAGCCCCAGAAAAAGGAGCCATGGATCAGCCCTACTGTCTCTGGATCCCAGTTAAACTGAGCTTTCTAGGAAAACAGAAGAAAAAACACACAATAGGATGCAGAAGTAACTGAAAAATCAGAATACAAGGCTGGTTTGTTCCACTAACGTGCATCACAGGTACAGTTTCAACCCATCTATGCATCCAGCTCTACCTGAAGTACTGGAGTCCCATTGATGTAGACAGTGTTGTTGTTCACCATCTCCACAATGGCTACACCGAGGTTGCAGCGGATGCCGAAGGAGATGCAGAATCCCAGGCCGCTGAGAATGGCGATGATGTAGCGCTTGGGCAGACCACCACAGCTGCAGTCCAGCAGAGGAGCAGAACGAGGCGCTGATGCCACCGGACGCCCATCTTCTGTCAGTTCGATGTTGTCTTCTTCTTCTGCGTTGCTTCCATCAATTTTCCTTAAGAAGCAGAATGGAAACAATGACATGCATATGAGCCATGTGTGATGATCAGCTTTCTTTTTCTTTTTTTCAAAGCTTCCACGTATATATATATATATATATATATATTTTTTTTTTGTGATTTATTTAAGATGAATTTGGCTGGAAGTTATATTAGCATAGGCGGACATTTATAGGTATCGTACTTTAATATAATGTTTTCACGATCTTTCAGATTCTTTTCAGGCAGATCTTTTTCTTGTTAAGTCAGACAAACATAAAGGTTAATCAGTATGTATTTGGTCCAGCAAAGAAGTGTTTTATATAGGGATATAGTTATTAGGGTGACTTACAGCTTCAGTGCTTGTTGGTGCTTGTGGGCGGGTTAAATATATGATTGACAGGTGTAATTATGAATCACTAATCTGAAGATGTGACACCATCTACTGTTTTACTCTGTGTCTGGACACAGACACTTGGAAAAGTGGCTTCTTCCTCTTCGTCAAGTTCATTTATATTTATGTTTAGTTTTTTGCTTTGGACCAAGATGAAAGAGCTGCAGAGGGAAAGTGTGTATTTTCCAATTCTGGTGTTTTTTCTTCATCCTGATTGAAGTTCTGACAGCTTTAAGTTAATCTGTATTTTACCAAAATTGAAATTGAAACATGGATAAAATTGAATCAAATATTTTCGACTGTCAAGACATTTAATATTAGCTGAATCTAAGACATTTTAAGACTTTTTAAGGACATGTAGGCTCCTTAATATAGAATCTGGTCACATGTTCATTTTCATCATGATGTCTACATGGAATTCTGGCAACAAAAATGTTATAGTAACACGAGTCTCTGTCATTTTGCAGAGGGCAGGAGGTGAAACGGAGACACACGACTAAAAAGGTCACACTGCTACTCTTATCAGGTTGCTTCTAGGTGCATTATACACCACACCTTTTCCACTACCCAGAATCCCTCTCTTTTTAACTGTCTTCCTGCTCTCGTTAGGCAGCGACAGATGTTAAAATACTGAAAGTGAAAAATGAAAAGAAACTGGGGTCATTCAGTCAAATCCTCACAGTTTAGTTTCTAACAATACATTCACAAACACAGTCAATGAGTCAAAAATATCGTAATTTACCCCTGGATGTGGACTTTTACACTGTTTGTGTCTTTTTTTAACACATCCTTAAGAGTGCAGAACTTTACAATGACAACTCTTCTTATAAAACGCATAAGGGCTACATAATAATATTCACAACCTTTTTCCAAAGTACATTGGAGACACTGTGAGTTTCAATGATCACTGCTATGGTTCATCTTATACCATATACAGTCTCAGACATTTCTCATCCAGATTATATTTTGGAATGAGTCTACACCTTCACAGCCCTCAGTAACATCATGCATGAAGCAATGCAGCAAAACCATCTAGAATATAAGACATCTGAAATGGACAGACAGACGGACAGTCAGTACATTTATTTAATGTAAATGTCTGCATTAAATGACTCATAGCTTTGTGTTAATGTGTTAATAGTGTTAATGGCAAAAAAACAAAAATGGATATTGTGAAGTTGCCTGAACATTAAAAATTAAAGTATAAAAATTAACCAACAACTGCATATGGGTGCATGTTTTCCAGTGCAAAATTGTGCAGCTCTCAGTGAATTTTGGTCAGAAAAATGAACAGATTATGAGGTCTAAATGCACACTGTGTACTTATGCAAAGTCATTTTCAATGCATCCAATAAAAGCCTGTAGTGATATAAATAAAGTAAAGCATTTACAAAGCCATGTTTAGAGTTATTACGCTTTAACAGTGAATAAAAATATTTGTATTTTCCATTTATTTGTAATTTATGGTCAGTTTAATCCCCTCATCGAGACAAAAGCACTCACACCTTCATAATATATGAAATTCATTTCTCAGGAAATTGACCTCTTACAGTAGCACATTATCTCTGAGCAGTGACAACAGGTTTCACATATACAGTACGCAGTCTTCTACCTCCAACTATCACACACACATCCCTCTGTGTGTGAAATATGAATCAGACATGAAATATGTATTAATGTCTTAAAATAAAATCTATGATTACATCACTTACATTGCCTGGCGAGAACAAGAATCAAATATTTATTTATCGTCAGGATCTCTGATAACACATTGGGCTTAATGTGTTCACTTGCAGCCTCTCTACATCACTCTGACAGCACATGTTTCAGTACTTTTAATTAAGGTGAAGATTAGATTAAAACTTATCTCTACCTTGAATAAAAAGTATCTATGAGGAGTGAAAAGACTCCAAAGACATCTAATGAAACCAGTGCTTGCTTCATGCGTCGTTCCCTCTTCCCACCATAAAAACCCACTCACCTTTGTATTTTTCCTAGAGAGTCCCCCACTGTGTTCTTCACTTCCTCCTTCCCAGGTTTAAACACCTGTTCCTTAAAACCTGCTAAACCTCCAAACGGCATTGTCCACTGTTTTCTCTCCCTTTTACCACAAAACTAGTGTCCTGATACCTCACTAGTTGCACAGTTTGTTGTGAGAATGGAATCAAAATGCACTACAAGCTAATCTTCATCCTTCCTGAGTCTGTGGCATCGGGGATTGGCTCCACCTTTCAGTGGTGCCAGGGGTCCCTCAGAGGTAGGGTAGACTTCTCCAGTGTGAGGAGAGCAGGATGCAGTCCTGAACGACCAAAGCACCACCAAGCCAAAATAACTTATTTCATCTCCAAAAGATCCAGGTCAGGTAAATACTGAGAGATAAAGAGTAAAGTAAATGAAAGTGTATCCTTTTGTTTTAGTCTTTCGGCATTGTGAGTCTCTCTGTGTCTGAATGAGCTTCTTACATCTCTCCATCCAACTCATCCATCCCTGTTGAGGAGGGGCAGGTGTAGCTGGTTTTTCAAAGCCAGCCCCTAACTCTACACATGATCGTCATCATCATCATCATTTCCCCAGCACTACCCCTTCAGCCAGTCGGGTTCATCTGATAGCAACCCAGTGGACTCACACTTAAATATGCATGAGCTTGACAAGTTGCATTGAGGAGAGACGGGAGTAGACGGGACCGATGCTGTGTAAAATAGGAGCAGGTGAAATATAAGATACTACCATCATGTTCCAGGTTTACATTTGCAACCAGCTCCTCCAGTTGGAGCTTATTTGAGGGGAACACATATTAACAGCATCATATCTCTTACCAGTTGCACTGATGGACATTTTCCAGTATTACCAATTTACCCAGCAACACAAACAAATTCGTCTTCTTTACAGATCATCAAATATGCAGCATTTAGAAAATGTAGAAATTGAGACTTTAAATTTTAATCAGCAGACTGAATGGAATAGGATGTGTTGTTCCAGGACGGTGCAGTTAGTTCTCCAGCTGTTTATGCGCTCTATAAATAACCTGAGAGCTCGGTCTGCAGGGGACGCTCTTTCAATAAATAAGATGGTTTTCATAAAGGAAATATCACAGATTCATCAAGGAAAAATTAAGAGAGCTTTTGGAAGATATTATACAGTAGAAATGAGTCTGAATTTACTGAAATAGATTTTCTTCTTGTTTTAATTTTGGATGATTTCAATTTCTTTGTGGTTTCCAGTTAGCTGACCTATCAACGCAGACGTGTAATGATTCATAAATAAATGAAGTTTTCAGATCCTCAAAGTCCTGGACCACAGCTATAAAATGCTACTGAAGAGCTACTGAAATGTTTCATCATTTTTGTTCCCATCAGTGTGTTTTGAAATGTAAAAGAAAAGGGAGAATTTCAATTTTTCATCACTACCACACATAATGTCATAAAAACAGTCAGTAAATATGATGGATTGGATTAGAACAACTCCCTGTTTATATCAAAACTACAAACTGTAGGCAAATGTATAAAAATATGAGTTACTGTAAAACCAGATGACAGTGTTTTGTGCACTCAGCTTTGGGCCAAAATCGTATATATTTTTTACTTACTATATGACATCAATGAACGGAAACAAAGTGATATTTATTGGTCTTGAGGCTCACAATTTCCTCATTTCTTGTAATAATGAATGAGATTTTGTGCAAATAGTTTAATCCTGATTTAAAGAAAATTCAAGACTGCCCTCTAGTGTTTGAACTGAGGAAGTGACATGTGATTCTGTACAGAAACAACATCAACTCACAAAGTACTCAAATATCTACCCATCACTAGCACTACCCATGAGATTACATAGCTCTATGTATGATAAAACATTTATCAATCCTAAAAAGTTTTTACAAACTTCCTGTTGCATCACCTATTAGTTTGTGAACTGCCAATTTGTGACCATTAGCCTAGGTTTTTTGAATGTAATACAACCTGAGCTGAGTCTGTTCACGCACCAGGTCAGTTTGCCTATAAATTACATTATAGTTTTTTTTCACTTGCTGAGACACATTCTCAGAAATTCACAATCCAATTTTCTAAACCCCAAAAACAAATCCAAAATTACACACAAGCTTCAAACCTTTAGGTCACAACCAAATTCTCTACTCAAAATGTAAACTCTGCTTTTAAAGATAAAGATAGCTTAATTTGCCATTTAGGTGTCACACAAGGTCATCAACAACACAAACTTTACACTTTGGTGGGGTTATAATTCAAAACACAACAGTAATAACCTGAATAAATGGTTCTTATAAAGACACAACACATGTGAAATTGAGTGAAAATGTAAATGTACTGTAAAAATATGTAACTCATACAGGAGGTTGAATACAGTCTTGTAATAAAGTTTTACATGTATTTACTAATAGGAAAAAATGTAGTTTGAAAAAAAGAATGAAGAAATGTCCTTTTTGCAGCATAATGTTAAAATCTAGCACTAAGTGAATAACTTTCAGAGTAGCAACAACATACTGATGTACTGTACTGCAAAAGATTAGAAATTATTTCTTTGCATATACTGTAAGTTTAAGGTGTATGTTAAAGATGAATTCAAAAACAGAAAGTCCATCCATCCATCCATTTTCTGAACCCGCTTAATCCTCACTAGGGTCGCAGGGGTCGCTTGGAGCCTATCCCAGCTACTTAAGGGCGAAGGCAGGGTAAAACAGAAAGTCTTTATAAAAATATAGATTTATCTGTCGCTGTGAACAAACATTTGCTGATACCTCTGGACTCATCTTCAGTGATGTCCCTGGATTCATCAGATGTTTCGGTGCCTTTCAGCATCATACACCCTCCTCCAGCTGACCCATCCAGGGTTAATACTACAGATGGCTCTCCTCCTCCTCCTCCTCTCACTAATGTTGCCTATATTTCTTTAGGTTCTGACCAGAGAACAGCCTGGACCCATTTTCCACTGGTAGACATACTGTATGCCCTCCATCCTTCTTGCTGACAGTCACTAACAAGTCTTGCATACGTGGAGAACTTTTTTCCAAGGCTTTCAAATGCACCAAAGCCCTGACAAAGGCGATGGCAACCTTTGAGAGATGCAAATGCTTAGACCACTCAATTCCTACGCTGATATATTCAGGACTTGATTATGCCTTCCTCTGTAATGTCTTTGCACAGCAGCCGAGGACGTTTTCACGGTTCTTGATCAGAGGTCAGAGAGGAAAACTGGTGACTCTGCCATGCCCCGTGTATGTAGAAATGATGGGCTTCGCAAAACACCATACACAGCCTGGATGAGAAACCTGATGTAGACAGGCTAAGTTTTCCAGAGCTCTGTTCAGGTCACTTTCCTGTCAGCCCTGTTCTCCCACCAAAAGCGCCCTTTTACGTTATTCCAAACACCTTGTAGGTCATTGCCTCCTTCACTGATTTTCTCACCTTCTCCTGAACCAGGCGGTGCATCACTTTCCACTGTTTACTTGGGAATTGTAGCATTAAACATTTCATTTCCCACAGAGATTCTCAAAGTTTTTCACCATGACTGCAAGATCAACAAGATAAAAGATAAATGAGGTGTCATCCTATAACACATACTTGCACAAATACATCAATAATAAAACAACATCTATGTTTATGAATTAATTATGTAAAAAAATATATATACAGAATGTATTTTATTATAAAAGCGCATCATGGCTGCAATCAAATTAGCTCAATGTAATGTTGTGTATTGTGTCTCATTTGCACTAAAAAAATGAGGAAAAAGTGCTTGAAAACCATGAATATTTGGTATGGCTTTAATTATTCAAAAGCTGCATTTCCAAAAATAGAAATTCTTTAATTTTTTATTATGGAGACAAATGCATATGTTATAAATACTGAGTAGGAAATATTGCTAGTACAGTGTTGAGAAGGTTGCTTAACTTGCTGACTTATTAAAATATGATAAGTAATCACGATTATGTCCTTAAATTCATAGGATTTACTAATGTATCATTTATTTATATTATCAATATGTTATCATTATTATTATTATTATTATTATTATTATTATTAGTAGTAGTAGTAGTAGTAGTAGTAGTAGTAGTAGTAGTAATAATAATGGTGGTAGCAGTACGGTAGTAGTATTAATTTATGTATTTTATTTATGTATGGTATTATGTTCAGAAGATGAATGAATGAATGAATGAATGAATGAATGAGTGATATTGTTGAAAACGAAGTTTAAAAAACATAACCCTAGAGGT
>JAPQRQ010000023.1:9518184-9566587 GCA_037367365.1 Apogon talboti
ATGAATGAATGAATGAATGAATGAATGAATGAGTGATATTGTTGAAAACGAAGTTTAAAAAACATAACCCTAGAGGTGCCCTCAGCAGTGATTTAATCTGTGCATTAAATGTTCCCACGGCCCTGAAGGGGACATCGGAGCGCCGGATCCGCAGCGGTGACTCCGTTGGGCCGGTAGGAGGAGACTGCGTCCTTCCTTCCGCGTTTCCTGTGTCAGCTCTCCGCACAGATCCGACAACACCGCACACAAACCCGCTTTGCGTACGACTCTGTGTCCTCACCATTTTTGACTCCGCATCCACAGGAAACAGGGCGGTCAGTCGAACCGTATTCGTCCTCCGTCTCTGCTCCCGCGTATCTCTCCCCTTTACCACAGCCGCATTCCGGAGCCGTCGACCGCCTCATCCATGCATTGGCGTCCTGGGCCACAGCACACCGCCTCTGGCTCCAGCCATGTCAGCCAGGAATGCAACGGCTGGCGGCGGTGACAGAGCGGGAGGCGAAGCGGCAGGTACTGTAACTCTTTAAAACGCGTTTACCTTTATAAATACATACACTGTCTGACCCGGTGACTTTGAGGCATAACGATTTACCAGCAAGAGGCGAGTAGTTTTCGCAATTTCACGTCGGTTGGACGCAACTTTGCGCTATTCCAAAACTAGGTCAGTAGATCAGTGGAGCAAACTCGCCCTCTACGCCATTTATGTAACGCTGCACGGCGTTGTTTATCAAAACGCGACCCTTTTCGGCAGAATATGTCCATATAGCGGCTTACCATTCAGAATATTTTCATTAAAGCTGTTTTTAAATGGTCTATGGGTGACAAATTCAACGGTCAAACCATTGAAATGTTAGCTTAGCAACGGTAGCAAGGCCTGTTAATCAGAACAACGCTCTCCTGTTTTAAATGGGCTTTTACAGCCATTGACAATTTGTTAGCATGGTTATTTTTGACCCTTCTGTGGTCAGTGCTTTTGTAAGACATGGCAACAAAACATTGTTATTTCCTTTATCTTAGGTCTATTTTACAGTGGCTTATCCACCTATTTTTCCATGTTAATGTTGAATTTTAATGTTAGTATGAGCAAAGCATTTATAGCTACAAGTTAGCTGGAGCAGAAATCAATTACATGGTACATTTATATCTTTACATATAATTGTAGCCTGATGATGAAGCCGATTAGTGAAATACTTCCTAGCCAACAGTTGTAAACAGTGTTGTCAGGATAATACAATCATAAACCATAGAGGAAGTTTGTTTTTGTAATGTTGGCAGTTTATTTATGGCTCGTATATTCATTCAAGACTTTGAACCTGGATACATGCAAAACATTTAAGGAACTACTGTTATTTCAGTTGTAAATATTATAATCAGGCAAATGCATTGTGTTGATGCTAAGCAGAATGTTATAAATGTTTATTTTTCATTGTTAATGCTCTGGTCTCTGCCAAAGATGGTGTTTCATGACAGATATTTAAAATGTAGGTCAAACAACAGGATAATCAACGTTAGAATCAGGTTATGGTTCACTTTCCCTGATTATGAAAATGGCTGTCCTTTTGACCTGCAGTAGAGCAAAACTCCATTTTGGCTGTCTGAGACTGGATGATAATTCTCTTGGTATTTGTACATGAAAAAGAAACTACTGATGTCAGCTCTTAACTTAAAGAATTATTAGGTTAGCTGTTTGGATGTCTCCTACCACCATTCAAGTGCTATGGTGACATTTTCTCAGGTTTTAGAGAAAGTAAATCCAGTGTGATCTGTCTTTCTGTGTTTCTCTGGCGCTTCAGGTATCATGTGGGCTGAGTATTCCCAGCAGAAACACAGCTAACACACACAAGTGTTCTGTTGGTCACACATCAGTTCAAGAAAATCGGATATATACTCTGGATATTCATTTCCATCTTGGTTGTCCTAGTTTCCATATGAATGCAAGCTTTGAGGTAGCCCCAGTTTTTGCTTCTTGTTTACAATACAATCACTGGTTTCTGTAAAAGATAATTCACCCAGGAGACTGTTGAAAAAGACCTGCTCCTTTTCTAATGGAATTTAAAGAAAAATAAAGGGCTCTTTTAAATCTGGATGAAGAATACTCTGTTACCTATACAGAAACTAATCAGAGCTGGGACAGTTCAAGTTTCTGTATATGATGCCAATCCTGATTACAGATAACATAGTCTTATGCTTTTATGAATTATAACTATGTAATAATTACATTTTGAGCCCATATCCAAAATGTTGTCACATAAATTCATTTTATTAACAATGAACATGTATACAAAGAGAGCTAGTGGACCCTATGTTTTTCTGAGTTACACGTGCATACGGGACTTGTGCTGAACCATGAACCCAGTGTACCGTAACATGAGACAGTCTGCAGCTGAGCGAGCGAGTAACACTTGGGTAACTCCACATGTTTGGAGATATTTTAGTCTCAAAAAGCAACAACACAGCGGCAACTTGTTGGTAAAGCTGACTCTGCGAGGTGGAAGCTGTGTTGCATCTTTTAATGCTACGATTTTAGTCAAGAATCTGCAAAAGAATTTGGAAAAAAAACACGTCAGTATCAGTAGATATTAAAATTCAAGTATCAAAATCAAAACTGAAAAAGTTAATTAGAGCATCTCTAATTTTAAACACCTTTTCTTATTGTGCCTCATGTGTTGACATCTGTGTTTTGGTCTGAAATGAGCCTGAACAATTACATTATTCAGTATTGTAATGATAATGTGAGTTGTAATAGATAAACAAACTTTGCAGTTGCCACCAAATTGCCACCAGTAAATCTGAAGGGAGCTGGCGGCTCAGTGAAGCTTCAACTGATCAGCCAAATGAGTCCTTCTAATTGGTCAAAAGTCTGTGTGCTATGTTCAGATGCATCGCACATAAATAAAACGCTTTTTCTTATTAACCGTACGACAAGTGGATTGCAACGTGCATTTTCATGCCACGATATCACTGAAAATGTGATCAGTGAGCACTAGTCTAACAACAGGGGAATCTTTGGTAACCAATCTGTTTATAATCCAGACAGAATATTATTCTATCCAGATGACAAGATGATTCTTTAAATAGTAAACACAGAGTTCACTTCCAGATAGATGTTATTATTTTGTTGGGAGTGTTGTTGATACGCTAACAATCTTTATGCTATGTTAATCTCAACTGCGTGTGTCCTTGTTTATTGGATTTATTTCCCTCCTTTCATCCTTCCAATGCCATTCAGGTCTCTGTAGATCTCCACCAGCTCTAGTTTATATTCAGCACGTGTTGCATTAGCACAAGTACTTGCTGGCAGTTGAAGCATTATCACGGCAAGCTGTTCATGTGGCTGCAGCAGAAGAATGTGGATTTACTGGGTAGTTCCTAGGTGTGTGTTTGAATGACAAGCAGGGTGGTGCAGGGTAGACTTCAACCTGACCTCAGTGTTCACCCTTATTTTCTGCCTGTGAGCTTTGCTCTTTACACACAGTATTGATACCTAAGTATACTGCGCATACACCTGCAGTTAAGTTTTGGAGCCAACATGTAATGTCACCGTTGCCGACTTAAAAATATGACGAGCAGGTCCATCGTTTTCCCTGCTTTTAAAACTGTTGAGTGCAGCATGATTTACTGTCACTGTTTAGATTGTTGTTCAACCAGTATTATTTTCTGATTGTTATTTTTCTATTGGACACAAAAATATGACACAGTGGTTTTAGCATCAGTGAGCATGTTTGTTGAACTTTTCTTTGTGCTTATGTGCGTGTGTATAACGAAAATGTGCAACCTGCTTATTTTCTGAATGCAGACTTTTTTTGTTAAACTCCATAAAGCTCTCTTAACCTTATGAGCAAGGCTTAAATGGCAACATCTAACCCCGCCCCCATGGATAAGGCTACTCAAGTGCAGCAGATGTTCATTCAAGAACTGAGTGAATGAACATCTTAATGTGGTGAATTGTCTCCATGGCCAGGTGTCCAGTCATCTTGTTGCCTTTTCTCTAGCCCTGTAATCCAACAGATCTTGACAGAGGGAGCAGGATTAAAAATCAGGTTGTTGCTGATCTGTTAACGGCTATTTGGGTCACAGGGCTTGTGGAACAGAGTTAAAAATAGGGGTCATGGATATCGGCCCTGTTTGGTCCATCTTGTGCCATTCTCTTGAGTCTCTCTCTCTCTCTCTCTCTCTCTCACATATCAGGCTTCACATGTCACAGCCGTGGCAGCTTCGCGCTTTGTCAGAAAGGACAAAGGGCTTTGAGAGATGATGACTTGGACACAGTAGAGCCTCAAACTCCTCCCAGTTGTCTTTTCGCTGCTTCAACACAAGAGCTGAGATTCTTATTATCAGATGGATGCATTCATTCATTTGTCAGGCAGTAGCAGAATGCAAGTTTCTAATTGCTGGTTGAGTAGCATCGATGGATTGTTTGAGCTGTGTTCATGTAGGATGCAGTACTGAAAGGATTAGATAATTAATAGATTAGGATGAACACTGGTGTTGAGTCATAATGGTACTTTTAAAGTTTCTGGTGGTTTCATGGTATATCTTCTGGTGGCTTATTGCAATGTTAGGAGTAAATAGACAATACAAATATAGAATTTAAGCTATGTGATTTGATTAAAATAGCTTAACCCCATAAAGATATCACATGAAGGGATTGGCCTAAACCGCATCGTAGCAGAAAGAATGCATGCACCAAAAAGGAAAATTTTGAGCTGATACAGGTACTAAAAATGACAGTTTGGCTAATGCCGATCCTGAAGTAATTTATGTTTACTTATTTTCTTAGTTGTGAAGAATGTGACAGGGAAACAGGCAAGTTATTCAGCCTTCCATTATATTGCCTACAGATACGCATAAATCAACAGTCGCACAAATTTATGAACCAAGCTTTAATGTAACACAACAGGTAAATATAAACCACCGCCATCTGTGAAATGACACCTTATATGTCAGTACCAGTATTAGCAAATATTAGAAGACATTAGTGGTATAAGAGGACATCCACAATGAAAACAGAAAATTAAAATAAACCAATTACAGTATGTAAGCAACTCTAACATTACTTCATTTTAACCACAAAATATTAATCAAATTTACTGTTGCGTGTTAGTTACAACCATTAATAATAGACACCCTCTTTAAATGCACTTTGCCCATGTGCTCTGTTCTGGTAACCAATAATTGTATACAATTCTCTGTCCATCAAAGTGTTGTAGCTGTTGTTTGCTATCCTATGGTGGTGCGCTGTGTGGAGAAAAAGGTTTTCTTTGCAGAATATGAAGCTTATTAAACTGATAAAATTCACTGGTTAATAGTCATTTGTAGGGGAGCATGGTGAAGTAGTCATATTGCAGTTGTTGTTATTGACACTAGTGTTGTTTCCCCACTGGAGACAGCTGTAAAGTAAAAGAATGAAGCTTGATGCTGAAATACATTTCTTCTACAATTGGCTTAGGGCTACAGATGTAGCTTACCATCACCAGTGTGTGAATGCGAGAGTGAATGAATAATGGATCCAATTTAAGTGCTTTGACTATGCAGAATAGAAAAGTCCTACATAAATCAAATCCATTATTATTGTTGTTATTATTATTATTATTATTATTATTGTTGTTGTTATTATATTTGGTGAGTTTGCTTGTTGGTGCACGGTTCAGACTAAACTATGATGGTTTGGGCCTTCTAACAGCTATAATGTAAACTAACAGTGAGGATTATGAAACATATTAATATTTTGACAGACTGTGGTTTTGTTTGAAGGGATAAACCTGATGGAACCATAACACAGATTTGTGTAAACTCAGTGAGTGATAATACAGTCTGTTGATAGAGGTAGGGTTAATTCGTTAGTGCTTTTGGTAGCTGTGACTGCTGCGTTTGGTTTTTGTTTTTTTGGACTCCCAGTTTTGTTTGGTAATGGTATCCCTTTCCATCTGGCACCTGTATGCTGAAGCAAGTTCAACACACCCAGGATCTCTTTCCATTACCAAGGCCTTAAAAATGGTAATCACACTAAGTGGTATCATGAAGGTGGTTATCAACCCACTTTGTCAGCCCAGGGTTTCTGCACTGTAGTTTGGAGCTCAGTCAGAACAAACTATTATCTTAAACAAATGTGAGGAATTTATTTTAATACAGGATAAAAGCCCCACAGTTGCTGTAGCCAAAGAGAGAAAGGAAAGCCAACAATGGACAGTGATACAAAGGTTTATAAAGCTCTAAACCAAGGTCTGTTGGAGGTGATTGTTTAGAAAGCAGTGTTTTCATATGTGTTAATCTGTTATTGATAACATAACCTCCTCTGGACCAGGTTTGGGTCTTTATTTATTGTGACTAGCTATGGTAATAAAGTAAACCACCTTCCAGACACTTCAGACCAAAGGTTCGGCCCGAAGTCACCTTGCTAACCCATTAATCCAGCTTTGTGATACAGGTGCCTGGTCTGCACACTGGATAAGTCATATGACCATAAACTGCCCACAATTCAGAGACTGATCAGTCATGGCTTGTTGAGAGCATACATTTTTCAATTTAATTACTTTGTAGCCTTTTGTGGTTATATCATCAAACAGGCTGGCATTGCTATATGAGTAATTGTGCAACATTAATCGTTCATTAAAATCATCAGCCTTGGTCTTTGGTTGAAAGGATATGTTAAAGCTGTTAAACTAAACCGATAGGGAAACTGTTACACCACAGTTTGTGAAGCCTCTTATTCATTTCAGAGTTTCTAAGTTCTTTGCTGTTTGTAAAGAGTAAGGTGTGTCCCATGTTGTGCATCATCAGTCGTTTGTATGCTATGAACACAATCTTAAGAAAACTGTGATTGTGTTGGGGATATCCTACTGCAGCCAAAGCTTTCTTTATCACTCTTATCTTCATTTTTTATGTGGAACTGTAACCCGGCAGATTTATAGCCTGAAATGTAGTAGAACCAGGTATTGTACCCCCTACGCTTTATAAACACCTCTTTCCTTACCAACTGCAGACATTTGCATATTGTGTGTTTCAGAGGATGTACTGGTGGAGGAAAACCAAAGCAGTTCTATGTGTCTGCCGAGCCTGATGACCCCCTCCTCAGCTGCAAGCATGTCCTTGAGCATGGAAATGCCTCGGAAACGCAAGGGCAGCACAGACAACCAGTAAGTATGAGTGTGATTGGTTGATTGTACAAAAAAAAAGCGACTTCTCTAAACAGACTCTAGTTGTCATTTGATAATCATGAATTTTCTTTATAGGGAAACAAAATCTACTTCCATGCTCGATGCAGATATGGAAGATGACCAAAACAGGTACAATTGAGCGAGTTCTCTAGGGCTGAGTCTAAGTTATTATGTTTTTTTCATGTTATTTCTCTGCATGTCTACATTAAAAATGAAACTGTGTTAACAGGTCAGATGGAGAGGACCAACATGTCAAAATCAAATGCTTCAGGTAGGTTATATTACAATCCCTGCCCTTACAAATTAATTATTACCACCTTGTGTGTTATATTTGTATTTTTTCCCTCTAAGTGATTTATTTGTCCGTGTTTCTGCAGGGAACCACACAGCCAAATTGAAAAGCGAAGACGGGACAAAATGAACAATCTCATTGACAAACTGTCCACCATGATCCCAACTTGTAACCCCATGTCCCGAAAACTGGACAAACTCACTGTGCTCAGAATGGCTCTGCAGCACCTCAAATCTCTCAAAGGTACCAACTTAAGCACATGTCCAGAGGTTTGAAACAGAATATACCATGACCTACATAGAAATGTTTGTGTTTTCTTATCGTCTCAGGAATGTTTTTCTTGTTCATAGCCATCAGTACGTCTCATTTGATTTCCAGAGCAGAGCTGGAAAACCCTTAAATATTGTCTTGCCAAATTCACTTAGAGTTTATTGTTGTGTTTTGGCATGGTGCTTTTTGCTATTTAGCAATTTGGGAACCAGAAGGGGGGCTTTAGCATAAATGCAAGTTTCTGGAACATAACTGAAAATGGATCATTCGCATTCATTCCTGGAGCAGATCTACAATACAATACAATTGCTATTTTTACAGTAAATTATTTAAGAAACAACTTAACTCCTCTGGGGCAAGCCCACACAAAATAAGCTAATATCATTAATAAGGACCACCTTGACATTTTCTTGAGGCCCCTATGTTACACTATTTAGTTGACTTCTTCAATTATCATCATCTTCAGTTCACATTTCTTTTTTTTTTCTTTGTTTTTGGTGACAATAGCTTCCTGTGATTGATATGAAAGTTGCAACCAATCAAAAAGTGTTTTCACACTATAAATGAACAAAACAGTCGTTCAGTTCAACCCACCTCTTGGTTTGGACAAAAAACCAGCCCTTTTCTCCACACCACGCTCTCTGGGGAAGTTCCACACCTACAAATTTGGATTAAATGGAAAAGTCCAGACCAAACACTGTAGTTGTGAAGCATCCAAAGAAAACATTTGATTATCTCAATATGATTTGGAAGAAAAATGAAACTACTACTACTGTACAAACACTATATATAGTACAAAATCTCAAGACACATATAGTGGGTACAGCAGATAAAATTAAACCCACTGTAATGAATGAACTTAATACTACCTTTGTCCGCCCAAGGGGTTTGTCTGATCACATCACTGCTTCCCAATTAGACCTGTTTGTTTTGTTATTTGCATGTTCTCAGGGTTTAACAGCGGAACGGACCAATGATTTAATTCACTGTAAATTTTTATTGTTTTCAGGCTCAGCAAGCTCTTTCTCTGAAGCCAACTACAAGCCTTCATTCCTTCCTGACGAGGAGCTCAAACAACTCGTCCTCAAGGTAAAATATACCACTGACATTACTAAATAACACCAGGCCATCTGTAGTTCTGTAGGTATGTTGTTATTAAGAAAACAACAGAAAGTATAATAGTTTTTCTTTTTCCCATTGCAGCTTAGGTGCTTAGGGTAGAGTTTGTATAATTATATTGTCAAATTGTTCCTTGAAATTATACTCTAAAATGGGCAAAATAACCTGACTCTATTTGGTTTGTAGGTTTAACCTGATTCTTATATTCTCCTTCTCCTGTTTCTTTGTTGTACAGGCTGCAGATGGATTCTTGTTTGTAGTGGGCTGCGATCGTGGAAAAATAGTTTTTGTCTCCGAGTCCGTCACGAAGATATTAAATTATAGTCGGGTAATGTTTTTGCATTGGCTACTGTATCTGCAGCGCGTTTGTTCATATGAAACCCCGGACACACCAGATGGCTTGTGATGTCCTTTTATTAATGCTAATTTGTACTTTGTGTCATGTGCACAGATTTCACAGTTTGTCACTGTGTACATACATTAGTTGTCAAAAATGATTTTAGAGAAACAGAACAGAGTGACTCAAATAATTACATCTCGGTTATTTTTTTTTTTTTTTATGTCTACTTGAACTCGGCAAAATAATATTCTTTTTTGAAACTGTATGGCATGTATGTGCAGTCTCCTAAAGTGCTCTGTGAATTATTTGTGTAATAAAATTAAAAGAAAACAGCATCAACTGGAGAAACCTTTCACAATTAAATTACAAATGACATGTTACATTTTGTTGAGCAAAAACAAAATTACTTGTGACTTGATTAATTGAACAGATTTGAAGAATTGCTGAAGTTCAATAATGTCAATCATTTATCAGTAATACCTATAAGACACATAAATCACCACCAGTTAAAAGACTAATTGAATTGCAATGTGTGAATTTTTGCCCAAAGATGGATGCCAAGAATAATATATAATAAAGAATAATGAGAAGAATACAGATATTAGTGTTAATAACTCTGTATTAGGTAATGGATCACATTTACGTCCAAATTCTTCAAGTTCATTCATAAATCAAGAAAGTATTTATTAAATTTAATTAATTAACTGTTATTTAAATGTTACTCTACCTCTATGTTTGTTGTATACATTGTCTGTGTCTCAGGTTCAACAGTATACTATGCTAATACCATGACTAATACTTTACTAATGTATTATTTTCAGCAGGGGTCGTTTCTGATTTTCTTTTTGTTTGTTCTCCCTCCAGGCGGAGCTGATCGGACAGAGTTTATTTGATTACATACACCCTAAGGACATGGGGAAAGTGAAGGAGCAGCTGTCAGCCTCTGAATTATACCCTCGTGAACGGCTAATAGATGCTAAAAGTAAAGCAGTTATTTTTGTGCGCGCATGCTTATGCCATTGTGGTGGCGAGAGCTCATTTGACACTCGTGTCATGTCTCCAGCTGGTCTGCAGGTCCAGGCTGACCTCCCGGTAGGTGCGTCACGGCTGTGCTCGGGGGCTCGACGCTCTTTCTTCTGCCGAATGAAATACAACAAAATTTCGGTCAAAGTGGAGGAGAAGGAATTCCAGGCTGGCACCTCCAAAAAGAAAGGTACGGAGGTGATACTGTGGATTATGTAGCAGATGACGACTATAATAGACGGTGACCACATTTCTGGTTTAATTATCCTCTGGTCCACATCAAGTCGGCTTTCTTCAATTTCTGCATTGCGTTTCCCTTTCATAACTCATCATCTTCATTCACCTCTGGTAGAGGTTCATACTGTCTTCCAGTTATCAATGTGAAAAATAATTCAGTTGTCAGACAGGAGCAGTCTGATAGATGAATTATTTTTCACATCTTCATTCAAGACAACTGGATGACAGGTGTTGTATTTCGTCACCATTTCCACATCATTCTGCGATTTGACTGGCTCTGTTTTAGTGGTGTTGCACTTACACTGGTGCCTGTCATTCTTTGTGTTTATTTATGTCAAATCTGCCCTGTGCAATTTTTATTTCAGAATTAAATAAGAAAAACAAAAAAACGAATCAAATATTTATTTTTTGTCTTCATTAGGTGTACTGTCTATGATACTACTGTTAGGCATAAGATGTTATGCTATTCATAATTGTCAGCAAAAATTCCTGCCCTGTTTACAGCACCTGTGAAGACTCTATTTTGGACAGAGTGTTAATCTATTGGCTTTCATTTGTAGTAGCTTATATCATTCTATATGTAAGAAGTACTGATGCAAATTAATGCATTCAGATTTTGTTTGTGTTCACTATACATGTATGGTTTGTTGTGTGCATGTGCCTCCAGAGTCACAGAAGTACTGCACAGTCCACTGTACAGGCTACATGCGCAGCTGGCCAACGAGTCAGCTCGGAGCAGAGGGGGAGGGCGAGGCTGACAAGCAGGACAGCTCCCACTTCAGCTGTCTGGTGGCAATGGGCCGTGTCCACTACCACTCATCTCCACAGGTTAACGGAGAGGTCCGAGTTAAACCCACAGAGTTCACCACGCGCTATGCCATGGATGGCAAATTCACCTTTGTCGATCAAAGGTAAAATGAGTCTAGTGTGGGGGTTCTGAGGGTGTTTGCAGGTTGTTTTCATTAAAATGAGACTGGCGGTAGCTGTCACTTTGTGCAAAAGTAATACTTTAAACAGCTAATGGTGTGGTAGGAAAAGTGAAAATACAGTTCAGACACAGAATCAACAGTCTGATATGATCGTTATGTTATTCATTCCAATAAAAAGCAGGTGTTGAGAAATTTGGAAAAATGAAAACTTTTATTTTAATGTTTAAGATAAGTATTTTATGTGATAAGTCACAGTGCTTGTTGGTCTGCTTTTATGCAGTGAGCAGGAGGTAATGATGATCATATAATAACCATCAATGTATTTTTTCATGTTTTTCATCTTTATACTGATTACAAAAAACTTGAATAGTTAGAGTCCATACAGTGTTGAATGTTATATCACACACAGCACACCAATGCCCTCATAATGTTTTGCTTTTCTTTCTACTGCAGAGCCACAACCGTCCTTGGCTACCTCCCACAAGAATTGCTTGGGACGTCATGTTATGAGTACTTCCATCAAGATGACTTACCACATTTGGCCGATAGACATCGAAAAGGTAAACAGATTTTTATGGGACCTCATATAATTTATATTTTTCCAAATTCCCATTGTTTATGAATGCTGTTCCTGTGTTTTTACACTTGTCTGTCCTCAGTACCCATAGCATAAACAATTCCCAAATAAAGTTATGTCCTCTTACTTTGCCTCTCGCTGTTTTCCATCTACAGTGCTGCGGAGTAAAGAGAAAATAGAGACAAACTGCTATAAGTTTAAAACAAAATACGGCTCCTTCGTCAATCTGCAGAGTCAGTGGTTTAGTTTTGTAAATCCATGGACCAAAGAAGTAGAATATATCGTGTCAACCAATACAGTCATATCGTGAGTATATGCTTCAGTTCTTCAATGCATTGACAGAATTTCTCTGGACCAAAGTTTGATATGTAGTAATCACCTGTTTTTCATCCTGTTCCAAGTCATGATCACCATCGGACAAGCCAGTCAGGAAACAAGTCTGAACAATCAAGCAATTCCAAAACTTCAGAAGGTTCGTTGAAGGATTAATACTATTAAACGAAGAACTAAAAATAATGATCCTCAGCGGTGGGAAATTGTAAAACAGATTAATTTCTTTTACACTTTTTCTTTCTGCTAGAAGATGGCAAAAAGTCCCTGCCAATCATCCCGGGCATCTCCACCACGCCTGGAACAATGATCTATGCTGGGAGCATAGGGACTCAAATCGCCAACGAGCTGCTGGATTACAACAGGTGAGGAAGGATTATGATGGACTTTAATTTCCAAGTGTAGTGTTTTATTACATGTATTGGTTTGGGCCATAGTACTCCATATGCGTACTGACAATACAAAGCATAAAAAAATAAAAAATGTCTATAATGTGACTCCTAATTTTTCCGTATGTGTGTTTTAGGATGAACTCGTCACCCCCCAGTGGTAACGTCAGTCCATTCAGCCTACCGCAGGACAAGTCTCCTCAAACTCACAATCAAGTCAGCAACAATGTGAGTCGTCGTTTCTGCATAGTCTAGTGTTTTCTCCACCTAAACCTTCCTTTGCAGCAGCTCTATGACTCAAATGAACTGTAAGCGATGCAACAGTGTTTGATGTTGCTATGGAAAAGTGAAACCAAGCTGTCCTAGTTAGAAGAGCTGCCGGTTTGTGATGAGCCACAGAGCCTTGACAGTGACTTGACACCTTATTTTTAACTTCCTCTCTGAAAAGACCTGCAATCACAGTCTCTTTTTTGCCCAGTGGCACCGAAAAGTCCTCTCTTTTGTGCTTTGCATTTTTCAAGCTACAAAATATTTACTTGGAAGTAGGGCAACCATTATGTGAAAAGAGCAAAGCTGAATGCTCTGGGAAGTTATAGTAAATTTCCTCTAAAGATTGAAAGGCATAATTTAACCCCTACACATTTGAGTCTTTTTTTTTTTTTTTCCCCCTCTTCATTAAGCTTCTGTCATGATGTTGCTAGGCGTTTAATGTGTTCCTTCTTCTTGGCTTTAAGGTGCCAAATGGGGAGGCAACAGACATGGAGATGCCAGGAAAGTCCAGCTCAGAGGATGAGCCCCAGGGAGCTGCATTCTCAGGAGGAGAAACACTCATGGGTACGCGCTCTGATCCTGTTAATAACATTAGTAATAATAGTTTGTAGACACTAAAGTTAAAGTAAAAACATTAAGATTTCCTCTGTGGTCTATTTTGCCTTTTTTTCCATTTTATGTTGCATCTTTTACACTGTTTTCATTTTATGCTTGTTTATAAATACACTAAGGGACACTCAAGTAAAGCGCAGATCTCTGAACAGTTTTCCCACTTTGGCTTTTTTTTTTTTTTAACTCCATCGTCTGATTTGTTTTCCTTTTCTCATCCTGTCCGACCTCAGGGGAGAATTCCCAGCTTGATTTGGACAGCGTCGTGGGACCGGGCCTTAGTAGTCTTAGCAATGATGAAGCAGCCATCAACGTGATCATGAGCCTCTTGGAGACGGACACAAATTTAGAGGAGGCTGTGGACTTTGAAGAGATGCACTGGTATTAATGTAAAGCTTTTTTATAAGGTTGTATGATTAGGTACTGTACGTTTCATTCAAATAAGAAGACACCACAGCCCCGGCCCACCTCTGTGACCCCTCAGGATCCAAACCGCAGTGGACCTCGGTAGACCATAACCTTGAACCTTTGAGTGGCCTACTGATGCGCCATTCAAAGATCTTCTGTTAACTTGTCAGTATCTGAACATTTTCCATGAAAAACAGTCCACTATCCTTTTCTCTCTTGTACACTGACTTGAACATATTTGTGACTTTGGTATGACTGCAAACAATGTCTTCAGGCCGTATCTGTTTTAAAGGAATACTTTTTTTTTTTTTAGTATATATAGACATTTAGCTTTCAACATTAGCTACCTGGATATTTTTTTTAGCCGTAGATATCTAAACATTATAAATAAGAGAAATTATTCACCTTGATGAATATATTGAGAGCAGGATGTATAAACACTAAAGTACTACTATGAGTTCTTGCAAAGTGGAACGGTGGTTTTCAGGTGCAGAGGTGGATGTTTGGCAGCAACTTGTATCTGCTCCATTTAATTAATTCATCTTTGAGGTCGATCTCTGAGTCTGATGATAGAGGTGATAACTCAGGGAGTAATGGAAACCGAGCCGCCCCATATAAACACACAATGTCACAGATCTGCCACTATAGCAGTATTTTGTCCTCTACTGAACATACTGTATATTTGTATGAGGTGTCATGAGTGTGTGCTTGTTGGAGTAACATGTTAAATTGTGTGTTTTTTTTTTTTTGGTTTTTTTTTTAAACACTGTCAGCTGTATTATCTTTCAAGTAAGCCATAGCATTCAGTTTCATTTCATTTTTATGTTGTTTGTGCGAATATGCTGGCAGTCTTTTTGAAGGAAACTTGTTTGTCATAGATTGATTTAGTTGTGATGCTATGCAGAGCTATCATTCCATACATTCTGAACTCAAAGCTATGTAACTATTTTCTCCCTGTTATTGTTACTCCAACTTCATTTATGACTCGAGGGACAGAAATTCAGAAGACATGCTGCTGACCTGTGACATAACAATGAGAATTTGATTTGTGACCATCCCATTCCTATTTACCTCATCTAGAGTTTAGTTTTGCCCACGCTACAGTTGCACAACTGTAATATTACCAACAAATACTACGATTATTGTTGTAATAACCTGTGATTTATTATTTAGGGTGTGACGGTTTGGGATTTCAGCTCTTTTAATTTTACTGCAGGGCTGAAACTCACCTCACGGTCAGATAGCCTTATGGTTTAATAATTAGCTTAGGACACCCAAATTCTCATGTTTTTGTTAGGCAATGAAAACAGTTGATTTATATTTTAAGCCTGGCAAATGCTAGATGTCACATTGAAATTTCTTGTAAGTATTAGCCCCTTATCCAAATTTAAAAGAAATATTTTGTGACTGTAAACTAATGTACGACAGAAAATTAAACTTCAGACTACTGAAATCCCTTTAACTGATCTGTTAGGCACATTGATGTTCACTTTTTAACATGCTGATGACTGTATGCAATCACATTTCTCTGTCTGAATGGGTTTAAATACTCATATGAGGTCCAAGTTGATATGTGGAAACTCATTTTCCTCAAGATCCAGCAGTATGTTGTTTTTTGTTTTTTTTTTGTCAAATGTGTTTGGACTGTTTATCTGTTTGCCCTCTGTCATTAGTCATGGTGTAGTATTGCTGTCAGGGCTATAATATAGGAACAGTATTGCTTCTATACCACTTTTCACCTGGTGTCACAGCCATGATTTGTAACCATCTCTTGAGGACTTGTGGATTTTTCATTCACAGTTATTGTTCCAAGGATAGAAAATGTTTTTAATGAATCATGAAGAATATGGCCTCTTCATCTCTTATGCTTGAATTATGAGGAGCTGAACTCGAAGGACCTGCCTGCCTGTGTCCGAAGTGCCTTTGGACATTTCTACTCGGACACACAGTACAAACCTGTGTTACTCTGGGAGACTGCCTCCCACCTGGCACCTCTGCAGACTGTAAGGAGGGCTATTTGTGTGATCTTAACATGTGTCATTGGATTAACTTGATGCAAAATGGCATACTGTGTACATCAGAGCTTGTTCACAGATGAAACCACAGCTGTCGGTGTTGGCTTCAGTACTCACTACCTAATCAAACTAGAAGAGCTACAGAGTTATGCCATAGACACAGGCTGGTCCTTTAAAAGGCAAGACGTCCATTATGTGTTTTTGTTTTGTTTCCTGTTCTTGTTCAGTCATTGCACTCTTGTAGCTGTGAGTTCCCCAGTGCGGTGAGACTGCTAAGATGTCGCTCTTAACATCAGCTAGCGGGTGATGAACCTCGCTTAGTCACACGGTTTGCTTCGGACTCTATTTGAAATAAAGCCGTAGATTTTGTACGCCAGGGAACGTGATGTTTTGATTTCAAGCCCTGCTTTATGTCTGTACTGCATGCCACTTTTGTATAATTTAGTGTCGTTAGTTTTTGAAATTTGTTACATCATTAGAGTTATACAATTAAAACAGACCAGTGTTTGTCCTCTGACGGCCATCTGTCACTCTGTGGGCTTCTGTCGGACATCTGGGAGCTTGTTACTGCTAAGTATGTCATCTGTTTCTGCAGCCTCAATTGTACAACTTCCTCCCACTTCATAAGTTCATTCATGTTTGATTTATGGAGCTCAAGATGAAGCAATTACTGTATTTGTCTATGGCATCATTGCTGCTACTATCAACAAGTCTGGGGTGTCTTCCCAGGTTGTAATGTTGTAATAAATACTAGTTTACTGAACTCCTGCAAGGAACTTTGGTCATTTATTTGAAGTACAATTAGATCTAAAAGAATACAGTAAGAGCATTAGTGAACAGTGGTCCTTAGTCCAAAGTATTCAATCTGATCGATGTGTGTTCTATTTTGTTCTGCAGCCTTCTGTCTCCAGTGAAGCTGATTGAGGAGTAGCAACTTGCTGTTTAAGTAATTACATTTGCCTTCTATTGTGCACCACAACCTTTCCTTGTGCCACTCCTCGCCCGAGCAGATTAGCTCTGAGTAATTTGTCAAATGTGATAAGGCGCAATTAAGAAAGCACAGCATAAGCTGGGATTTGTGTGTATAAAGAGAGTGAATGCGGGGCTCCTGCGCCTTCATTACAGAATGGGCCAAGCTGCCACCCTGCCTTGTAGGAGAGGAGAGTCTTATGTTACAGAGCTTTACGAATGGTTCAGGTAAGATTTCATTTGGCTTTTTAAAACATCCACCGAAAAGCAGGCAATTTGGCAATGCATTGTGCTGTGTTCATTCAGGTAAAAAAAAAAAAAAAAAAAAAAGGTCTGGATCTCATTGCACTCCAAGAAGTTTAAGAAATCATTAAATCTTTTCTGTTTTGTGTTACTATGGTGAACATAAATATATGTTTATCAATTCAAATGTTTAATCATTAGTATTATAAGCCTGAGAAATTACACCTAAGGTATGCTTTATTTTCTTTACATCCACTGCTTTTTAACTTCCAGTTTCCCATTAATAGGAAAGTGCTTCTTAATCATTTTTCCAAACCAAGCACTCATGTTCCAGGGTGTAAACAGGCTTTCAGATGTGTGTAATCTCCACAGGTTGGTGATGGATTGACCTCAATTCCCTTAAGTCTCATAAAGGACAAGTTTCTCCTGCTACAAATCTGATCTGTCATCCTCAGCATCTTACTTTATTTTTTCTTTTCTAAACTAGAAAATTTATCAATGAATGTCCAAGTGGCCTGATCACACTTCACGAGTTTCAGAGGCATTTTTGCGAGGGAACAGTGGGCAGTGAATCGGCCGAGTACGCAAAACAGATATTCCGCACACTGGACAGTAACGGGGTAGGCAAACACCTTTTCTCCAGAACTAACAAGGTCATGAAATAAATGAAGTTTTTCCCCTATAAGTGCATCAGAACCACCAGAAAAATCAAAGATTCAAAGACGGGCCTGGCTGTGCTTTTCTTTAGGATGGGGTGGTTGACTTCAGGGAGTACGTCATGGCCATCAGCATGCTTATTGAGGGTTCAGCTGTGAAGAAACTGCGCTGGTCATTCAAGCTCTATGACAAAGACCGAGACGGAGCCATTACAAAGGAGGAGATGCTGGAGATAATGCAGGTGTGCGTCATACCCAAGCACTCTTTAATGCAGGAGTGTCAGTCATTTTAGTTCAGGGTTCACATACAGGCAGCCCAGTATGATCTCACATGGGCCGGACCAGTAAAATAATGACATAATAATCTATAAATAATGACAACTCCAAACTTTTCCCTATATTTTAGGGTAATATGTGTATGAAAATGTTTACATCTACAAACTATCCTTTGAGTATAACATGAACAACCTGATTTTTTTAAGAGAAAGAAGTGCAATTTTAACAATATTATGCCTCAGTTTATCATTTATACATGTACATTACAACTTACAGATAGCAGTGGATCTACAAATGCACAAAACATTTAGCGACAGCCATAATATTGTTAAAATTTCACTTCTCAAGACATTTCAGGTTCATATTTGTTCAGGTTATTCACATTTTTTGTGAAAGGACAGTTTAGTTTGTAAACATTTTCATGTTATTTTACTTTTTTACACTAAAACAAAGACAAACAAGTGGAATTGTCATTATTTAGATGTTATTATGTTAGAATTTTACTGGTCTGCCCTCCTTGATATTGAATTGGTCTGAAATAAAATTATTTTTACATCCTTAACTGTTAATATGTCAGTGTAATTTTTGCATTTGACCAATTCATCCCATGGGCCTGATTGGACCCTTTGGCGGGCTGGTTTTGGCCCGTGGACCGTATGTTTGACACCCCTGGTCTAAGGAAAAGTCAGATCATACAGTTTGTACTCACTAGAGAAAAATCTTCAACATTTTTTTGCATAGTGACCATCACAATACTGCTGGTGCTACATTTGTTTTACTTCAGTTTTCATTGTGTGTCCTTGTGTTCGCAGGCTGTTTACAAGATGAGTGTAGCAGCTGCTTTAACACAACCTAACCCACTTACAGCCGAAGAATGTACCAACAGGATTTTTCTGAGATTAGATAAAGACAATAACGGTAAGAGAACGGGGTTGAAATCATGTTGTGTTGTTATTTCAGCATGAAACCAGACTTAGAATCTCACCTTCAACATGTTTTCTTTTCATTCAGTAATATTGTCATGAGCTGTTACTGGCTATGTTTCTGCAAGTGGTGAAAGAAGTACTCAGATCCTAGGAATTCAACAGTGTACAACTGTAAAAGTCCTGAATTCAATATGTCACTTAAGTAAAAGTACTTTCAGCAAAATGTTGAAATAACATTATGCAAGACAGCTCTTTTCAGAGCATTGAAATCTGAATAAAGTATAATTATTAATTATTATTATTATTATTATTATTATTATTATTATTAAAGTACGTTTAAGTTGTGTATAATACTCAAGTAAATATATCCTTAGTTCTTTCACTGTGAAGCAGTGTCCTGAAAGAAAAGAAATCATATTAAAAAAAAAGTTCCCTCTCTCTTTAACCTTTTTGTAACTGATTTATTTCCATTTATTACATTATAATAATATTAATATTATTATTTTTATTGCTCTGCATTTTGCATTTTTCACTGTAAATCATGTATTTTCCTCTATATAATGTTCTATATTTAATTTAGATGTTCATGAACACTCAGAGTAAATTCAAAACAGAGAAAACTGAAGAAAAAGTGAGTTTTGCAGCAAATCTATCAATAACTGAACATAAACCCACTGTCTCCATCCACTTTCATTGATCAAACGCGGTGAGCGCAGAAGCCTAGGGCGTGGGCCCTGGTGGAGCTGCCGCGGGTACAGATCTTGGTGGTAGTAGCAAATATAAATAGTAGCAAATGGGTTTTACTGGCGAATCAATATTGTAGAAGATGACGGTGTTTCCACGTTCAGTACGGAGCCTCTGAACGTCCAAATGGGTCATATCTGATGACTATGAAAAGATGACAAACTGCATTTTACACCAATTATTTATATGTATTGATAGGATTAGTGGATCAACAGGTTTAGATCAGTAGATGTTTGGGTCTCTATGGGTTAAAACTATTACAAGCTCATATCTTTTGGCAGCTGTTAACTAACACTAAAAACCCACTGATTTGAGCTCTTGCAGATACAGGTTAAGAGGTAAAAGAACCCAATGATATTAATAGAGTCTGTCCTCTGCTTTTTGTCTGTAATTATCAGCTGTCCTTGTTATGTCTGCAGCCATCATCAGCCTGGAGGAGTTCATAGAGGGAGCGCTGGATGATGATTGGATCAGAGAGATGCTGGAATGTGACCCCAGCACCGTAAAGGTGGAGAGGCCCCTTCAGAGGGACACTGTTCTGGGGACCCACGGTTGACTTAAAGTGGGGTATTCTATTCATGAAAAGCACAGAACTAAACCTATAGATGTTTGGATTGAAATTTCAAGGAAACTGGGGTTAACAGGACAGTCACAGGCAAATTGTATCTTGCTTTGCTTTGCGCTAAAAATGAGAAAAAAATGTAGACTGGGAGACTATTATGCAGCTAGAAAATCCAAAACTATAGTGCATTGTTATTGTTATTATCCATATTTTATTTTCTGATGCAGTTTTACTGATGGTAATTTGCTGTTTGTTGTTGTGCCTGTATCATGTAATGGTTATTTCTGTTTTTTTGTGCCCAAATACAACCTAATGAAAAAATTCATGGGGTCTTTATGTTATGGAAATGTTTTTCTTGGCATATTCATATGACATAGTCGTGTTTACTTGTGTTTTATTGTGTTGTTTTGTGGCTTATTTAATGTATTTCTGCTTTTATCTGGATGGTGACCTTGAGTGCCAAGAAAGGCACCCATAAATAAAAATTATTATTATTATGATTATTGTTGTTGTTGTTGTTGTTGTTATTGTTGCTGTTGTTATTAGTATTTGTATTATTAATAGTATCATTATGTATTCTACAGATAAAGATACAGACTGACTTTAGTAATCCCCCACAGGAGATATTCAGTGTTGATCAGTTAATGTCAAGAAAGCAAAATAAAAAATAAAATAAGTAATTATTGAGTATTCAGTCTATCTTAGTTTAGTCTTCATTCTATTTTCCATTAACGAAATGTTGATGTGGATGAGAGTAAGGATAAAGATGAGGATGAAGGACCTCTTGTAACATTAGGTCCTGCATCGTCGTGAGTTTGGTTGATTATTCTTGGTCCAAACAAACCAGGGGCAACAACTACAGACACATATTCAATTTTGCAGTTAATTTGCAAATGGTGCAAACAGTGACTCAGTTACCTTTACGCTTGGCTTCTGCATTTCATTCTTTTAGTTCCTCATTTTTGGGCATCCTATGTTTAACACATACTAATGTTGGAACATGACTACATGCATTTACACAATTATGGCAGTTAAATAGCCTACAATTTTTGGGCATTGTGTACTTGAGCATTAATGGCACTTTTATTTGGGGAAATTTAAACAATGTAGTCTACTTTATTTATTAGATTTTTTTTTAATGCTTGCAGCTGGTTCTAATATTAGTCACACTTGTACTGCTAAGCACAAAAAATGTCCTTTTTTAAAGCAAGCTCTAAAAAAATCAGTTCTACATTAATATAATATTCTACTGTCATTGAACGAATTTTGTCTGACCAACAGCTACTTATTGATATCACATGCTCACATTCATATTGCTAAGTCCACAAAAAAAGTACTCCTCATTTATTTATTTGAATGAGTTTCAATGTCATGTTTTTTACACTTAACAGTATGAGTGCAGCTTTTGTTTATACACAGTGTATTTAAGACTTACTGTAGGAGTTGAGCTGGAAATAACAAGATAAAATAAAAAATACCCAATTTTGCCAAAATTCATGCCATATGTATGAGTACAAAGTTATCAACAATGGCCATAAGGGTTTATTGTGGACATTAATGAACATTTCTGTGAATGAGTTTTTTCCAACAGCCTTTTTTTTATCAAAAGAATTAGAATCAGAATAATCTTTATTCACCAAGTACATGAACACATACATGGAATTCTTTGCCAATAGATGCTGTCTCTCTAGTAAATTATAAATACAAGACACTCTATAGACACAAAATCAACTTAAGCACAGTTATAATGCCTCTGAAAAGCTAAACACAGAATAAATGATTCAAAATACAGTTCTAAAGTTATTGTAGTTCTCTATGTGGCTGCAAAACAATAACAAAAAGAAAAGAGAGTATTGACCTTAATAAAAACCATTCACAACAGCTCTATGTCAGCTGTACTTAGTGAAATACTATGAGTTGCTATGATAAACAGTGTAATGGTGGACTTGTTGCATTGTGCATACGGAGAACTTCTGTATATTTTAATGTTGACAATGTACTCTTATATTTTTTTCCACCACTGACACTTACAGACCACTTGATGTCGCCTTTCATTTAATTAGGATACACAGGCGACGTCTCGGACTTGGAAGAAATCACTGCTTTGTGTCAAGAATGTCACCACTTTTAGAAGTTGCTGGATTGCATTAGAGTTTCTGGGTTTTTAGAGTTGACAGGACATGATTCGAGGCTGGTTTCTGTCAGGTTTGGCGCTGGATGTGGTGTTTCATAGTCTATGGGATGTTTAGGAACAGCGGAAGTTAGAGTTTTTTGTGGAAGTGTAACAAGTGCTCCCTCTAGTTGTCAGATTTCAGCAGGGGCGCCATAAGGGGGAGAAAAGTGATGACGATTTTAAGGACTAATATTCTATTAATAAAATAATAGAATATTAGTCATTTTTTATGAAAATTTTTAACCTGTCACCATAAAAGAGTATTTATTTCACAGGGCTAATAATCAAATTGTTCTTTGCATTAGTTTTGTTTTGGGGAAAAAAAAAATAAAAAAATCCAGCCACCTCCCCCTCCTCATTTCATAATATGGTTTGGTCCAGGTGCCAGAGCACTTGGCTGACACTTCCATCCAAAAAGTAAAACAATACAGCTGTGGAAAAAAGTTTTCAGACATCAACAAAATCTCAAATATTCTCATAAAATATTTGCAGAAAAGTCTTTTTGTGTTTCAAAAGTTCTGACTGCATCAGACAGACACGGACAAATGTAAATTATTATATTTTGTGTTTGTTGTTAAGAAGAAAAAATAACAAAAGTAAGTTCTTAATAGTTTCAACATGTCGTATTTTGGATGTGTTTCATTATCTTGCTGGAACATCCAGTTTTGACCTCGACGGAACAGAGCATGTGCAGAAGGGACGGGAGCAGAAGGGTTTGGAGAATGGAACAATACTTGGCAGAGTTCAGTGACTAAAGAATGATTCTTATATAGCAGAAATACACGGGGTGTCCAAAAACTTTTTTCCAATACAGTACCTAATTTGTATGTATATATCAATTGGGAAAAAAGCTAATACTGTTATCATTGAAAATTATTTTTAAAACGTAAAAGATGGCTTTCACCTTTCTCATCAATGTTGCACAAAATCATAAATCCAGCCCACAGGATGAATTACACTGAAGATTACATTGAAGAGAACAGTCAAGAGTGTCACAATCAGGGACCACATACAGCCCAATGTGATCTCAAGTCTATTGGACCAATAAAATAATAGCACAGGAAACCTATAAATTATGACAATTCCCAATTTTCCACTTTTTTTTTCTTAGTTGAAAAAAGGAAACAGACGAGATGACAATAATTATATCTACAAACTATGCTTTCACAAAAAATTTTAATAACCTAAACAACCATACACAACCTGAAATTTCTTAAGAAAAATAAATAGCAATTTAACAATATACTGCATCTTACAATAATAAATAATTCAATAATTTGTGCCTTTGTGGATCTACTGTGATCTGTAAGGTGTAAATGAGAAGCTGAGGCATAATATTGTTAAAACTGCAATTATTTTTCTTGAGAAATTTCAGGTTGTTTTTGGCTGTTCATGTTATTCACGTTTTTTCTAAAGTATAGTTTGGAAATGTAATCATTTTCATAATATAATTGTACTTTTTGACTATAAAACATAGAGTAAAGTTTTAAGTTATTTTACTATTCTGGCCCATTTGAGATCATATTGTGCTGTATTTGTCCCCTGAATTAAAATGAGATAGTTGTTTATTATTACATCAACTGTAGGTGAATGTATCCAACAGCGACGTCCTGTGTCTCATTTTTCCGGCGGGACTTTGAACGCGTCGGGACTTCCACCCTACAGGACCGGTTCCTGCTCCGGGGCCAATCCGGGCTGAAGCAGGGCGGGGTTTTCCAGCCATGACGACCCAAGTTTTCCAACAACCCGTCACTTCGACATCATGGCGTAGCGATGTGGACAACCGGGGGCACTGGTGGGCACGGAGAAGTTGAGAAAAGAACCATTGTGGAGTTTTTGGGCGAACACTGAAGGAAAGCAATAAACGGAAATCCCGATATCACTTCCAGCTGAGTTACGGTGAGTGTTTCTGAATTGTTGTTTGGCAGTGATTTATTATTTTTTTCCCACTAATTTTTCCCCATCGAAACAAACGGCTGTTGTGGCTCGAGCTGATGCACACGTTCACGTTTAGTCCCTCTCAGTGTTTAACGGTCAACAGTTTTTCAAGCCTGAAACTTCATTTAAGTCTTTACAACAGGACTTCACAAAAAATAAAAACAGTAACCTCATATGAGTCTGCAACACATCAGATAAGTCGAATTAAACTTTGTTTTTTTATAATTTCATAAATTTTGGCAAAAAATAAAGCTACGTTAAGACTAAACTAGCTTAATGAGCTATATTGTCGTAAGCATTAAAAGGAGCTAACGTCACTGTAAACGTCGTTTTATCTTCACAAGTCAAAACTTTTTGTCGTTAAACTGTATAAAGGCACTATATTATCCACATTGTATACTGATTTAACGCTCAATACCCCTGGCGTAAAACGTCAGTGTAGTTCCTAAGTGCCGCAGACGCAGCCCTTGTGTAGCAGACATTTGTGGTGAGTTACTCCCACTGCCTGAGGCCACATCTTTTTGCAGAAACTACCCTTAATTTGGTTTGATGTTGCCTTGAGGTTGTGCTGACTGTGGAGATTTCCTTTTGGTGCTCATTATGATGGTGTTGTCCAAGGTGAAGCGACCCAGACAGTAAACAGAGCTAGGTCGTTCAGAGTTTACAGTGTGTAACTTTTTCAAAGCCATGAAATGTGATCAGCTGCTGCCGATCTCTTAAACCTCCTCTGTTTTGTCTTTTCGACTGTTTTTCCAAAATATTATGCGTGTTTGCCCAGAAGTCCCTCCCATGGCAAAGAGTCAGCCACTACTGAACGTTTTGGTTCTTCTGAGTTTTTGTTGCTTTTTCCTTTAGCATAGAAGTTAATGAGATTGTATGATGTTCTGCCTTGAGGTTCTCTGTTTTAGGAAAACCCCAGAAGGACTTTAAATGTCAGACCTAGTACTTGTCTTGACAGCACAAATATGCAAGCAAGAATTCATTCAAGAAGAAGCAAAGAAACCCTCAGCTGTTGCAGACGTCTTTACCATGTGCTGATATTTTACCTTTACCTAAGTTGTTTACATGCGCAATTTTATAACTTATAGACTGTATGTTTGTAAAAGTAACTTCCCGCTTTCATTCAATGTGTTTACACTGTCATACATTACACAGATGCCTTGTGGGTTTCATATTTTTAGTTTGCGCCAGCCTGATTTACACCCACATCTGCCTGGTTATTTGGTGGTACAAAATTAGTTATGATGTGTTCTGCCTGCCACCCGTGTTGGAAATAGCTGCAGGTTATTCCAGAGTAGTGTGCTGCAGACGGCTGCTGAATACCTCGACTGTATGTGTACTCCACAGTTTCGTTTCATGCACTTTAAACATTGAAAACAGTAACGTTCAAGCATTTCACGTCCATCGTTTGAAGTGTTTTAAGTCCACACATACTCTATCCAGTGATTATAATGTATAAAGAGCAGTTGTAACTCCAGTTTTGATCAAATACAGAGCACAACATCATTTTAATTTGTTTACCCTTAAGCATTAATGGTATTTTCAGTGAGGACTAGATGAGCATCCCCTACATGAACTTAAATGCCATGTTACGCAAGAAAACATTAAGATTTTGTTTTGGAAACATTGTGTAAAGATAAAAGCTGAATGCAGGTCTACATGACTCAAGATATTCAGGTTACTTTATTTCCTCCCATAATAGAATAAGAACCATACATTTCAATTAAAAATAGGCACAATTGTAATCATTAGCCTGACATTAAACAAGCAAATTCATCACAATATGTACTTATCATTCTTATCAGAATATCTGGAAAGTGTTATGTGCTAAGTCTGGTATCTATTCTTCATTTCCATAGAAATTGTTAGCTTTTTTTGAGGAATTTACCTAAATTAAATAAGAAAAAGTACAGCTTCAAGTTGCAGTATGATTTATGCTGGGACTGTAAATTCCTCTCTCCGCAGGCCTTTTTACCACCAGTGAAACTTGTCTCAACACAGGCTGTTAAAGCCAGTTGCATGTCTGCTGTAAACACATTTCCCTCAGAGACAAGTGGTCCTGCGGCTTATATTTTGTTTACCATTTCCTGTGTGTGTGCATGTGTGTATGTAGCGTACTAGATATTCAGGGATTCAGGGGCTACAAGGTTTTTTCTCTCTAATACCACAGATGCATTAGTCTGGACCATTTTGTGAGGATGGTTTTGCTTGCCTGAAGGAACTAGAGCTGATGGATTTGAAGAGACACTGAAGTGGTCTGCTCTCCCCCTTGTATTCATTATTCTTTGTGTGTCTCCATGAATTATATGGCTATTTTCACCAATGGGCAAGATTGCTTTTTGAATTAGTTCTTTTTTTGCGTCTCTTGGCATCTGAAAAGAGTGTGCAGGCAGGTGTTGTTGTCAATGCCATGTGTATTGTAGCGTTGCATCGCAGTTTTTTTTCCCTCTCTGTCTTTGTCTTCTCATTCCTCTCAGTCAAAATACCCTGCTGCCACCGTGAACAATAGCCCTCTCTGTGTCTTATGCTTGCTGTAAGTGGTTCTTATACAGGGGCCGACAGTAGGACTTTGTTTTTGGAAATGATGCTTGCTTGTTCAAATTTTTTGAGATGTCTCTTTCGATACTAAGTTGCTATGGATGTAATCATATCGAAGTACCAACAGAGAGACAAACCATGTCTTGGTGAATATTTAGATTGGCGCTCAAGTCAGATTGTTAATAAGCAGCTTAATTCGGCAGGTATTTTTATAATCAGTGATCAGAAAAACTAGGCAATCAAAAATGCACAATTTCCAGTCCTTGCTTTTGTTCTTGTGTATGTATTATACTGTAGTAGTTACAGTTGATGATAATTTGTCCAGCCCATTAATAAACTATCTTTATCATGTGATTAGGACAACTTGGAGAACAGTCAAATGCTTAATCACAGCCAGTGAATACTGTGTGAAGTGATAGCAAAAGTAGAAATTACATGGAGGGTAAAAAGAAACACCTTTATTTATGTAGCTCATTGAATTACAGGTGGAAGCAGAATGAGTGAGGTGCATCCTAAACCTATGTGGATAGTATTACATAGGAACACAGACATGATCAATGAAAATAAAAAGCATTGCAAATGAGAGGAAATGTGAATCATGAACGTTCACACTAAGGATTACAATAAAACAGCGCTGAAAAGTGAGGGTAAAAAGGAAAGTTTTCATACGTCCTTTAAAGGATGACATAGTGGGAACACTTATAATGTGATTAAGTAGCATGTTCCAGAAGCTTGGAGCATAAAAAGTAAATACACTAAATTATTTGTGAAAATCCATGGAATAACCAGACTGTTCCAGATGATGTAATGAAGTTAAAGTAGCACATAAAATAACGGAAAAAACAGGTAACAGAGTATATTTATAGTTATAGTTACAAAAAGATCAAACAGTAAAACTCAGTCTGGTGGTGTCATCTTGATGGACAGCTCTGTTGTGTTTACATGTGACTAACACCATAGAGGCATCCCAGGACTTGAGGACGGGATGCACTTCTCTGTAATTAGACTTTCTTTGTCTCCACTGAATCCAGGATGATGCCATAAGTGTTCAGAGACAGGATCTTTGACACATGGACAGCAGGTTTCCAGGCAGCATGTCTGGTCTTGGCCTGCGGTGTTTGAAGTAGGCCTATGTTTGCCGAAAGCCATGTGCAAACCTCAGCCATGTTTGCCTTTGTGGCGCGAGTGAAAGCCTGCCTCGGGTATTTAAAGGGATACCTTCTTTTCCAGTTTGACTCATCCTGATCCACATAGTCAAGACTAGTTTTCTGTTATGCATCAGCTGAGGGAGTGTGGTGACTGCTCTAGATGGCCTTCCTGATTTTTTTTTTTTTTTTCCTACTGCAGGCTTTTCCTGGATTATGCTAGTGTATTCCAACATTCTTCTTATTTAACCAAAAGTCCACTGGAGTTCACTGTAGTGTGGTTGCAAATTTGCATCTGTGATGTCATAGTAATACATTGTTTATGAAAAATGAAAATGAAAAATATGAAAATGAAAATCTTATGCTTGACAAGTGTATTTACTCCTATTTGCTTATTTTTGTTTTAGACCTTATGTGCAAAATTTCAACAAAATGTCAAATATTAATGTTTGAGTCCATTGTGGCTGTGTCAAAATTTGTAACAGATTTCTGTAACATCCATGTCACATCCATGTTAGGTATGAGTTCCTCATTTTGTCTTGGCCAATGGGAATCATTCTACTGTTGAGAATTACCTTGTTCACTCTCTTCCATGTTAGCTTGTGTTGCTTTCACACAAATTTCCTGTGTCTGTACTATGTGGAAGAACACAAAACATTGCCCAAATAATGAAAAATGTTGCAGTGTGATGTGTGACAGAAAAAATGCAACAGAAAATTATATGAAACTATAGGGACTAACCACAGCCCCAATCTGTTTTAGTTTTTTTCTGGTATTTATTCTTGCGCCCCTGGTGGTTTTCAGTGGATGCCTCTCCAAATGCACCATTTTATAACATTATTCATTTATTTAACTTCAGTTCATTGCTTTGGCATAACTCTCTTGTCCGTTCAGAGAGTTATTCTGAGTTTTTTTCCTTTTTGTTGGAAACCAGTCAGCAGTTTACTATGGAACTGAGTGGCATGCTGGTTTTTCTTTTCTCCCTTTAGCCTGCTGTGTGTTGGGAAGATCCTTATGTTTTAGTGCATGCTTATTTTACTCATAATGGAAAACGTGACCACAGGAATGTTGAAATAACAGTGTTAGGTCTGTGGGTGGTTTCCATAAAGTTTGAAAATGTGCTACGTCCCCAAGTCGGACACTCCCAGGATGTGAGGCAGCTGATTAAAGGAAGAGGTGTGTGTTTTCTGTGTGTGTGTGAAGACAGCCTTTGCAGTCATGTTTGTGCATGCATTAATACTTACAGCAGAGCCCTTTGGTTTAACATCCAAAGAGAAAGAGACCACTGTGCTGTTTGGGCACATGTCCAGAACTGTGACACTAAAATGTATCTTCTCTCAGCTCCAAACAGAGTGTCCAGTGTCCGATTGGCAGGACATTCATTGTGCCAATATTTTAAGTAAATGACCTCATTGATATTCAGAAATGCATTATTCATCAGCCCCCTTCAACATAATTTTGCTGCAGTCTCCACAACATAGGGCTGTTTTTTTGCATTGTTTAATTTTTTTTTTATTTTGAATTTGAACAGACGCCTACATATCCTGTAACTGTTTTTCGAAGGGACGCCTTTCTAATGTATTGCTCAGTTTTTTACTGTTTCTTGAGAAAACATCCTCTTTTGGCAATGAGTGTTGTTCAGGATGTACTGCAGTCTAATTCCTGGGTGGGAGCTTTTTGTAGTGACATGCTGAAGACCAACATTACTGTACCTTTGACATTAGAAAGCTGTAACTGGTTTGCTGGAGTTGTCTCCACTGTACACTGTTAATATTCACATGTACATAAATTAGGTGCTCTAGTGATTCATGTCATAGCAAGGAACAGAAACTTCTTAATAACTTTCTTAATAAAAGGAATGTTGATGAATGGGGATATTAATATTAATCTCTACTTCCTGTTCAGTGCAGTATCTGATCTGAGGTCGGGCAGAAAGAGTTAACATTTAGTCATTCAGTTACTAATTTGTGGTTTGAAAACCTTTAAACCATGTTTTGTGTCTTTTTTTTAGATTCATCAGTGACTAAAGATGATGTCAGATGCCAGTGACATGTTGGCAGCTGCCTTGGAGCAGATGGATGGCATTATAGCAGGTAACGATCTCTGACAACTTGTGACTGTACACCATATTTTGTCTTCACTCAGGGCTGATAAGATTCAAAGTTAACCTAGTGTAATGTTATGGTTTCGTGCAGGGCTGACATTTGAGATTGCGTGATGTCTGGAGTTTAGAGTTTTCAGAACAGTATCGACATTTAGTTTGTCCCCATTTTTGTGCCTTTGAGCCATATCAGGCAGCATGAACTTAAGGATGGGAATTGGAATCCAGTTCCAAATTGTCTGGTCAACCTAATATCCCTTTTGTTACTTCCAACATGTTTTTCTGACAGCTGCAAATAGCAAAACAATCAGTTCAAACTAATGCGTCTGTGCTGCTAGAGACATTGAACAATATATATTTTGACAAGCAAAATGAGACCAAACTAGTAGCATCAATGGGCATCTCCATATAAAGTGATTTTAAACCATCCACATTGACTCTGGCTGCTGAAAATATGGAAGACTACTAAAGTGGTAGTTTTCACTCGTTTAAGATGTAGGTGCTCTTCTTTGTTCTGCTTCACCTCAGGCTCCAAGGCTCTGGACTACTCCAACGGGTTGTTTGACTGCCAGTCGCCCACCTCTCCTTTCATGGGCAGCCTGCGGGCACTTCACCTTCTGGAAGACCTGCGGAGTGTCCTGGAGTTGATGGACACAGACGAAAGGGAGAGCCTCCGTTGTCAGATCCCTGACTCTACGGCTGACAGTCTGGTGGAATGGTTACAGGGTCACCTGGTAAGGATCTCACCTCTGACAAAACAACTATGTGCAAAGTTTACAAAACAAAAACTCACGTAGTGCAGATAATAGATACGGGAATCCGCTGTCAGCATCAGTTAAAAACAAGCATGTTTGTGTGTACTTATATGTTTTTTGTATATATATTATTTAATACCATTAAATCAGTTTCAATATGTTAAGAAGTCAATCTGAATTTTAGCAGTTAAAATGTTTTAAAATGCCCAACTAAGGGGGCTTGGAAATGAAAGCATGCCCTGGAAAATTTTGGTGGAAAATGCCATCAGCAAATGCTTGCTCACCCAATGTAGTTCTGAATTCACACTGGGAATACTGGGACATTATGAATGTACGGTTCCAAGATGACAATACATGAAATTCAGAAGTGCTTTCGTGGTGGTCTTAAAAAGTCCTAAATTTAACTTGTTGAAACAGAACCCCTGGAAACATAATCACAGAAGTTGGAGGTCATTAAGTAAATCACATGGACATCTAGACATAAATAGTGTGAAAATGTAGGGTTCCTTTAAAATGTGTTATTGTATTGAACTAAATGTGCAGACCATACCTGCCACCTTAGTCTTCCATTATGTAATTAATGCCATATTATGCAGCTGAATGTAGAACTAATGACATCCACCTTTCTGTTCATGTGTTGGTGAAGGGAGACAAAGTCCCAGTTTTGGAAATAATAAAGCGTTGTAAGCAGGCAAGTGATCTCGCCTGTGATTGTTGGACAGAATGTGCTACAAACAAGCTTCAGCACATCTGGTTTGCTTCTTATCTTGCTCATTCTGTGTGCTGAATTAAAACTGTGAAGACTGCAGACAAACATGGACAATCAGCCTTGTGTGCAAAAACACAACCATTTTGTCTGCTAAGCAAAACCATAACTGTGCTGCTCAGCTGAGGTCTGTGGGAATTCTACATGAACTGCTGGTGTTGTCAGTGTCACAGCCATGGTGCTGTGAGAAACACAGCGACTTCTTGGGAGAAAGACTCGTGTTTGGGAGAGTGATGGGCTGTATGCCAGATAGATGCCAGAGTTTTAGTGTAATGCTCTAACTCACTCTGTACCGCCATGTAAGGTTTTGTTTGTGCAAGGTAAAACAGTCTAATCTGTTGCTTTGATGTGAAGCTCCACAGATCATTATACTGAACATGAAAGGTTTGCAGAGGCACACACCCATAAATATCATTAATATAACCCTCAGAAACGTGCAGTGCATCTCTGTGGCCATAAATTTGTTTCCTTTCTAACAGTATTCCTAATCCTTACGTTCTTCATCCTCTAGTCCAATGGACACATCTCTCTGAGTGGAGGAGACCATTACCAGGAAAGGCTTTCCCGACTAGAGAGTGATAAGGAGTCTCTGGTGCTTCAGGTACATTTCCAACAACCAAAACTCAAATGAATGTCTTTGCTAGATTGCTAGACTTTGCTAAATTCTTAACTCAATTGAGACTTGTTGGTTTCATGCAGGTGAGTGTGCTGACAGACCAGGTGGAGGCTCAGGGTGAGAAGATACGGGACCTGGATCTGTGTTTAGACGAGCACAGAGAGAAGCTCAATGCCACTGAGGAGATGTTGCAACAGGTGTGTATGTTATTTGTAAGAAAACAAAAAGGGAAGTGCAACCATTAACAACAACTGCAAAGGAGAGTGAAAGATCTAAGATCCACGTTCTTCTGTCAATATACTGTACTTTTCATCCATATTATGAATGTTTACAGCCCAACACTTCTAAGATTCGTGGTGGCTACACAACTACAACATTGATTTATTTGCATTGTTTATTATTATGGCAGGAACTTCTTTGCAGAACAGCACTTGAAACCCAGAAGCTGGAGCTGATCTCTGAAGTGTCCAACTTAAAGCTGAAGTTGAATTCCATGGAGAAGGAGAGACTGGACTTTGATGACAGATTTAGGGACAGTGAGGTATGTGGACTAATGCTCAGGACAGGAATCCTCTTTGTTTCTGCCGCTCTCTTTCCTCTCTCACCTCAGTACGCACACACAAACACTCATTCACTGACACCCATGTGGAAGAAGGACATCTGGATGAGAAAAAAATCTTGCAACAACTCGAGGGAATGTCAGCATTCACGGATCAGGCCAGAGGAAATACTCCAGTGGAGTTTGTTGTGATCTAGACTAAAAACTGTTTTCCTCAGGCCATTATCTTTTTCTTTATCATATTTGAACTTGTAGTTCTTTTGGTCAGGGGCTTTACAAACACTAAGATAGTTGTGTTTACTAGAGATGGGGAGATTTGTGGTCTCCGTGTGCAGAAAGATTGGAAAGCTTTCAGACACTTCATGTTATTGTTGTAGCAGCTCTGTCGTCTCTTCCGCCCGACTGGAACAAAAAGCTGATGTCCACGTTCTGCCTCACTGCACAGAAATCACTTCTTTTCTTCAAATGGCTTCCTCTCATTTTATCAGTGCAGCTCTACTCTCCATAGAGTTCAGCCCTTTGAAATGCTGATAGCGAGTCTTTACAGTGTTAAAATACTACATGCTGATATGAATTATGTTATTGAAATATAATATTTCAAATATTACAGGTAGAAATGCACTGTTTTTTGTTTTTTTGTATTGACTTGATTTTAGGTTTTTGTTACGTGTTGTCATTGTGTGATATGGAATTGTCTTCTTGTCTTCTTTCAGGATTTGATTCTCGAAATTAATGAACTGCGGTACAGAATGACGGAGCTGGAGACTGAAAAATTACAGTACGAAAAGAAACTTAAATCTACAAAGGTGAGTTCCTATTGGGAAGTGAATGTTTTCCAAAGTGTCTTTTTTTTTTTAAATTTTAAGTTATATTTGAGCTATTTTTTTCAGTTTCAGTCAAAGCAATATCTGGAGCAAACTGTCCACAACTACTATGGTAAACAAACTTTAAGAAAAAAAAACAAAACATAAAAATCTGTCATCATATGGAGAAAGTTATTCATGCCATCATCTTGTTTCTCCAAAACTGTATTATATCCTGGCAACCTATGAGATGTGTACTTGAGTAAACACTGGTTCAGAAATCACACCAGCTCATTGTCTGTTTCTGTTCTCTTTTCTGTTTTTACAGAAATCTTTCTTTGCACATATGTGTATCTCTTTTAAATGCACTTACTCAAGCTTTACTTGAGTCATTATTATTCCTTCTTCTTATGACCTCATCTGTCTTCACTTCTTGCATCTCTATATTCTCTCTTCCTTTTTTTGCCTCTTGACTACTAGTCGCTAATGGCCAAGCTTTCTAGCCTGAAAATCAAAATGGGCCAGATGCAGTATGAAAAACAGAGGAAAGAGCACAAACTCCAAGCTATGAAGGTTGGCTTTTCTCAGGATAACTCATGTGCTTGCTGTATGATTATGGTTTTTGACCTCTCCCTTTGACTCCTCTTCTGGTTTTATTTTTGACATTTTTCACTAAACCCGGTATTCCAGCAGCTTTCCAAGTTTTGGTCTTGATCTTGCAGACAAAATGATGTCACTCTTACAAACAGTGAAATCTCTAAATTTACTGAACTGCTTAGTTCAGTGAGTTCAGCGTAGTGAGAAATACTCTTCCTCAAAACTATATCCACAAAGCACCAGCTTAGGTAAACATTCACATTTTTTAACACCAGAGGTATGTTTTTATTTAGTTTCTTGAGTTTATTCTTGTGTTTTTCTCTACTTCCCACTTGTCCCCCTGGTTTTCTCGTTTTCCTTTTGTGCTCTAAAACCTCCTTACAGTTTGACCTATCATTACCAAGCCTCCTGTTCAAATCACTGTAAGATATTTTATTTAATCAATCCATTATTTGTCATTGCCTCAGTGCTTACCACCTGCCTCACACACATGACTCCTCAGAGCAGGTGTTGGCTGCATGCTAGTGTGCCACGTCAGCATCTGTGGGCCTGTTTTTTTTTTTGTTGTTGTTGTGGCCTGTTTGTAGCGTGGGGGGAGGGGGGGAACTAGTGTCAGTGTGAAGGGAATATTCTCACCGGCGTCCTCTCATTGACAGGAGGAGCTTGCCATACTGAGAAGGCAGCTGGAGGGCAAAGACGGAGAAATGAGGCGACTACAGGATGAGACGGGCTTCAAAGCTGCCGCCGCCAGCAGTGCAGATCCCACAGAGAGAGGTGGGAGAGTCCAACAACTGACAAGCCTCACTGAAGTCTGGCATTATACTAAAACAAATGTGATGTCTGTTGTACGTTATATAACTGTGTGATGATTATTTCTAGCTAGAAGGCAGGAAAAATGTCAAGCAGGGCTGGGCGATATGCCAAAAGCATGATTATTCCATAATATATATTTTGATGAAGTTTCCAGTTTAAAGAGTATATTGATAATGCCTGAAACAAGAGTGTTCATTAGTTACATTTTAGATTATTAATGAGTTTACAAGATGCAGAATGAAGTCCTGACAGCACCCACACACTTTTGCATTCAAACAGTGTAGATTGTACAGTTTCAGGTCCCTGTGTGTGTTGAAGTTTAACAACCTCCAATGCAGACAGGGCAGAAGCAACACACCAGTAAATGACACAAAATGAAGCCCAAACTCCCTGATAGTGTTGTCTTATTACATGACTATTTTGTTGCATTTTTATGTCGATGTAGTCAACTTGCCAAAAAGAAAATCTAAACACAAGTGGCATAACAGTGATATGATTTTAGAGCTGTTAAAAATGTCCAAAGTTTATCATCCTTAGTGACTTAAGTTTGACTGTTCTCCTGTTTAAATGTCCAGCCGTAGTATCAACATTTTACCAAATGTGTAGCCAACCAGCTTTTCTTCTCATAATTCTTTGTCTTGTTTAGTCTCTCATCCAGATGAAACTCTTAGAAAGAGGCTGAAAGAAAAACGTAAGGGGGGTTTTATGCTTGTGTTTATTTTTGCACCTCATTATTGCACCCATCTAAGTTCCTGTTTGCATGAACGAGCATGAGCCATCTGAACTCTGCTTGTCCATTTTAACCCATTGGAGTTCCAATACATGCCCACATCTAGAGCTCCACGTTTGTGAAACTGCGTCATTGTCCAGCAACTGTTTAGGCAATCACTACGAACAAATCCAATGTCACCCAATTATCAGTGTTTGTTTTGTTTTTTTTGTTTTTTTTTATGTTTTCAACCCTCAACAGCAACAAGGAATGTCTGCTTTGTGTTTTCAACAGGAATGAGGAATGAATTTTGTTGTCTGTCATAACCATTCAGGCTTCTCACTCATCCTCCTGCCTCATGTCCTTCAACAATGTTCACAGCCTGTTACCCAGAAATCTCTGCTTAAACTCCTCTAAATACTCCCCGCTCTCATCAACCAGTGTGTGCCACGCTAACCTTTAATGTTGTCATGTTCACTGTTGTGACAGTATCTTTATTCTGAGTGTTGTCTCAATATCTGTGTTTGAGGAACAGTTTCATTTTTCATTTAGTGCACAGACCTCAACTAAATTACTCAAAATGTACTCTAGAACTGACTGTAGAGAATCTGTGTAGGTTCTTAGTGATCCTTGGTAGGCCTTCATGCTTTAGTAGAAGGAAACGTGACTTCTTTTGGTTCTTGAAGGCATTTCACATCTCATTTAAGATGCTTTATGTGACTACCTGAGTGGTGGATAGTTATTCTCCAAAAGAAATCTAGTTGACATGACTTTTTCCCTGGATTTATACAAAACTGCTCATGGAAACAGGAGGTAGAGTCTGTGTTTTGAAAAATGAAAATGTCCTGCTGAAGTTAAATATGTGAAACAAGTGCTCATACAAGGCAAATGTTTATATCTATTTTAGAGTTTCTAAAAACAAAAGAAGTTAAAAATGTTACTGAAGTGACAGTGATGTTTTGGCCTGTATGGATGTCTTCTGTTTGAACTGTGTGTTTAGGATTACAGTATGAGTCATTGTCACTTGTCACTCTGCTCATACTCCACATTCTGAACCCTGCAGCTGTCTCTCTTATAATCTTTGTCTCTCCTCGGTAGACGTGGAAGTGCAGAGAATGAAAAAGGCAGTTGAATCATTGATGGCAGCCAATGAAGAGAAGGTATGTTTGACAAGTTATGGTTAAATTAATGTTATTTTTAATAAGTGCTGAGTAAACAATATGCTAAATAGATAAAGTTGTTTTCATGACCCGTTTTGTTTTGTTTTTTGCATTTAGGATCGTAAGATTGAAGAACTAAAGCAGTCGCTGTTGCGGTACAAGAAAGTTCAAGACATGGTGATGTCAGTACAAGGCAAAAAAGGTGAAGCATCTTTTTTTTTTTTTTTTTTACTAGATGAGTAATTTGAATGTCATGTAGAAGACAAAAAAGTACTGAACTCAGCCTTAAAGCCCTATTGGTGACTTGTCATCTGTTGGCCCATTACCTACAGTGTATGTTTTTGTATAATTAACATTACTGCCAAATTCTCACACTATTATAGGCTTTATATTGAGAATAGGTTGCATAGCGAGCCTTGCTTTTTTTGTAATTTCCTGTAGCTGTTTATATTTATCTTGTCCTGAGCTTGGTATTTGCTTTAATAAACAACAATGTTTATTCAAGTTTCTTTCACAAACATTTATTTTAGGTGATATTTTAAAATCTATTCAACAAAACAACAACAGATGTATGTTAGACAGCTGTCTGTGATATTTCATTCAGTGTTATATGATCTTATTTCATAGTGTTAAATTTATTTTCCACTCCAGAGAAATCCAAAGACAGCGAGTACATTGAAAGTCAAGGTGATGGTTCCACAGGTGTTTCGACAAATAGTGCTCCATTTGTCGAGCTGGACAAGCACGAAATGATGGATGTGGAACAAGTGAAAAGGAAGAGCCCAGACGAGGTTTGTCCTGCACAAAATCATGCAGCATCATTAATTGTTTTGCTTTTAAAATACCAGTCTCAAAACATTTATAACAAGCTTTACCGAAAAAAGTCAAGTATAAGTTAGACTGTAAAGATGCTCAGTGAAAGTAGCTCTAACAAATTTAGTACATTTGAAATAAGTGTTGAAGAGCTTGATGGCCACTTAGTTTAATAACCTCTCCTGTCAGCTCTGTAAGTGTAGATTTATCTAGCACAGACGGATTTATTTTTAGACTGCCATTTTCTCAAAGCCTCAGGATAAACTACAAGTTAATGTGATGAGGCACACTTAACACAGCAGATTTATGTCTGATTGTGTCATCTTTTTTTAATTTTATGTTGCGTTTTGCAGGAGAGCCTCAGTAGACTGACTGTGGAGTCTTCGCCTTCTCCCAGTCCCACTGATCAGGAACGAGTATCAGAGTCTACACCCACAGATGTAGAAAGGTGAACTTTGAAAAGGACTTTGTCTCTTTTTACAAGTCAGAAATCAGTTTTGTACTTTAATAATTTCTTACATAAGTCATTTCCTGGATTAATTAATAATTTCAGCACCCAAGATAGCACAAAGTCTGGCACCCAGGAGCAGCTGGAGAAGGTGAATAATGAAAAGGTAAGGTTCCCCTTGGGCTGGATTATGTATCAATTAATTTAATCTATTTAGGTTTTGTATGATGTCTAAAAAATAACTAAATGGAGATCTGTGTGACTCCTGTGAGACCATTCTGGTTCAACAAAAATGAAAAACCTGTTTGTTGTAACATCCTGTATTCAATGTGAATGTGTTTGATTTTTTTTTTTTTTTAATACACAATGTACATTGACTCTCTTTCAATTGCTACTTTTTGGTTAGTATTGTTGTTTGTGGATATTGCATATGCATGTCCATCTAATATTTGCTTAATCAGGTCTTTTTTTGAGTCGATGTAGAGGGAAAGTATCATGAATTGTCCTTAACCTTGAAAAATCTTTTATTATATCCTTTATTTATCCAGGTAAAATCCTCATTGAGATTGCAAATCTCATTTCCAAGAGTGACCTGGCCAAAAAAAAAACAGCATTACACATAGTTTCTGACAAGACTCATGTGAACACAATGACACAATACAAAACTTACAATTGGTAATTAAAAAGCAATCAATTTGTGCAAGTTTAAAAACGGTTACACTGACCGAGCTCATTTAATTCACATTCAAAATATTTGGCCATATAATCCATCCCTTGTTCCCCTTTTTTCCTCTTACCCTATATCTAATTTCTATAAGATGTAATAAGACATTATACCACTCTTCGTGTGTCTTTATTCAAAGTCATTTACTTTCAAGGGCAGACAGTCCTCTACTAGTTCCCCATTATATGCTCTACTGCTTCTTAACTGTATATGTAACTGTTAATTATTTGTTCTCTCAGAATACAAGTGAAGAGATCAGTAAGATTAGTGAAAAGCCACCCATTGGTCCCTCTGCCACGTTGCCAGCCACCACCGATGATGAAAGCTTTGGCTCAAGAAAGGCCCGTTCTTCTTTTGGAAAGGGCTTCTTCAAGATCCGTGGGGGGAAAAAGACAACAAGCACCCCTAACCTGGGTAAGAGCAAGTCACATGGTTATGACGATGCATGTATTTACACAGGAAATGCAGAACTAGAAGATGTAATGCCACACAGATTGCATTTTATTTACATTTTTTCCGACGGCGAGATCGCTGTGGACTAGATTAGTTGTGCAGTGGGCAAGATTTTCTTGGACGTTTTTCTACCACTTTGTACAACCTTTTTATTTTCCCAAGCCACACCCATGGAATACACACTATATGGACCAAGACCATAATTTGCAGCCCACACAAACTGTGGTCCCCGTTTAATTATGGAAGTCTGTTCCTGTTGGGTTGTATGCCCTTCGTCCTATGTATGTGCTTTTTTTGTGTGTGTGTGTGTGTTGACATGTGTGTCCGTGTTTGTTCCACCTCTCCGCTCCTGTTTTCAGATGTTGTTCCATTCATAATCTCTACCCTCTGTCTTGTTCTTTTTCTGTCGGACCCTGTCGTGTGTTGTGTGTGCTTTGTTACACATGAAGACCGCAGCCGGAGTGCAAGTGCGCCTATGCTAGGTACAGTATAGTCGGCAGGTCTTTGTAGGGCTGCAGTAGTTCTCTGAAGAAAACAAAGGAAGCTCCTGAATATATCCTAACTGTACATCTCTGCCTTTGTGAAGCTTATCCACTCAGCTCACATCTTTTTACAACACATGGTTTCAAATCCTTAACAACACCACCTTTGCCAGTGGAGTCATTGTATCAACTCCGATGTTATCTTTCCAACATACAGCAAATGTGTTGTGTATGTTGATTTGCCTGTGTGCCTGCATGTATTTGTTTACACTCATTTGTTTATGTCAAAGCCTTCCCCAAACACAACCCTCTGAATAGACCCAGATTAACAGCTACAATTATTTTACCCTCTCTCTACAATTTTTTTTCTTTTGCAGTTTTCCTGCTGCAATTAACCTTTATACTCCTTCATTTACTGGGAGAACAAAGTGACTAATAAACTTCCAGTTTATGAACCAGAATGTTGCTGCTTTAGTCAGATATCAACTTCGTCTGATGCATGCATACCAGGCAGGCTTAAAGCTCCACACCATGAGTTCTCTCTCTGTCATGTGTCTCGTCTGTTTTCTGCGTCTCCGCTCCGGCCTCGTGCAGCAACTCTGTCTCCACCGATCTGTGCATGGCTCTGACATCGAGCCGCTGATGATGCTAATGTTGTTTTTCATTTGTTTGTCCAGCTGAAACAGAGCGACAGGGCACTGACCATCTGGATCTGGCTGGGCTGCCTCAGAGGTCGGCTAACAGCGATAGCACCCACACACTCCCTACAACCCCAGAAAGCAGGAAGAAATCCAAAGGAATAAAGAAACTCTTTGGAAAGTGAGTGCTACTGGAAGAGCTAAAAATGGGCTGTAGGTTATTAATTGTGTCTAGAAGTCATTGGTAAACAATTATAATGAAGTTGTAACATCTATTAGTACGTGTTAAGATGGGGGAATGGTAGCTAAATTATAGTGACTTTATAGTAAATATTAGTTGATGCTGACTGGTATGAATTCTGGTTGATAGATAAGGCAATTTAAGTGGTTCCAACCAAAAAAATCCTCATATAAACAATTTATACATATTTATTAAGGGTTGTATGACCACCCATACAGTATTTATATGGGAATGATTGAAAAACAGCCGTTTAATTACTTTAAGATAATTGCCAAAATGTGCGTATAATTTTTATGTTTGAGACATTCTAAGGATTTTGTGGATATTAAGACTATCATTCAATTTTAAGGCTAAAAAGAAGTCAGTCCACCACGTTCAACCTGGATGACAACCTTCCAGAGGGCGAGTTCAAAAGGGGAGGAGTCAGAGCCACAGCAGGACCCAGACTGGGCTGGTCCCGTGACCTCCAGCGAGTCAACAAGTAAGTCCATGCATTCACCCTGAATAATGAGACGCATAATGTGGTTTCCTTGTTTTGAATCTCTGGTGTACAATGAAATGCGGAGATGGCGCAGGGATTTTTAACAAAGCAGCCTTTATGGAACCAACAAAGACTTGAAGATTGTGTATGCATCTCACAGCTCAGACTCGTACACAAAGCAGAAGAATGTGCTGTTATGTATATTTTCTGCATCTGATTGTCTCTTACCTCTTTTCTTAGTGATGTGGATGCGCCATTTGCACGCTGGTCCAAGGATCAGGTGTGTGACTGGCTGCAGGAGCAGGGTCTCGGCCTTTACGTGAACATGGCTCATGTGTGGATTTCCTCTGGACAGACGCTGCTACAGGCCTCACAGCAGGACCTAGAGAGGGTGAGATAAAGCAGAGGCGCTGTTGGTGTAATTTAATGCACTCCTAAACCAAGTAGAAAGTCTTTATAATGTATTTATTACAATATATTTATTGTTTGTACTGCTGGTTTAAATAATGATGTGGGGCATCAGTGCTTTTGTTTAATCTGTTAAACTTATCACAGCTGGTCTCAGGTTCCTCTCACAGTCATAGCAACTGTTTATGCTTTAGTTTTTAGTCTGTATTTGAACACTTCTACTGCTGTCCAAGTTTCTTTCATCTCATACCATAAGTCTGTTATTTTTAATTGTGTAATCCAATTATTTGATCAGGGGGAGTCACATACTGTATGATTGGAGACACAGTGTCTGAGTTACAGAGAATTCTCTCTTAAAAGTACCTCCTCCTCTGATACAGCGTAGCTTTGTCATGATTTAACTCAGTTTACTCATTTTATACGTTTTTATGTTCTTGGTTTAATATCTAACATACCCCAAGATTTCTATTTCAGACTAGTTCATTGTTCTAACATGCACTGGCGACTATGAACATACTATATTCTTTTAAATCTGCCAAATCAGATAGTGCTGATTCGACTTTCATCCAATTATCCTGCAGTTTTCGTTTAATATACTGTAGTAACCTCTACCCTCTTAATATGATTCCTAAAAGCTTATTTTTTATGTAGTTGATTTTGTTGACCCATGTTTATTAACTGTCAATACCTTTTTGTCTTGTGGAGAAAAACCTGCAACCTCATTTCAACTTTTATTTCAGAACATCTGTTTGGGGAAAAAAACCCACAGCTAACCCACTTGAGTTCAGTGAAGGAAGTCGGCTGTGTGAATTTCAACCTGGTTTTCATCAGCATCAAAGCACTGACTTATTTTTTTAAGGGTCACTAATAATGTTCTGCAGATGATGCAGATGTAGGCGTGGTATATTTTAATAATGGTTGATCTGTCTGCAGATTTTGATGCTAATGTCAATAAGCGTAATAATAAGTGGAAACATAAAGACAAGCAAAGTACCATGCTTTGTTAAATATACAGTACTGTGTAGCTCCTGGGAAATGTTGTGTGTATTTCTCACTCCTCTACTTGTTGTTGCTCAGGAGCTGGGCATCAAACACCCACTGCACAGAAAGAAGCTTCAGCTCGCTCTGCAGGCTCTGGGCTCAGAGGAAGAGGATAACAAGGGAAAGCTGGACTACAACTGGGTGACGAGTGAGTACAAGCTGCCAGTCTGAGACATATGTAACCAGAATATTTTTTCTCCTGACCTCTTTTACTCTTTTTCTTCTTCTCAGGGTGGCTGGATGACATCGGTCTGCCTCAGTATAAGACCCAGTTTGACGAGGGCAGGGTGGATGGTCGCATGCTGCACTACATGACAGTGGTGAGTGTTGAGTGTGAGATGAGTGTACTTCATCCACAGGCCCTGAAGTTAAGTAGATCTGATGACTCCAGTGTCATGTCACATTAGGATTACTGCTCAGAGGGCGATGAGCTGCTCTCCAACTCTGTGATATTTGAAGTCACATTACAGAGCTTTGTGCCTGGAGACCATTACTGTCGACCGCCAAATGAAAAGGCCGTTATGTGTAGTAATCTATTTAGTCATCTTTTATTGATTGAATTATGCACTATGGCATTTTATCTTTCAGGATGACCTGCTTTCTCTCAAAGTGGGGAGTGTCCTGCATCACCTCAGTATCAAGAGAGCTATTCAAGTACTACGGCTCAACAACTATGAGCCCAACTGCTTGCGTCGCAGGCCATCTGACGAGGTCCGTTCATGTTAACACACAACGGAGATCACATGACAGTCATATTTACAGTTTGCTTTAAACACATTGTTTCTAATAAAGGGATAATTCATCGCCTTTTGAATTTTCATCCATAGAACAATATTTCACCGGCTGAGATCTCCCAGTGGACCAACCACAGGGTGATGGAGTGGCTGAGGTCTGTAGATCTGGCAGAATACGCTCCTAACCTGAGAGGCAGTGGTGTGCACGGAGGCCTGATGGTGAGAGGACTCTTGAAAACTGTTAAAGCAGATCTTTTATTCCGTTTTCACTATGCTCTAAACACGTATTCCCATGACTCAGGTTCTGGAGCCACGCTTCAATGTGGAGACCATGGCGCTGCTGCTGAACATACCCCCCAATAAGACTCTACTGCGCCGACACCTCGCCACACACTTCACTCTGCTGATTGGTTCAGAGGCTCAGCAGCTCAAACAGGAGTGTCTCGAAAACCCAGACTATACTTTGCTCACTGCCACTACCAAGGTCAAGGTAATACAATCATAATATGACTGATGAAATGTGCCAAGTGCCAGTGTGACTGCAGCATTTATAGAGTGTTTTGCATCATGGCTTGTTTTTAACATTAACGTCGCTTGGTTAGTGAATGTATTTAAATCTGCTTAAAGTGATACTTTAGAGTCCGTTCACTTTAACTCACAGGACTTTTCGTAAAGAATTTGTGTCCCACTGATGAAATAAGCTCAGCTAAATCCTCCAGAAATCCCAGTTTTATACAGTTGCTTTGCCAAAACAATGGTACAAACCACGGCATTAGAGTTATTATGAGAACTCTAAAAATATTTTCGGCTGATTATGACAAGATGGTTGAAAAAATTCAACTGTGATGGGCTTTAGGTCCCAGGTAATGAATGAGAATACACATTCTATCCTGATTTTTTATTTATTTATTTTTTTAATCCAAACAAATCCTACAATTGATAATTATTTAGTTTTTATTATTCGATCTTCAGTGTCGTGTTTTATGCAAATTGAGAAATCCATCTCAACCTGTTCTTGTCTACACTCTATAGTATGTCTCAAAATAGAAGAAGAAGCATGAGTCAAATCATAGATTATGATGGTGTTTTGATCTTTTGGCTGAAGTAGTCAAATGAACACACTAGCATATGCCTTGTCCTCTCTTTCCTCCTACACACCAGCCAAGGAAGCTGTCCTTTGGTAACTTTGGCAGCCTGAGGAAGAAGAGGCAGGACGAGAGTGAAGAGTATGTGTGTCCTATGGATGTGGAGATGCCAAAGGGGCGGAGCTTTCAGAAAGGCTTCGAGCTCCAAATCTACGAGGACGACCTCGACAGGCTAGAACAGGTGAACCTGCTTCATTCAGCTGATGCGTAGCTGAGAACAAACACGTACAGAATCTAATGGACTTCTGTTGGACGTGCATAGTACTATAGATGTGGTTTTATCAGGTTTAAAGCAGCTTCTCTTTTCACAGATGGAGGACTCGGAGGGAACTGTGAGACAGATCGGTGCTTTTTCTGAGGGAATCCAAAATCTGACGGTAAGTTCTATTTAATGCAAACAGCCATAGGAGGTAATAGAGACACAGGTGTGTTTGCGTAGTTGTATTTTACATGCATTTTGCCTGCTCAGTGGACACCATATGACCCTGGTGTCTTCTCAGATATTCCCCTAAAAACTAAAACATGTTAGTAGCAGCAGGTAGCGTCGACTGATAAAGAAACGAAATTATTCCTCTATCTAATCTGTGAAAGAACTTAGCAGTGGAATGCTCTACTTCTATACGCTTTCTTACAGCCTTATGTAACATACCCAGCATAACCACTATCTGACATATTTAATCAGTCATATTCATTCACCTCAAGTCTGCAATTGAAAACTTGAACATTTTTCTAAGGGTTGTCTCTGTTCTTATTTCTCCCTTTTATCTGTTTGTCTTTTATCAGAGCATGTTGAAAGATGACGAATTCTTTAAAGAGATTTCCAATTCACCCAACCCCAGCGTAACAGACGAAGACTCCAACGCATGAGGCCGTCGGCTTCATGAGACCTGGTCCTGCTGTGAACAAAACTCTGTGCCAACCCTCTCTACTCACACAGACGGGTCTCAACCAACCACGACAACGCTCCCACTTTTTGTCTTAGTGTCACATTCAAAAATGAGCCAAAAGTATTACATATTCATTTTTTTTTAACCTGTTTTTATCAACGGTTTTGTGGAAACCTCCAGTCTAGTTGCCACTATTACTCCTGAACTGTGTCTCGGTCACATGTAGGACAACACCACTGTCTGCCTGCCAGCTGGTTTCTGGAGATATTTTATATTCTGGCTTCTTTCTGTTAATGTTTTAATTAAAGAGTAAACCAACAGAAAAAAGACATCTATATTATGCCCGTATAGATTTAATATATGTCTTGAAATTTCCTGTGACTATAGAAATAATAATAAAAAGAGATGGTTGTCATTCAGAGGTAGTGTTTTCCCATTTTAAGTCACTCTACAGTTAAGACTCCAAAACGCAGCTGCTATGTTTTCTACAGACCTAAACTTTTCTAACTAAATGGAAAATGTCTTATGTTTTATCGTATAATGAACATTTCACAGGTTTTCGCATAATATTTTGCATGCAGTTGCACCGATACATATCATTCAGTAAAAAGCCTAATGAATATCATTGCATGGTATTGAAATCTGACAGTAATATAAGAGCTTATCTTAGCTTATCTAACTGTATTTTCACTACAGGTGGATTTTAATGGACTCCTGTTGACTGACACCAGGTTAGATTTGGTCGAGTGTTTCAGCAGCAGTTTCAGGTTTATGACATAATGTCAGTAATAATGTTGTAATGCAGCCCATGTCATGCATAGCTGAGAAGATGGATTGTTTTTTTTTATGTTTATCCATTTCTAAGATCAATAAAAAGTAATTTAAATTATTTTTGGATTTTTCTTGCATTCATAAAGGGCCTTCACAGAAAAACCATAAGCTCAGAAACCATGAAAACATGCTTCATCTTGATTTTTTCTTTAAATATTTTTATAGCGTTTGACCTTTGTTTCTGTGCCTCAGTCCTCTCCTCTCCCTAAAAGTCTACTCTTCTCATCCCATCTCACGTTTTTACAAGAGCAAGTATTGTCAATAGGAAACACATTTCTGAGATTAACACTGATGGTAAAAATAAATCAGATTTATCTTTTTTTTCTCTTAGAGGCTTAAACATTATGTCGTCACCCTTTTAATGGCTTCTTGATCTGAAATATAAAAAACAAGGAGCAACAAAGTACTACTGAGTTTGTAACATATCTATGTGTGACTACATGAATTTGGATTAAACACTAGTTATACACTCTACCCTAATTAACATACACTTCCTCTGCTCTTTTGCAGAAGAGGTGGTAACAGTTAAACCTTAAGAAAACATACATGAACAGAAACTATTCACAATACATTAATGCTGATCATTAGTTAGACTCTGCTTAGATATAAATTATATTCATCTTAATGACTGGTGATTCTGTAACCATATTTAACATCAGTGAAGGCAAATGGGTAAATGTATTTATTTATCGCTACTAAACCTGAGGCTAATGGTGTCTCATTGATTTTAGGTTATTTGAGCACAAACACAAAATAAACACACAAAAAAAAACAGGAAAATGTACTATATTTTCATAAAAACTTTACAACCTGTTATGGATTATTGGCAGCCATGTAACTTTATCTTTGGGTATAACTGCACTTAGACCACCGTGTACTAGATTTTATTGCTTAAAACATACTGGTCTGAACATTGTCACTAATTTAGAAAGGCTCCATGGTGCAGGTGCCTGGGAAAACTCCCTCCTTCAGGGACACGGTGGGTTTGATTTATGCTTCCGCTGTCCGGGACACACATACACAGACTGAAATCTGATATGTTTTAAGTTTCTCATGGACTCAATAGACCTTTTTCACCGCAGACATATTGACTTGTTAAAGCCTGATGTACTCGACTGGTTTAGATCTGGAGTCAGTCCACTGCTCATGAAGTTCTGCACCAGGATGGGTTAAATTCACAGGCTCAGTCTCCCTATGAGGTCAGATGAAGTGAACTTTTATCAGTGGTAATGTCAATCCCATTTAGATAGAGTCAGGCATGTTGATTCACTGGAAGATCCCTCAGGGCGACTGAGGGAACAAAGCCATAGAGAGGAAATGAGTGCCACATGACAAAGACACCCTAGACAACAGAAACAACTAGAGACCAGACCGGGAACCTGTTTCACAAAAGCAAAGAGATAAAAAAAAACACAACTGATCCAGTCCATTAAGTCCATATGGGTTTCATCTCAGTCTTTTAAAAGTGATCATCCCAAACAGAAATTATGAATAATCTGGTGAAAGAAATGTCAATACAAAATTTAAATGAAAACAAATTCTACATCAAGAATATCAGCGAAAGGGTGTAGTGTAATCTGATCTGTACTGTTTTATCATCATAATACAACAGCACTCGACACATCCATTAACAGTCAGTAATCAGAAATAAGTTAATCACTACAATTTATCCGGGTTCATTATTGACCTACATTCTAATTAAATTAATTTTGCTTAGTTTTCTTATATATAAAGTGGAGAAGTACTGTTCATGAGAGACAAATACTCTTTTTCAGGGTCAGGGCGACCTCTGGTGGTTATTTTTTGAATTACAGTTTCCATTTCTGCTCATGCGCCTGAAGTGGACATGGACCAATGCCTGCAGGATAAGCAGCACAGGGTGGAGACTGTCTCTTTTCCAATAAGACCAGACACTAGTAGAAGTTATTAGTCCAGACTGCAGAAGGAAAAACTTACAGGGACCATCATGGCGGCAAGGTCTGTGTTTCTATTTTTAATACTGAACATTAGTTTTTACTTCATAATTGACTTAAATATCATTATTGCAGCTTTAAACACTATAA
>JAPQRQ010000023.1:9592972-9611513 GCA_037367365.1 Apogon talboti
AACACAGACTGGAACTATATTTGGCCCAATATCCTCTGCCTTGTCTGTTTTGTGTGGACAGCCCTATACATGTGCAAATCTGGTTGTGTGGCCCGGGCCTATTATCACAGGCTCTGTGCTTGTAGCCTGATTGTGAAGTAATAGCATCTGACAAATGTCAAGGCTTCCAGGGAGGCCAGGCATTATGCCATAACTCGACCCGTTCCTCTGCTACGCTGCTCTGAGGTGGGCTCACCGGGCCAGCCCCGACCCACCCAGAACGACATGTAAACACCTGTAATCCTACATCTGTAGTATCAGCATCTCAACACTAGGGATGGGAACGGACAAGATTCAGTTGATACCAGTGTTGATTCTGTCAAGCAGTCAGATTCCTTCCCTTATGAATATTTTTCTATGTGGAAAAATTGTTGTAATGTAGAGATTACATGTAGAGAAAAAGTAGTAAGTAGTAGAGAATATTTGTACAACATTCATTTCAATTCCACACTAAACTGTACTGTTGCTGCATACTGTGAAATTTTGTACATATTAAGAAGTTATTTATTATTTTTTATTTTGCTTACACCTTTTATTGCAGTTTTTATTCAACCCTATTTACCTTTTATATATTTTATTTATATTTTATCTGCTATGCTACAAAACCAAGACCTGGGTAAACTATATTTCGTTCTATCATGTGCCATTGATCGAATGACAATAAAGCTGAGTCTGAGTCTGACAGAAAAAAAATCTACTAACCTTCAGTAACTCTAACTCTCAAAAACAGACATGCAGATCAAATGCCCTTTCTGGAATTGAACCCATGTGTTGTGTTTTGGAATTTATTTCAAATAATCACTTTGCAGAATTACAGTACATCTAGCGCTGTCTAGTTGTCGTCTTCCTTTACTGTATGAAGCCACACCTGGGAGTTGATAAGCTCACTAACATACAGATCCGATCATTCAGACAATTATGAACAGGGTTTTGATTCCCATCACCAGCTAACACTGAACCTTAGACTTCATACTTTGTTGTCCCCCGAGGGAAATTCTTTTTCACACTACTGTACACTCAGTAAAACACGATCCACACATTGATACATTGATAACTTTAATGAAACTCCATCAAACTACTTTGTAAAATCACTTGCTGAACTCTGTGCGTCTCCTTTTTTAGGGACAATTGGCTACAACCAGAGGAACCGCATCGACACGCTGATGTATCTGCTGGCGTATCCTATGAGGCCCATGGTCAAAACCAAAACCATCGAGTTGATCGACTTTGAGAAGCTGCCTGCTGGTCAAAACGCCACCGTGGCTGTGATGAGCTACAGCGGCTACGACATTGAGGACGCTCTGGTCCTCAACAAAGCCTCGCTTGACAGAGGTGAGAGACGCTTGTGTTAAAAGGATGTTTTAGTCCAAGTATTTATCGTTTTAAAGAATATAAAGGACACGGTAATATGTTCATCACACAGACTAATTCAGATAACGACTCTAATGTGTCACTTCAGGATTTGGTCGGTGCCTCGTCTATAAAAATGCCAAGTGTACACTGCGGCGCTACACAAACCAGACCTTTGATAAGGTGATGGGACCCATGTTGGACGCTGCCACGCGAAAGCCCATCTGGAGGCACAGCATCCTGGACGCTGATGGTATCTGTTCTCCAGGTAAGAAACCCAGCATGCTCTGCTGCTGTCCACCTGATTCTACTTTTCTAATGAATGTAGTTCAATGTTTCATCAGTATTGCACAAGGGAGCTACATCACTGAAAGTTTCTTTAGGAGACAGAGGGAGTTTACAACATAATATTAGGACCATTATTTAAAAAATATAGAAATCATGCCTCCACTTGCCTCGTGTGTTATTGTCAGTAACTTATTGATGCAGCTGTGATCCATACTTGACATCAAACACATTTAGCATTTCCTGTTCACCAGAAGAATCTATGGTGTGAATGTCATGCAGCAAGGACTCTGAAAAGAAGTTGTTATAGATTATTTTTTTGGGTAATGCAACTTCAAATGTAATCTTGGTTTGCCTGACACTACAGTTTGAAACTCTGCTGTATGTTTTGAGGCGAGAGAGTGGAAAACAAGCAGGTGTTGGTGAACAAGTCGATGCCAACTGTCACCCAGACGCCACTGGAGGGCAGTACCCAGCCAGGCCAACCCCAGTACAGAGACGTGCCCATCAGGTGAGAGCACATCACACTGACTGAGACTTAGACTCACTGCACTTCCACCTCTGTAGCTATCTGCATCATACCACATTAAAAACCATCTTTCTTTATTTGCAGCTATAAGGGTTCGACAGACTCCTACATTGAGAAAGTCATGATCTCATCCAACGCTGAAGATGCGTTCCTCATCAAGATCCTCCTGAGGCAGACCAGGAGACCTGAGATCGGAGACAAATTCAGCAGTCGACATGGACAGAAAGGTGCCGTCCTCACCCCCGTCTTCTCTCTGAAACCAGTGCAGCACGTTTAACATGAAGTGTACAACAAACGGATGCATTGATCTTCCACATTTAGGGGCCAAATGTGAACCTGTTTGTGAAAGACTGTACATGACTGGAGAGAAAAAGAAAAAAGAAAAAAAAACTTTAGTCGTCTCTGTGCCGGAGCATTTGTTGAGTCAAGTCCCAGTGGCTGTTCCTCTGTCACTGCCCCCTGTCCTCATCTTTCAAGAGCTCTTTTCAATTAATTGGCCCTTTGTCCTGTGCCAGACTATGCAAATTTATTACACCCCAGCAGTATTCTGCAGCTACTGGGGAAAAAGTGTTTACAACCTCCATTGTTTTGCAGCACCTCCCCTATAGAGGGCTTGTATGATGTTTTAATCAAAAAGCTAACTGGCGCCATGCATAATTTACTCTCTTCATTAACGCAGTGGCCACTGGGCGGTCAGCTCAGGATGGGACAATGTCTTCTGTCTCAGATAGTGACGAAGGGCGAGGGGTCACCAGGGGGTTAACTGGAGGAGAATCTGCTGGAAAAGTCCAGATGTGCAACTGATGTACAGCTAGTTTTTAATCCCAGGCCTTTGCAGTTACACTGACCTCAAGTTAAAGCCTTTTAAAACTTAATTTTTGTCCTAGTGGGATTTTTTTTGGATGAAAAACATTCACATGTTCTTGCTCTAAATATGTTTTGAACAGACTTTTTGAACAGCACACCAGAATCCTTAATCACTGTTTTATTATTTAATTAAAGCTACATTTGGCTTGGGCCATAGATCTCCCAGCTACTCATGACTAGTCTCATAAGTCCTGGTCAGCAGAGCAGAATAAGTTAATTATTTACCAGTCTCTCACACACACACATACACACAGCTGTAGAGGCAGTGCAGGGGTGGCGGTGGGGTGGGGGGGGGTTGTCAGTAGTAGGGGCCCATTGTGCGAGCCGCCACTGTGGAGCTGTGTGAGCCGTGATGGAGGGCTCTGGACCCTTGCTGTTGTCTTGCCTTTCTCTGCTGATTTCATGCCTCTTTTATCATTCACTTTCACACAAAACAAACAACACCGAAGATGTCTGCTATGGGAACCAGTGTCCCTGAATTTTTCTGCACACCTTCTCCACCGTTTGCTGCTCACCGTTTTCCTCTTTTACTCCATTACCCTTTTACCTCCTTTACCCCGATATTCCAACTTTTTTTTTTTTTACTGCCTTTTCTTTCCTTTTATTCCCTCCTTTTAACTTCTCTTCTATTCACCTTTTTTTGGCTTCTCTTTTCACCTTCTCTCCTTCCTGCTGTTGGATGACTTTCCAGTAAATCGCTGCACTTGTTCCCAGTCAACATCCTGTTACAACATCCTGCAAAGCATCGACAAAGTGTGTTGTGGCTTTGACTGGTCAGCTAATAGTGAATTTTTCCCACGTGCACAGATTCAATTTCTCCTCTCCAGCTGATCCCCCGCACTTCCTCTGAGTTGAACAGAAAGTCATGGATGTGTAATCCCAGTCTCCCTGTCAAGCTAAGCACCTTTCTCCACTTCCTGCTCTCCTTCTCTTCTCCGCTTTTTTCTTTTTTTTTCATTTGCAAATGGGTCTACAATCTGTTTACCCTGGCCAGTGAAGAGTGCCTCGACCCCTCAGCAAACATTTGTACTCACACTTAAACTCCTGGCGACCAGCGCGCTCATCCCCCCACATCATGTGAATTGACAGAGGGTTGTCTGTCCAAGAGTGTGGAAATGTCACGCAGAGGTCCACACCAAACCTCCAAACAGCAACATACACAAAAAAATTGTTTAAAGAATAATCACGTCTGTTTTTGGGTTAAATTTTTGACAAAATTGCAATTTGGCTAGAATAGATCCAGTGTACAAATCATACTCTCCAGACAAATGCAAACTTTTTTTCCCCAGTTGAAATGAAATTTACCTTCACCTGTACATTTTGATTCATGTTATAGTGATATGACTTACTGTAGTTAACCCATGTATGGTGTTCATTTTTTGGTTACTCAGCCAGTGGTCGTGGATCTGGTGGACCCGCTGAATTTGTGGGTTTTTAACTCAACATAATCAAAGAATTTTATGTTAAAATACTCAACAGATGTTTATTTCATCCCAATTACAAGCAATATAAACAGCATATGTGTTTAAAAAAAGTGAAAACAGCTCACACAGACCCGAACACCATACAAGGGTTAAACTCTGCTCATTTACGGACTATTCTGCCTTCAGACCTCCATGTTTAAGAATTAAACATCATTTCTGCACCCGTTGAGCTGAAACAACACTGATTAAAAAAAACTGAGAGTATTAAAGAGTTTGAAATGAAAAACATATACGCCATTCTCGTCCTGCACATAAGTTTTTACGTCAAAGAATGTATCAAGATTCTTTCTCTGTACCTTATGACTATTACATTTCTTTTGTAATTTTCTGTAACTTGTTCATCTAGATATAAAACATCACCAATTGTCACGTGTAACAAACAGGAATCGGCACGTGTGTCATATTTCACTGCTTTAACCAATAAGTGGATCAAATCATTATTTTCATACAGGTTGCATTCCTTCAATATGAAACATAAATCTGCACAAAATTGCACAAATGCCATCTGTTGTCTCAGCCTGTTTGTGCTGTTTCTTTTTGTGCATACATTGACTTTTTGTTTTTGTGTGTATCAGGTGTTTGTGGCCTCATCGTCCCACAGGAGGACATGCCGTTCTGTGACTCTGGGATCTGTCCAGACATTATCATGAATCCTCATGGATATCCCTCCAGAATGACGGTACGACTCGTCACATCTGTGGTTTCTACTCCACATGAATGAGTATTTTATTTACTTTACAGACAAATAATTAAAATATTTGGTAACTTTGATATGATCTCACAGTAGTTTAATGAATCGACAATTTCATTTGACACTCATTATGAATGTGATTTTGTTTTGGTGAATATGTTATTTGACACCTAATCCAGAAGCTGTTGTCTCTCTGTGGTTTTTGGCTGGGTTCAGTCTGACGTTCCTGAATCACCTCAGCCGCTGTGTTGACCCTCACTCTTCATAAGTTTGTGTCAGCTCTTGTGAGACAAAACCCTCATTATCTCAGCTCCTCTCCTCTCTGAGTTATCATTGGCTCGCAGAGCACACGTCCATTGACGCCGCTAAGCAGCAGTCTTACTGTTCACAAACAGATATTTGTTGCTGCGGAGACGGCTGCCAGCGAAGCCGCAGCCCGCAGCAGTGTGTGTGGAGGTTTTATCAAATGTGCGAAGTACATCTGAACTGTAGCATGGTGCTGAATGTGAATGACATGAAACTTGGCCCCGGTTCTGCTTGTTTTTTTTTTTGTTTTTTTTTTTTTACCCTTTACACTGTAAAAACTTGAGTGATCTTTACTGCTGAAGTCGTCGGTGCCAGCGTGTTTGCTAGCTGCGGTTGTCATGGAAAAGACTGAGAAATGTTTGGCTCGGGTGGATGTTTCTGTGGCCTACGAGTGAAATGAGAGTAGGTGTTTCCTTTTATTTGTTGGGGTCAGGGGTCTTCTGGATGTGACCTCAGTGGAATTGTTGAAATCAGTCATCCTTAAGACAGCTTGTCGCACTCACATGGGTATATGTGTATTCTGGTCTCATCCACAATCTAAAAGTACGGTGCCAGTAGAGAATATAAATCATTGCAAACAAAATTGTTTTCTTTCTGGATTGAAAGCATTAGTGTGTCTGATTCTATCAGGTGGGAAAGCTGATTGAGCTACTGGCTGGGAAGGCAGGGGTCCTGGACGGACGCTTTCACTACGGCACAGCCTTCGGCGGCAGTAAAGTGAAGGATGTGTGCGAGGATCTGATCCGTCATGGGTACAACTACCAGGGCAAGGACTACGTCACCTCAGGGATCACTGGGTAATGAAGTAGCATCTCACATGCACATCATATTAGAGCTCAGCACAGTAATCCATTGACTTACAGTTATTTGTTTGAACATCTAGTCTGCTTTTGTTTTTGTCAGATGTGCCTGTTATTAAAATCACATTAAAGACAGTCAATTTGATGCCGACGTGCAGCTTTAAATAGAGTTATATTTGAAACTATTGATTTACGATGCAATGGGAGCTGCTTTAACTCGGCACTCTATTTAGAAATAACCAGTGGACAGTTTAGGTATCTGGGGTCGCACATATTTGAGCAGAATATTTACCAAACAGATCAGTCAGGTTGTTGATGTTTCTTTTTTCTCTATTTTTTATCAATGGGAATGTTTCTAGGTATGTGTTTGGAGCAAAAACCTATGTCTTAAACAAAAGAAAGTAATATGTACATAATGTGTCTTCCCAGTTGGAACAGTCAAGTAGTAATAGAGTAATACATGAATACAAAATAGAAAAGCAATGCTGATCTAGTTACATTAATGCATTTTTAGTGTTGTTTATTATCCAACAGGTTGTTTGCAGATGATCTTTATGTTTTGATCCTGTATTTTCCATAGAGAACCTCTGGAGGCTTACATCTACTTTGGCCCGATTTATTACCAGAAACTGAAGCACATGGTTCTGGACAAAATGCACGCCCGAGCCCGAGGACCGAGGGCAGTTCTCACCAGGTATAAACAATAGTTACTGTAGTTAACACATCAATCAGCGCTGCTTCCTAAAGCGTTCATCCTGTTGTCTGAACGCTGAATCCCGTTCACAGGCAGCCAACTGAGGGACGCTCCAGAGATGGAGGTCTGCGTCTGGGTGAGATGGAGCGTGACTGTCTGATCGGCTACGGAGCCAGTATGTTACTGCTGGAGCGACTCATGATCTCCAGTGACGCCTTCGAGGTGGATGTGTGCGGACAGTGTGGCCTGCTGGGATACTCTGGATGGTAAGTCAAACATCAGTCAGTCTTGACTGTTGAGGAGTTTTAAATCACATATTTTTTTTGGTCATATTAGTATGAAAATAAGAAATGAGCATTATTTTGTAGTATTTTATTGTTTTGGAGTATTTTGTGCTGTAGATTATGGTCAGCATGGCCCTATTTTGGAAAAGCACATAGAGGTACCAACACAGATTCAAAGCAATTTACTGCTGTGGTGTTTTAGCCACATGAAAAACACTGTTTTATTCATAGACTGTATCCAAGTCATGCAATTCAAGTCGCAAAAATGAAAATGTTTTCTGCCTTTTCATAAACTGGTTAGGAATGAAGAATCAAGGCAGCATTGTGTCACCAGCAGGGGGCACTGTAAGCTACAATACACATGACTAATTAACAGTAGAAGAAGCAGAGGGTTCTGTTGTTGTTTTACATCTACAATGGCTGTGGTGTCTATATTCATAGATGAGACAGGAAAAGTCTTGTCTCTTCAGAGTCTGTTGTACCTCAGACTATCCGAGGAGACGCAGCAAACAGCCGATCATTGAGCTGAGTTAAATGATTTCTGCATCAGAATTAATTTGACCAAAGTGTTTCCATTTTCCATATGCACATTTACTCTCATTTAGTCAGTGCAAAATTTCTAAATGTGCATTAAACATGTTTATTTAAACGCACCTACTGAGACTAAAATCTCTACATAACCAGTGTTTCCCATAGGTGATTTCAGACTTTTTAGATAGATTTCATCCGGGAGATTTGAGCACAAATAGTCAGCGGGTGGAGGTGACGGACCCACATCCTGCTCCACATTTTATCACACAAGCAACTCCCACTAGGCCACTCCCATGACCACCAGAATTTGACTTCATGTTTACACAGTGGGATGGAACACCATTGCAACACCAAACTTTCGATACAGTCTATTCTTAAAGTGTTTGCTATAGCTTTAGCCTCATAGCATTGCGTAAGTCATATTACTTTCAGATGAAAATGATGGAAAATGAAGCAGTAGTAAAGTTGCACAGATATCACAATTTGGCTAAAAATACGACTTGGGCAATTACGCTATGAGGCTAACAATATTTAGAATATATTTGTTTCTTTATCTTGTTGTTAGATGTTCTTTGGGTACTACATAGTCTCAAAAATACTCCTATGTACAAACTGACAGCGAGGAATAGCACACACCTAAACTCATATGAATGGTTTTATGCTTTTTGCTGCTGGTTTTATCTACAGCTGTACATTGATTTACCTCCATGTCCTGGACTGTTGTGTGTTTCTCCAAAATGGACCCACACTAAATTAGATCTAATGCTGGTAATAGACTATTGATAAGTACCTCATAACTGTGATTAGTGAAGTCTGGACTATACAGTAGTACCAGAGTATTTTTTTGACAAAAGCAATGACTCCTTTTATAGTAGTGAGAAATGCAGAAATAACACAGTAAAAGTCCTCATGCTTTTTCTCCATCCTCATTCTCTGTTTCTACTCATTCAGGTGTCACTACTGTAAGTCGTCCTGCCACGTTTCCTCCTTGCGGATCCCATACGCCTGCAAACTGCTGTTCCAGGAGCTGCAGTCCATGAACATCATCCCCCGACTCAAACTGTCACGCTACAACGAGTGACCAGGTCAGGGACAGAAACACAGTCTGCTTGAGTTTAACATGTAGGGATAGTGACCTAATTCACACTGTTTGAAACAGAGTAAGTTGTATAAGATGTTTGAGCTATGAATGAGAAAGTTAAACTAAGTTTCAATGATGAGCATTTTGACATTTTTGTTATTGTTTACAAACCAAGACAATGTGACGCTAAGTACATCTTTCTCTGTTCTTCATTATGTTTCATTATTTTTACTTTGTATGTGTACATAATAAACACAAAAGATTATTTCACAATCAGCTGCTGTGTGTTGTACAATTTACTTTTAATAAATTATCAGAAATTCTTAAAGGCGCTCAATAAAATGCACTCCTTACTACAGCATTGGCCAAAATTATTGGAACACTTGGCATATTTGAGAGGTTTCATCTGGTTGGGTTTTTTTTTTCCAAATCATCTATTAAATTACCCATAAATTGAATAAAATATCTACAAATGTACACGGCCTATGCTGCTCACACCATGAATATCAAAGTTAAAAGTGGATACAAACAGTCGAACTCACTTCATCTGATATTTGTTGTGCTCAGAGCAACCATCTGCACGTTTCATGAACATTCTGAAATGAAATCGTGTTTTGGAAACAAAAAGTTAATATTTTCAGATCTATCAGGTGTTCTAATAGTTTTGGCCACCTTACTGTTACAGTAAATCTATGTCACCTTGTGTTTAAGGTATGGGTATATTACCCATAGTTAATTTCAGTCCACCTTGTTGTCCGTTTCTTGATGATATTAAAAAAGTGTCTGTGAGATAGTGCAACTAAAAGTGCAAATTATACTTCTTTCATATTGAGAGATAACTAGGCTCGTGATACAAACACTAAGTTCACCGAAAAAACCTATAGCATTCTTAAAACACCCTACTATAGGAATGTACTCCACTGAGATGAGTATCGAGATGAAATTATTTTATTAGAAATAGAACTTTCTGATCAGTTATTGTATAATTATGTAAATTTAATGTTAGAACTGGCTGCTCATAAACCATCAGAAGGACCTTTGGTGTTTTGTTGAAGTTAATTCAGTGTCGGCACATGGACGTTCACTGCTCAGATTAAAAGTTCATATTCTAAACAGACAGCTGGACGTCCAACGGCAGCGTACAGAAACATGCAGAGGCTCTGCTTGTTGTCTGACCCTCATTCATGTCAAAAGGAACAGAAAGTTGCTTTAATTCATACGGTTTCCTCTTTAAACCAAAGCCTTAATGGCACCAACAGGCCGTATGTAGCGTAACCATACCCCCCACTCGCACATACACGCACAACTCAATTGGGGCCTTTTCACTGAACAAAAGCCGTACACATCCGTTTGTGCGGGTTGAGTGTGTGAGAATAGTAAGAGTGGGAGAGGCTCTTTTGCTGGCTGCACCTGTTCTATTTTATGAGGCACTAATAAGCAGATAACAGTGGAAAAAGCACATCCAATGAGGGAGATACAAGCCCCATCTCATCCTACTTTGACTGAAATTAATTAGATCCTCCTTTAAGGTCACGGCTTCTCATGAACCGTGATGAATATTGTGTCCTTAAGGTGTTTTTCCCAGTTAGATGTTCTCTTATGCACAAAGAAGCTCATACAACAGGTCAGAATCTTGAAGGTTTCTTTAGAGTGCTGCTTTTTTCTCTATGCACGTCCATACTATAAACCTCAATGCTCAATTCAGATTCATGTAGTTTCTCACATCAGGTTCCCTGGTAAACTGCTTAGAAATCTGAACTGAGCCTCAAGCAGTGGTCTTAAAAGTATTCAGATGCTTTCCTTTAGTAAAAAATACTAAAATCACACTACAAGTACAGTAAAAATGATGCATTCCCACTTTTACTTAAGTATTATGCCAGCTGTCTCTCCAGGAGCTGCAGTGCATGAACATCATTCACTCGACTGAAAGTGTCACACTAAAAGTATCTAAGTAATTGTTCAAAGTGTAAAAAATAAGTGGTCATTGTGCAGAGAAATTGTCTCCGTCAGAGTTTCTGGATTGATTTTACTGCTGCATTAACATTCTCATTATATGTCGTCACCTTCTTAAAATAATTGGCATTTTTTGACAAATATGACTTTCATCAAATACTCTAGTTTTTTGTGTTTCCTCAAAAGTAAAACATTAAAAGTAATTCATTTTTCATTCATTCATTCATTTTCATTCATTTTTTACAGAATGACTTAGACACTTATTTTAAGAAGGTGATGATGTAGATGTTTAAGGTTGATCTCATTTTTACTGCTTTATATTTGACTGACTCTCTCCAATGCAGACTTGTGAAAAGTCTCAGTTTAAAGGGACATAAATGTCTTCTGACTCCTGCAAAAAAGTCTAACCCGTATCTGATTCAGGACCACAAATGGAAGTCAAATCAACGCAGTGAAAAGATCAGATTCAACCTGATTTCTGCTGTTGTGTACAATAACGAAACAGAGATAAAAGAGAGTCAGATTTGAGTCACTTTTTGCCTATGAACGTTTGCTCAAAGACAGTGTCCGGTGTGATGTTGCTGTCCCACATGTGCTCCCAGGTGGCTGCACGGTGCAGCAGCAGCAGCAGCGGTGGCGGCGGAGGTGTCGACGCCTGCGCGCTGGAAGAGAAAGTCCTCCTTTGCTATCCATGGTGTGGTGAGTAATTCAGCCATAATCCTCCTTTCTCCTCTCCCCTCTTCTTCCCCCTCTCCTCTCCCTCCTCTCCTGTGGTTCCATTCATATTCTAATCACAGCTTTCCCTTCTCCAGCTCTCAGGCACTCCATCAGAGCCCTCCCAGCCCCGGGCTTTGCACTTTTACTTCCCCCCCTTTGTGACCGTTCCCTCTTCTTAGAGGCACACCAAAATAAGGTTGCCACTGCGAAAAGAGTGTTCTAAAAAAAAAAAAAAAAAAAAAAAGAGGTGAGAACTACGCTGAAAATTCCCACTTGTGAAATATTGTCATGTTTGGATGTGATGTGTCAGCCTTAAAGTAATTACAAAGATGTTTAACAGTGAAGTGTGAAGCTGGCGAGAGGGGGGGATATCGACGAAATCTGGCAACAAGTGTCTGTGGGATGTGAGTTAAAATCATACATTAATGGCAGGAGCAGCAGTTGTGTAGGGATGTATGTTTATTTGGAGCTCGGGGGTGTATAAAAACGTATTAAATGCCATAATGGAAGACGGGGAGGCCACAGTGTTAGGACTGTGTAGATCTAAGCCTCTTTTTTTTTTTCGTTGGGAGGGAGCTTTTATTATTCAAAACAGCCCCACAAAAGACTTCCAGTGAGCCTTGCCACATCCCCATCTGACTTGGGGCCATTCATCAGCCTTCCAAGCCTATCAATGACATGTCCCCATCAGGGCTCCAATAAAATCAGCCCCTTTCCCATGAAACATCAGCAAACATTTTGACGGGTCTGGCTTTCCCCCCGCTGGATTTCTGGAGTCTCTACCCCCTTTTTTCTCCCTTATTCCCACCTCCCCCTCTCTCCTCCGCCAACACCACCCCTCTACGGGTGAACCTCAGATCCTCAACATCTCCTGTGACGGGCAGTGGTCACGGAAACACAGAGCGAGACAAGGGAAGAGCCACTGAGGAGGGGGAAACGTGCACTAAGCCATTTTCTTTGGAGGAGCCAGTGTCGTTGATGGGAAGAGGATGCACTGCGGGCTGCTGGAGGAGCCTGATATGGATTCCACAGGTCAGTCCGGTTAACTCTGCTCGCTTTGCCTTGCGTGGATGTTTGGACACACTCAGCCTCTGTTCGCAAACTAGCTTCCTCTGCTGCACCTCTGGAGCTCTCAAACTTACTCTGTAGTCACTCAGTGGACTCATTTGCATGCTTGTTTTTGTACCTTTTACCAATTTGCCTGATTTTTTTTCACTCTAAAGTACCTTAAGATGGAGTTTTTACATTCAACACAGCTTTTAAAAAAGGCTGTTGTGTTGTAGGACATGGTTATTGAGTAATTAAATTCACAAGAAGCAGAAAAATACTCCTTAACTCTTTATTGTGTTTATTTTTGTCTGAAAATCACCATATATTATTATGGGAAGAGAAATGAGCAACAAGTGCGCACTGTGGTGCACTTTAAAGTCTTGTGCACCTGCTGTTACAAGCTCTATTTGCTGCTTTCTGAACCTAAAACTGTAAAATTAAAGCATTTATTATTTAACTGAAGCTTTTTTTTCAAGATTTTGTTTTGTAAGCTCTTCTAAAATATCAAAAATGTCAAAAAAGTACAAAGGATTCATTACTAATCTGAGTCAAAAGTGTTTTAGTTGAGGTTAACAAACTCAAATTTTAGTGGGAAATGTAAACATCATTTTATCCGAGGCTCAGAAGATCACATTTCATCATCCTGTTGTAATGCAGGGTCGTTTCACTTGTTGATCAATTTTAATCCAATTATTTAGATCCCCAACTTATCTGTCCCTGTGGTAAATGAAGCTTGAGGTCTGAGCCTCTGAGGAGAATTAGCTTCACTTCACTGGAGTCACTTTTTCATTTAGAGGATTTTGGTTGTTTTAGGTGGACAGAAAACTGGAGGTCAGCATCATAAATCACACCAGAGCCCTCAGTGACATTACTGGTGTTTTATTCAAAGACAATATGCAAATGCACAGGGTGTATTTAAATTGCTTAACAGGCATTTTAATTGGCTTATTATATAAAATCCTATTTATCAGCCACGAAAGGTGACAATCTGAGTAAGTATCAGTATAACAGAGGTGATAATGAGAAGATGCTTTTATTAATAGTAAAAAAAATATTTTGACTTTAAATTAAAATTTGTTTAGTTTTTAGTGTCCTCTCCCTCAATGTGATGATGAGACTCTAACCTTTTTTTTTTTTTTTTTTTTATCAACACGTGCCGCACATCGAGGTGAGCGTTTTTCACCGTATGTAAACTGTGCACAGTCCCGAAAACTTCTCCAAATCTTTGACCTCCTCCTCTGAATCCCCCCACGGGCTTCATCAACAGGTCATTCTGCCAACAATCTGTCCTAGCAACAGCTACTATGGAGACCGTTGTCAGTTAGCGTGTGAAAAAGAAGATTTACAAATCTTCCAAAAAATACTATCTGACAAATTTCTTGTTTTTTATTTTTTGGGGTTTTTTTTGGGAAAAGTGTGTTGAAGCTGTTTTTCTATAGTCCTGATAGTACTGCTTTGGCTGTTTGTCTCTGTTTTTTTTTTTTTTAAGATTATGTAATCAGTTTTCTCAATGCATTTACAGAAGAACAGAAGTAAACTTGGTGAACCACCGCTCTGCACAAGAAATCACAGAAAAAAAAAAAAGAAAAAAGAAAATTAAAGTGCTGTTTCCACTGAAATAAACAATAAGTTTAATTCTTTAGAGTTTGCTCCTTCATTTAGAGCTTTGGTGTTTTGCTGCTCGGTGGCAGAAAGCACACCAGTAGAGCTATTTCTAAGTAGAAATTAAAACCGGACAATGGCCTCTATTCCACGAGACTGCTTCAGTAATGTCCACAGGCTCTTTTGAAGCGAGTGTGTACGCTCGTAGTCTCCTGGGAACAATGCTGGATTCCTGCCGTCTTGGTGAAAACATCTCAAATAGAGCCATGGCCGCTCTGCTGCCCATACAATCGATTGTTGTCAGCTCACCCTGTCACATTAGTGACATTTAATGTGTCCTGTATAGGCAGTGATTTGCACTGTTTATGTAAATACAGCTTTGTGTTAAATCTACTGCAAGATGAATTAGTCCAGTTTAGGGGGAAATTAATACAAAAAATCAACCAGAATTGGAAGTGAGGGATGATTTAGTTCAATAATTAAAAATTTCAATTAACTGGTGACTTTAAAATATTTGATTCCCTTTTCTCTGACGATCATTTCTTTCTCAATAACAACATAAAATGTCCCTCAGACTTGCATCGGAAGTGGAATGTTGGTGTCACAGTTTGTTCATCATGTCTTTTTTAGAGAGCTGGATTGAAAGATGCCTCAATGAGAGCGAGAGCAAACGATACTCCAGTCACACGTCTCTGGGAAACATGTCCAACGATGAACGTAAGCAGGACAAAAGCTCTTTCATAGCAACTACCCCACTGTGGAGAGTGTTTTTTTTTTTTTTTTGTGATGCGTTTCAGAATTAATTCACTAATTTCAGTTGTTTAGTGAAGTATCGTCATTTAACCACGTCTGCATGAGTGTATCCTCTACGTGTTGTTTTGTCAGATGGTGAACTTATTCCCAAATGTTTTACAGATGAAGAAAAGGAAAATAACAGAGCTTCTAAACCACATTCAACACCAGCTACTCTGGAATGGTAAGTGAAATCTGTTCTTTTTCCTTTTTTAATATGTAGAAGTAATGCAGAGAAAAATAGAAAAAATGCATAAAACTGATGTAGACACTGTCAAACGAAAGGTTAAAAGACTTTTGTGGGGAATCATTACATTAAATTTAACAATATAAAACATAAATGCCCAGTTTATCGTGTGAGGATGAAACATGCTTCACACATAACAGTGTGTTGGTTTGATTCTGGTCAAATAATGTTTTTCTCCAAATAAAAAAAGTGATTTTTGAGAGATGACACTGAGGAAACAGGATTCTTCACCTGCTAATTTCATTTTAGACATAATTGGTTACACATGGATTTTAGTAATGTCATTCTAATCATGCTACTTACTTCTAAGCACTGTGTTTGGTTATTTATCCATGTCAATTCAAACTCTATTTTAATTAATAATCAAGGAAGAAATCATGCATTGATGTTGCATCTGTTTATGTCATCAGGTAATACTCAATGTTTTCTTTTTTTCTGTCCCAAAGGAAATAATTTGTTCAAAATTATAAACTTTTTACACACAAACATTTCACATATTTATCATTTCCTTTCTGTAAAATATAAACCAGTAGTTTATAGCTTCTATGACACATATTGATCATTTACATTTTGAAATGATAATAAACTGATTGTATTTCCTCTTAAAATTACTGCAATATATTTTCTGTCACTGTACAAATTGAGGGGTTTATCCTTCATTTACTCTGAAGAAAAAGTGACTTTTAAAAAGACAGCAATGTTTAAGGATCTTGCAAAAATAACTCAAATGAAACAATATTGCTAATTTTGTGGCTCTCAGTTTTTTCCCAATTAAACCATTTGTGATGAGGATTAAAATTAATTAACTGTTAAATGACTACAAAAACTGACAATACTTCATTCAGTGTTATAGAAGATCACATGACAGTAAATATACGTGATAGTAACTAAGGAAAATAAGATTTTAAACCTTAAACAGAGCGGTGATATAACCAGAAAGGTTCATATTAAGTAAAGCCATTAAGTTTTTCACTTCACAAAACAGAACAGACATAAAATAAGTTAATAACAGAATAACAACTTAATAACTAAAATAACAGACAGCAGCAAATGTAACATCTGCACACACTGGAAGGACAAATATTAAAAAAATGAATCAATGTTTGTCATTACGAATATTACTATGTAATACTATGCAATACAGTATGATGTATTTAATGTGACTATAAAATACTCCTTAACTGAGGCATATACTGTATATAGGAAGAGGACGATCTTGATAATCTAATTTTATCTGCTGTCTGGTTCATTTTTATATTAAAACCAGAAATAACAGTAAATAAAATTGTCCTATACTGAATTATTATTGTAGACTCCAAACTCTTAATCTGATTAATTTACTGACAGACTCAGAGACCAGCGGTGATGTCAGCAGAACGTTTAGCTACTAACTTATTATATATTTTGCAAATATTGGTCTAGATCAGTGTAAAAAATGAGGAAAAGGAAGAGAAAATATTAGTCTTAACAAAGTTCTGAGTCATTATAAAAGTTGTCCTCAGTCTGATAAATGGTTACATTTTGAGTGTAACAACTTAGCGATTATACAATAGGTCATATTTAGTGTCTGCAGCCTGTTGTGCTGCCCCCTAGTGGCAAACTTCACTCACTATGACGCTTCGAAGTCATTACCTCCAGTTATAAATGACTTTAAAAAAATCAGCACTGCATTGATAACCTTTTAATCAGACACATTTTATCAGCTTTTAAGTTTAAGAAAATGTCAGTTCCCTAGATTCGGACACACTTGTTGCACATTTTCACTTCAATTCTTATATAATGATATGTGATGTCAATGCGTCGAGAAAAAAACCTGTTGATGGCTGCATGTCAATCTAATGTTTTAGGTTGTACAGTTTCTATGGGATTATTATGTTAATAGGTGTGTCGATGCTTTTTACTGTAGGTGACGTAATGCATTCACTGTGTCTGCTTTTATATACATGAAAATGTTGGTTATTTATGATATAAATACACTACCTTCAGGTTTATGTTTCACTTATTTCTCTAAATGTGATTTTTGTGTGTGTTGCACCAAAATTTACAGTACATTTCTTTACCTTTTTACAGAAACAGTAATATTTCTTCTGTTTTTTGTTTCTTTTAAACTGTTTTTCACCGATTGATGAATTTCATTGTGACTTTTACAGGCTAGAAGAGAACTATGAGATAGCTGAAGGCGTCTGTATTCCCCGAAGTGCCCTGTACATGCATTACCTAGACTTCAGTGAAAAGCACGACACGCAGCCTGTGAACGCAGCCAGCTTCGGAAAGGTAGGATGCATCAGCAAAATTTCACTTTAAATGTCTGGAAAAACCCCTGAAAGTCGAGTTTCAGCATGAATGAGTGTCTTCCTGTGGTGGTATTTAATGTTTTTGTATCTATGTGCTGATTAGAGTAATAATCAGTATCTATTCTGATAACTGATTTGCCATGTTTTGAGATTTTAATCAAAAATGGCAAATTTTATGATGCATTTTTTTGTTTTGCATGAGAATCTGTGAAGACTCTGAAGACGTCACTTTATTTTTTCTACCTTTAATTGTGTGAACAATTAACATAGAGGTCCAGCAAATAATCCTGTAATTGATAAACTGCCAACTATTGAATTAACGGCCAGTTACTTTGACGACTGATTAAGTGGTTTCAGTGATTTTTTACAGAAAACTATTGATTGTAGCGTCTTAAATGTGAATATTTTCCGGATACTCTGTGATAAACTGGATGTCTTGAGGTTTGATAAAGTCATCCTGGGCTTTAGGAAACACCGATCAACACTTTTCACTATTTTCTGACATTTATGAACCATATTTTATCGACCAAACAACTAATTGGTTCATCAACAAAGCGATCATCAGATTTACTGACGATGAAAACAACTGTTAGTTGCAGTCCTGATCTTTGCAGCTGTATTCCAGTTTTCTCCCAGAAGTCCATGCAGATCATCAGCGGGACGTTATAACCCCAATGAGGGCAATAATCTTGTAGTGTGAGCGTTTGATGCCTGGATTGGTTTTGTGGCGGCTGCTGAAGTAATATCAGCTCCAGCTCAGTGTGAAGCAAAGCTCTGCGGTCGCTCTCCCTGAAAACCTCTGAACACATAATCTAGAGCCAAAGGAGATGTGCTTTCGTCTGTTCCCACAACCCCAAGAAGTTGCTCAGCCTTCCTACCCCCAGCCCAGCCATCCCCTGTACCCTGTACCCTGGACTCTGGCCCCAACCCCCAACCCGGCCCACC
>JAPQRQ010000023.1:9619086-9630912 GCA_037367365.1 Apogon talboti
GCCTGTTGCTTGTCTTTGTCTTGTCATGCTCATTGTTTGTAATGTTAGTCTGTTGTTCTTCTATTGTCTTGCATCACAGGGGTGTCAAAGTTATTTTAGTTCAGGGGTCACATTCAGCCCAAGCTGATCTCAAGTGGGCCGGACCAGTATAATAACCAGAATAATAACTACACATTTTTACTGTTGTTTTAGTGCAATAATTGAAAGTGTTATTTTAATAAAATTATGCCTGAGCTTCTCATTTACACATGTGCATTACAATTTACAGACTGCAATGGATCTACAAAGGAACCAAACATTTAGTAACAATAGTAATGATATTGTTACTAAATGTTTAGAAATGTAAACATTTTTGTCATTTAGCCTAATATTACTTTTTTTTTGCGCTAAAACAAAGAGAAAGATTTGGAGTTGTTATCATTTATAGGTTTTTATGCAATTATTTTACTGGTCCAATTTATATGAGTTCAGATTACACCCTTGACTGTTAATATCTTCAGTGTCATTTTCATCCCATGGTCTACATTGGACCCATCTATGGGACGGGTTTGGCCCTGGGGCCACATCTTTGGCCCCTGGTCTAAAGTATCCCAGCAGTCTCATTCTGACATATCTTAAAAGCTGTATTTTACACCATTTTCTTTTAGTTAAAATGGATTTTGTAAAACTGGAACCAGTTTCAGTATATCAGTATCAAACATCTTAGAACAATATCCAGCCCTAATTTCATGTTATATTTCTGAAGGTTGGAGGTATTTTCACAGTAGAAGTGTGATCATTTGCCCCTAAAGAGACACCTGTGACTCAAAGCCACTCCTCTCTGTCTTACACAGAAGCACTTACGCTGCAATCCCCCTAGTTAATGATGTCTTCAAGCTTCCCATTTGCGTCCATTATGTGCCAGATATGGGCTTGTAAAATTTGGTTGCCCTGGTAACGTCTTGGACGGCCCAGACAATAGTTCAATAGGAAGGCGTGTCCCCGGGGGCAAATTAAATAGTTGACTTGTTGACATGTTTTTCGTTCCTGAGGGTTAAGCCCCAATACGGACCTAGGGGTTAATTCTACCCCGGCATCCCGACCCTTCCCCCTCTTTTCTCATGGAAATGTTCTCTCTAGGTGGCAGGGAAGAGGCCCGGGTCCCTGAAGAAGGTGGCCCAACAGTTCCTGCTGATGTGGTCGTGTTTTGGTACCAGAGTCATCCGGGATATGACCCTCCACAGCGCGCCAAGCTTTGGTGAGCTGCTAATGCCTTTTGTCATGCTGTCATTAACATTAAACACAAAATGTGCACATAGATGCAACCAAAAAGAAGCGGACTTTGCACATTTATTTCATGAGACAGGTGTGAATGAGCCTGACAAAAAGCTGCAAAAAGGCTTTACATAGTCTAACCTGAAAGACACAGAGTTGCAGTACTGAAATATCCACCCACAAGTGCAAGTTTGACAGTGTGCAGGAGTCATTCTGCAAAATGCCCGTTAGAATCTCAAGTGTGAAGCCAGGCAAGAGCACAAACAAGTAAAATGGCTGTAGCTTTATTAGCTTGCAGTTCACGACAACAGTTTAAAGTAAGTGAAGAGCTGTAAACCACAAAGAAAAGAAAATGGCTTCTCTCTCCTTCGCTCCTATCCTTTGCCCCTGTCTGTGAATATCAAAGACACAGCTGGTTGCAGTGTTTTGATAAAGCAGGTCTCTGTGCACAAACAGCTAATTAACAAAAGCCGCCCCTCCCCTCTCCCGATGTGTTTGCCTGTCTTTTCCATTTTATGACCGGTCAGTATTACGCCCCGACTCCCTGAATAGCCACAAGTGTTTATTATGCACACGGCGGCCGCAGTGATCGGCACAATGACACAATTGTGACACTCCCTTCCATGCCACGGTCCCATCATCTGTGTGACCCAGGGGTCAGCTGACATATTTCTCGATACACGGAAACAACTGCAACTTTTTTTTTCTTTTTTTTTTCTTTTTTAGCGTCCATCCTGTCATTCTGAAGGATGTGATGTCATCATATAATGATTATAATCAATTAACCCGGACCACAGGAAGGCTTTTGTTATTTTTTCACATGGTTCATATGCAGTTGCTTTTTAACAGACAGTGCATTCATCATCATAATCACAACTTTCGGTGTACACAACTTGTGTGTGTATATGTACGCAGGGTCGTTCCACCTGATCCACCTCATGTTTGACGACTACGTGCTTTACCTGATGGAGTCTCTGCACTGCCAGGAGAGAGCCAACGACCTCATGAGGGCCATGAAGGGCGAGGGCAGCACAGGTAAAAAACGCTCTCACTGACTCATAACAGCTGAAAACATTTCCTACTTTTATAGTTTGCCTCAAAAAGATACTTTCTGAGCAGAGGGTCATTTCCAAACACATGCCATACCAACATTTGCTGTGATTATGTGATTTGACAGATTAGTCAGCATCAACTGGACGTTTTACTAACTATAAGGAAAACTTGGCCCAAACTGGAATTACTGACTTTTGATTTTTGAGGGGAAATAACTGCTCTAAATAAATCATTCCCAACTGGATTTTATTTTGATTTTAGTGATCCATGTTAATTTATTCTAGCATTTATTAGTTTGTGTCAGATGGTCAGTTTAAGAGTTCTCCAGTTTCTACTTGTAAAATGTCAAAGATAATGTGTTCAGTGTTTTTCAGGGAGAGGGATACATTATTATTATTTCAGCTAGTATTACAATGGATTTATTTAACCCTTTAAGGCCACTAGCCAGAATATTTATTACTTGTTTAATTTTTAGTGGTCTAATGATGTATAATCCTTTGCCATAATAAGTCCAGGATTGAATTATTACAACTTGTTTGGGGAAATATGGTATCCTCCTGATTCATATGTTATTCCCATGATCTACTTAGACATGTCTCAATGTATGTGTAGAAGTTATAAAATCATACCATATCTATAACTTCTATACATACATTGAGACATGTCTGAGTAGATCATGAGAATAACATATGAAACATGAGCATAACATATTTACCCAATGACCTGCTTGAGCTGGTAGTGCATATTTAAGTGTTTACTGGAGCACATTTATGTATGAGACATAAAGGATTTGAGTTTCTAATAGTTGATTTGTTTTTGTGTGTATTTAGTTCAGGGCCTTCCCTCTGTTTGTGGGGGGCTTAGGTACTGTAATGTATCATATATTGTTAAATTTGGACTGTTGGATAGAAAATATCCCAAAGAAACATGCAAAAATGCTGCTGATGAAGTCAACAAACAATTCAAGTTTCATGAATAATTAAAAAAAAAACCTTTTTCAAAAGCTTATTTCTAGAAAGCTTTTTTTCATGGTGTATTTACTGAAAGTGAAAGCCATTATAAGACCACCACAGTGGTTGCTATTCATCCTGGAGTCCTACGGTAACAGCAGATTTATTTCTTTTCTCTGTTGGGTTGATTACTTAATGGACATAATCGTTTTCTCTCCACACCTTCAGCAGAGAGAGAGGAGGAATTTACGCTGACAGAGACCACTCCCACCTCTCCATCTCCGGGATCCTACTCCCCCGCCCGCTCAGTCCACTCTGTGGGCGTTTCCTCAGCCAGCTCCCCCACAGCCGCCGTGTCTCCGGAGTACACCGGAGTCACCGCCACCACAGGTGAGACCACACCCCCCACAGTCGCACAGGACCGGGGCGTCGCTCAGTGGGACGGCTTTCACCACACGTAGTTTCTCTGCACCAACACATTTCTGTGTGTGTCCGTATATGTGTCTACCAGGCGCTGTTCAGTCATATACCTGGTCCCTTACATACACAGTGACAACAGCCGGCGGTTCCACTCCAGAGGCCGGACAGCAGCTGTCCTGTATGAGGAGCAGTGCCCCAGTCCCCCCTCCATCCTCTGCCCACCGCATGCCCGTCTACACACACAGAGAGGAGCATGGGTAATTATGAATCCAGTCACAACAGTTGTTTAAGAGCTTTTAGTAAAGGTGAATTATGTTTTAAAGTACATTTTTCCTCATTTCTAGGTATACTGGTAGTTACAACTATGGCAGCTACGCCAACCAGCACCCTCATTCTATCCAGAGCCAGTACCCGAGTCTGGGTCATGAGCCCGCCATCCCAGCTCCGCTCCACTACTCCGCCTACCACCGCTCTTCTGCACAGGTCAGTCTGTGCAAATACACTTACCAAACACAATACGCAAACTAAAAGTCAAGCATTTTTATGAGGGAAACTTAAAACTTCTAGTCGATTTCAACTTTTTGATTAAATACCTGAGTCTTCATCAACTTGCAACCGATAAAGACCCAATCTTAAAACTACTTTGCAATATAAAAAGTAATTTTAACACAGATTTAGGAAAAGGAAAACATCGCTGAAATAATAAATAGTGGGTGTATTCAGCGTTTAAGTACCCTGTCTGTACTACATGTCATCACAGTCCACTCTCCTGTAGTATTATAGAACTAAGTACTGTACAGGTTCTAGAAAAAAAACAGGTTGTTACCACATGGGTCACAATGCAAGTTAGACGGTTGTAGTTCTGTAGATGTGTTACCACTTTAAGTACTTTTTGACTGATTACTGTTGCTTAAAGGTGTCTCTTTTTAAAGTAGATGTGGCCAGGGTGGCATACAGTGAAAACTGCAGTTGATGCTGACGTCAGTGTAAATGTAACCAAACCGTGTCACATTGGTTTAAGTGTTAATCAGTGTTACAACTGAACTGTCTTTTATTAACTATATACATGTCAGTGTTTTTCTATAGAAAGTAGGAATGTGCCAATGCATTGGTCGGACATTGGTATCAATATGGGCCTTTTTAAATGCCAACAGCTATTGGCAAATAAGATTCAATTCAGTGATGGTGGCAGCTGACGTATATGTTTAATGTCATTTTAAAAGCTGTTTCATAAATGTGATTGAATTTGTGCTCATTTAACATATTGTGATGAAATGGTAATCTGATTACATACTCAGTTGTTTTTATGTAGTGAGATTCAGTTGCTTCTCTGGGACAAAATGGGAACAGTTAGCAACAAAAATACATTGGCATTACTATCTGCCAAATTTATTTAGAAATTGATGTTAGTATCAGCCCAGAGTTTCAAACTCGGCGCTTCTGTAGTAATAGATAGTAAATATAAAAGGAAAATAAAGCACAACAAATGATGTGAATGAAAATCAGGAGATTGTACACAGGTTGAATTGGTTGGAGGAGGTACAGTGTGGGAATGCAAGCACTCAGCCTCTGCAGAGGACACTTGGATTATCATCTTTGGAAGTCTCCTTTAAAAAACACTAAACGACTACACCGGAGATTTACTGTGAGAAAAAAGGTTATTAGGATGCAACGTGGTCTCTGATGTTACAGTTCATGTAGCGAAGGGTGTGAGTTTAGTCTTTTGATGGTAATTTCTTGTCGAGGGCCCTCCAGACTCCACTGCTTTTATAGTGGGAGGAGATCAGCTGGGCCTCAGCGCTCGCAGTGTTTCTAAGTCCCTGAATCACCCTCTCCACACAGCGGAAGCAGACAGTGAAAGGTGGCTCGGCCAGGGCCAAGAGGGCCCCTGCTCTGTTACTCCTCTTTCTCGCTCTCAATAGTCTCTTCATCTGTTCGAGCCAGTCATCGCAGAGTAGGGCAAGGGGGCGTTTATTAAAATATTGTTATTCAATGGTCTCTTTTCTGCCTGTGAACAAGAGGCAGCTGAGCTGTCTGTTCTGCTCTCTGACCTGCAGTGACTGTCTTTTTCCATGCCGTGATCCCTTATAATGGAATCGACTGTCGTGTTTATATTTAGTGTGAAAAAGGAAAGGGGGTCCTACTTCCACTTTTTTTTTTAGGCTTGTCTGAGCTTAAATCGGGCACAATGCCTTTGCTTTGTCTGTGTGAGAGTTTAGAAATGGAGCTGAAACCAACAGAAAACCGATCCCCATCTGTCCAAAACATTTTTGTCAACAGAAACATGTGTTCAGCGCTGTTGCCATGGGCGGCAAAAAGTACACAGGGGAAACACTTTTTAGCCGATTACCAGTAATCTCTAATTATTTAAGTGCCTTAATTTTCTATATTCACTACTGTGGCTTAATGTGTGAAGTAATTTCCGTTGACAGGAAATTACCATTGGCAGGGTCAGGCATTACTTTGTGCTTCAGGTCTAATGCAGCATTAAATCTAACACCAGCAGGTTGTAGGACACACAGGTCAGGTCCTTTGTCATTTTTCTGGCAATTTGGGAGTGAGAACTTCATCAGAGGAATTAAAATGTATAATAATTATGACAATATTGTGTGATCTATAACAGACTTTAAAAACTCTGTAGATTGGTAATTTGTCTTAACTCTGTCTAAAAGTATCTAGACATGATACTCAAGGACAAAAATAACTGAAATATTTCCAACCAAAAAATATCAAAGTTGATTGATATTTGATTTTTAATCTGCTTTTTCATCTCACACCTTATTTTCATTCCCTAGAAAGATTAATCAAGTTCCTAGAAAGACATTATCTACTTTGTACTGACTTGATGTTTTGTATATGAATCTACAAAGATGCCAGTGATTTAATATAGAAATGAAATGGTTTCTAGGTTCATGTCTTAAAGCCATTCAGAATTATAATAGCTATTTTTTTTTTCTTACATTCAGGTGACATTTTATCAACATACTAGGCCTATGTGTAACGTAACCAGCGTCTTCTGTTTTCTTCCCAGTACCAGCTCAATGGCCAGATGTCTCGAATGGAGCCCTGTTTGATGGGCAGCACTCCTCGGTTGCACCCTGCACCTGTCGCCCCCCGGTGGCCAGATGTGACCCCAGCTAACAGCTGTTACACCAGCCCACCTATGCATTCATCGCGCTATACCACCTCCGGGGACATGTACTCTCCTCTGGGCCCGCGCAGGAACTCAGAGTACGAACACTCGCAACATTTCCCCGGCTTTGCCTACATTAATGGAGAAGCCACCACAGGTTGGGCGAAATAGTCAGGTGTGAACTCAAGGCCTGCCCACGTGGAGGATGCAAAGTCTCAAGAACACTTCCAATCATACACGGAAAAACGGATGAGCAGAGCGTGGAAAGTACCAATGCAAGGTGGGAATGGGAATCATGGTGTGGACGTACTGACAATTTATTACATCAATCATTGAGATGATTGTGCTCTTATTTCTATGGCAGTTCAATTATATTTCTTCAACTGTTGATTTTTTTCCTCACTGTTTGAAGAATAAATCTCATTGAAATCATAACGATTGTGAAAATCTGCAGCAAAATCATTTAAAGAGTGCAATGCTGCTGCCAAGCTGTGCCTTGATTTAAGGAATGTACACCTCTGCCAGTGTCTCTGTGCACACGTCGTCCACCGAGCGCCCGGTGGCTCTGTGTGCTGTAAACCCATAGTGACACCAGTTCAATCCATGTGACACTGCTGTCTCCTCCTGTTGCTCAGCACTGTGCAGCATTTTGTCATGGGTTTTTGTTGGTGATGAATGTGGATGTACTCTACTGCCTTAAAGTCCTGGGATACCAGTTACATACTGCGGCAAAAAGCCAAAACATATGACATTATATGTGACAGATGTACACTCATCAACGACAGTGATCAGTGACCTTAAGGTGTCTTCATCTTGGATAGTTTTTTAATGATTGAATGCTGTGATTTAAAAAACAACTGTGTGAGTGTATTCTGTCACCACTTTTTTTGCGTTTTTTGTGTGACAATATATATATAAATATATTATATATAGTATGTATTTTCTGTAACTTTGTAACATGGTGTATCCTTTATTTTCTATGTTACAATTGGTACTTTTGTTTTTTATGGTTAGTAAAGGACGCATTAACCTAGGGTTGTGTGTTTTATAATGCACTCAAAGCTACTGAGGACCTATTACCCTATGGGTATTTATAAAAAGGGAAAATATCAAAGTGTACAGTAACATGAAGTCTAGTAACTTTTCTGTAAATAAAAGCACTGGAAACTGTCTGTGGTGACTGTTTAAACTGATGTGTATGTGGGAAATGTGTTGCCACATAAATAATTTCACAATTTAAAACTGCAAATCATCTCTTGAGTGTGTTCTTTTATTATTTTTTTTCTTTAATGCGTCGGTGCAAAGAAACACAAAATGATGCAAAGAAATGCACATTCTAGTCACATTGTTTCATCTCATTAGTCATTGCAACAAATCTGTTGTAGTGTTGATGAATTAAATGCATCACCACTTTGACCTAACCATAAATTGTACGTTACATGTGTTGAATCTCTTTCTGGAGTCAACAGAGCTGATTTTTAGTTCTCTCTGCAACAAAGTGACAACACACAGTGGGGGGCTGGGCAAGCAGCACAAGGGCCACACCACAGAAAGAATTACATTTCTATAGAGAGAATGTCCTGCTGGGCTGGGGTCATTGCACCCCTGTCCCGTAACCTTTGGCCTCTGACCCCTGCTGAGGTTTGTATTTATTGGAACATAGATCCTCAGTGTTGGTGTGTGCCCATCTCCACAAAATCCTGCAGGATTCACCAACAACACACTGAATGCAGAAAAGTGGTTTGGAGCAAAAGAAATGGCTGCCATTCAGTGCAATTTTATCACCTGACCTGGATGTCAATATCAATATCCGCTGACAGATTTTAGAGGAAGATTGGCAATTCTGGGTGTGCACAAATACAACCAGGCTGAACCAAGGAAACGGATGCATATCTGACATCAACAAAGCACTACTTACAGACAGGTTACACACATTTTGGACCTTATTTTACAAATGGATCTACAAAAAATGTTATTTTTACATTATGTATTTACAGATGTTTTGCACTTTATAACTTACATAAAGTAAAAACAATCAATAAGAAGTTGTCATTTTAGCACTTGTTCACTCTTATTTTTCTACGGAAGACTCAGACTCAGAAGTCTGAGTCTTAAAATCTCTGCAGCACCCAAAGTGTTCTTGTCTTATCATATGAAGGCTGCTCACCTGCTTTACAATGATCTCTGTTTCTCATTATTTCCACTCCATAATGCATCAATACATAAAAAAGCAAAGAAATTCCCACAACTTACAACATGAAACCTGAGTAGATAGGTCCTAAGGCAGGGGTGTCAAACTTACAGCCCATGGGCCAAAACCGGACCATGGAATGAATTTGTGAAATGCCAAAATTACACTGAAGATATTAACAGTCAGTGGGATCAAATTAGTTTTAGTTCAGCCCAATGTGATCTCAAGTAAAACAATAGCATAATAACCTATAAATAATGGCAATTCCAGACTTTCTTCTTGGTTTAATGTGAAAAAGCTAAAATTACTTTTGAAAATGTTTACATTTACAAACTATCGTTTCACAATAAAATGTAAATAACAGACCATTATGTACAGCTTGAAATATCTTGAGAAAAATAAATGCAAGTTTAACAATATTATGCCTATTGCTAAATGTTTTGTTCATTTGTAGATAAGTTGTGTTAATAATAAGCTGAGACATAAAATTGTCGAAATTGCATTTCTTTTTCTTGAGAAATTTCAAATTGTGCATGGTCGTTCAGGTAATTCACATTTTCATAATGTAATTTGACTTTCTTCACACTAAACCAAACAGAAAATTTTAGAATTTTTTAATAGGTTATTATAGTCAAATTTGGCAAATTGGGTAGATGACATTGAGCTGTATGTGGCCCTTGAAATAAAACCAGTTTGTCACTACCACCAGGTTGATAGACAGTCAATAAATTAAATTAGTCATTTTATTGAAAGTGCAGATGACTTAAGTAATAATAGATGAAATGTAAGAGTGATTGGTTAGAGCTCTTGTACTTCTTTTACTAATATAATCGCACACCTGACAGGAATATATGCGTGTACCTTGACTTGGTATTTAAAGTGGTAAACTGTATAAGTGAGTAGCAGTGTTGAACAGGACAGTTGGAGCAGTCAGGGGAGTTTCCTTGTTGTCAGCGCAGACCTGTCCGGTACACACACACACACTCGGTTAGCCTGTCAGCTAGCTAGCCTAGCTGCTCCATTCCCACTGGCAACTCACTGGCAACACCAAGCTAACTGTTCATTTTACCCCCACATTCACAATGGATCTAAACCAAATCTTGGCACAGCTTGAAACCGCCAATGATGAGGAAATCAGGACTCTTCTGCAGCAGTATAATCGAGAGGTGAGTCGCGACTCTGCTCGTTTTTACCTTAACCAAAACAAACGGTAGTGCTAACGCTAGCTAGCGGCTTGCTAACAGGCTAGCTTGAGTTAGCTAAACATATAATTGGCTAAGTAAACTTATACGTTGGCAGTGCATTATATATCTTGTAACGCGGGGCAATGTTATAAAAACCCCGACACGTCGCTTATTTCAACTCATGAATAAAATAAACACTTTAATACGTTGTGAATTAAACAAAGTAATGTCAGTGCTCATCATGCTAATACACTGTTCACAAACATCAAATCATATTTAAGTACACTAGGTAGAGTTCAGTGTTACGTTAATTTTATGAGGGTTACTTCTATTTCTTCTACATGGTTCGGAATAGTTTCAGCATTTGTATTCGTGTGAAATCGTTTTACTTTCACTGTGGGTTTGTACCATATCAGTTGTTTGGTGTCTTCAATGAGCATCATATTTCTTTCAGAACAGCCACACCTTCTCTTTTGAAAAAAAGGAAGAAAGCCTGCGCGGTGTAAGTACTATTTATTCCTGCTGGTGTCTATTGTATGGTAAAAGCAGCCGTGTTATGTTAAATTGGCTCTTTTTTTGTTTGTTTTTATTGCAGAAGCTGTGTCAGAGTGTGTTGACAGTACTTGGGAAGCAGGTGCAGCCTAGCTGTCAGAAGACATGTCTGGAGACCCTCCGCATCCTGTCTCGAGACAAGTCTGTCCTCGCACCTGTAGCCACCAGGAAAGGCATGCTGATCCTGGGAGGGATGGCCAAGCTGAGTGCAGGAGAGGAGGAAGGCGGTGAAAACCCAAAAAGCCTTGAAGAGGACACACAGTCAGAGGAAGAAGAGAGGGTGGTGGTCGAGGCCTTAAAGTGTCTATGCAATGTGGTGTACAACAGTCCTGCTGCTCAACAGGTCAGTGTAGATGTGCAGCTGGCCAATGGCCTGTGTGCCAGCCTGCACAACGCCCGCACATGGCACCATGAGGTGGGCCTGTTCACACTGCGTCTTCTCTTCCTGCTGTCTGCCCTGAGACCGGATTTGCGAGGGACCTTAAGAAGAGAGTGGCGAGCTGTGAGACTGTTAAGAGAGGTGCTGGAGCACACCCTGGACGTGCGCTGGGTTGGTCCATATGAAGCGGCCTGTCCAGATCCACAGGCCCTACCCATGCCTGCAGAGGACAATGAGAGAGCAATGGAAGTGCTCAAAGCTTTGTTTAACCTCACCCTTTCTGATCCTGGTGGTGAGGTGAGTGTGTTGTGGTGGTCTGTTATAGAGGAAATTTTGGTTGGCAATTTATTACAAATGTTTGTGATTAACAATAATTATCCAATTATCTAAAAACTCAAGAGTACAGTAGTTTGTAGACATATAGCACACCTAATGAAGTAGAGGAGCTGTTCCCTCGTATTGAACACTAGAATGCAAATATTTAAAGAAACTACTGATAGAAGATAAGTGTTTTGAATCAAATGGCATTATTGTCGTTAATTCTAATCCCCATATGTGCTATTAAATTGTAGCAGTGAATGGAGCATAGCAAGATGACATTAAAGGACCACCAGTAAAAGCATAAACAGTGGAAAGCTATTTAGAAATAGTGATGAAATCACATTTGAGTTAGTCTGATCCAACTATTTATACACACATACACACACACA
>JAPQRQ010000023.1:9631012-9643484 GCA_037367365.1 Apogon talboti
ACACACACACATAATTGCAATAAAGCTATGCTTGTGTGAATTACAGTTTTTACCCCTCAGCCAACTTCGGGCCGAAAGGGTGTTTTAATAGTTTTGCCCTCTGTCCGTCTGTCCAGTCAACAATGTAATCACATTATCTGAAGAATGCATTGAGACATCTGCACCAAATTTATACTACAGGTGCACCTTGGCATGGAGCAGAGGCCTACTTAAAATAAGTCACCTTGACGTACTTTTTCAAGGTCAAACGGCATCAAATGGAGACATGCCCATCAAATTTATACCATGTTTACATCTTGGCAGGGAGCAGAAGCCTACACTATATTTGGCCAAGGGGTATTAAAAGTGCGCAGCACTTTATGTTTATTTGTAATACAGGCATTATAAATGAATGAAATTAGAGGAGATGAATTGAGTTTGAGAGCATATACAATTTTTGTGATGGTTGTTTATGTTATTGCAACTAGATAAAACTTACATGTTTGTCACATGTGTTGTTTCAACCTTGCCTGCCATATTTCATGTAATCTGTACTGACGTGGATGCATGACTGCAAAGTCTTCCTCTAACCCAGTGTAAGTTTCTAGTAATAATTGTTGTAGTCCCTGAATTCATTCTAAATCCTTCTCTCATGTGTAATGATGTAGCAACCCAGACTTCCTCATTCCACTCATTTTTACATCCCAACCAGAAGTTCTGCCTCCAGTCACTGCCTTTGCCCTCTTTTGGCTTTTTAGACCTATTGTAATGCCTCAGGAGATGTATTTTGCTGTTAGTCATTGCTCCCAGGTCCCTATCCTTATTGCATTTACCTTCAAATGACCAAAACCTCTCCTCAGAATTAATAATTTTATGTACTCTTATTTTAACAGGAGGATGACCACCAGTTCCGCCTCATCGCTGCCCTCCTTCGTCATCTGTTGATGTTGAAGACTGAGACAGAGGAGAAAACAGAGGAAGCACACAGGTGATAAGTCTATTCAGAACTGAATTTTTTTAAATAAAAATATTTTCATCATTCCATAATGGGTTGTGGAGCTCTGGACAAGTAGAAGATCTCAGCTACATCTTCATAATAGGAATAATGTGTGACAAAACAGATGATATAGATGTGGGCCATGATTTTACTGTCCACAGAGCAGCTGTGAATCAGAGTAACTCACTGAAAACAGAGACTTGATATCGGATGATGGCAGATCATTATGTTGTGGGAAAACGGAGATGATTCCTTTAAATCTTGTTGGGTGTTCATCTTCTAAATGCTCGTAGCTGTTGTAATGCTGCACCATTATCTTGTTTTCATGGTAATTTAATGCAGGAATGCCAGGAATCTGTGGCCGTAGCCTGAAATTTAAACAGTGTCATGTAAAAGTGACTGATGCTCCTCTTGACCTGTCGAGGTGGAGGCTGAACTGGTCATGGGAGTTTATCCCATTGACCAGGGTAACACAGTTGTTGTCAAATGTGATTATGTGAAAGACCACGGAGTCTAAACGTTTCAAACAACAAAGTCACATAATGCAGAGGTTGGTTACATACTTCAGATATTTGCATGTTTCTTTGTAATTTCTCATGTGGAGCTGCAAAACATTTAAAATCAGAACACACCTAAAACTAATACTTTCCTCTTCTCAAAACCTGTTTTTCCAAAGCTTTTATTCAGCATTTATTGTTTTTGCTCATCAAACTTTTGGCCTTTTTAGTTTATTCTACTATTTAACATCTATACTTGTATCTACATGTGTAATGAACAGTTAACACTCTCCATTGATATCCACGATTGCTCAAAAAAATTGAAAATACTGTGTCTTTATGTACATAGATTTTTTTAAACTTATTTTACTTTTCTTACATTTTTTATTTTATATTTTATTTAGAATTTACTATAGCGACAATGTCCTTGTATGTGCTTAAATACTTGACAAATAAAGATAATTCTGATTTCTGTCTGTTTGTGCCTTCAGCCATGCTGTCAACCTGCTCAATAACCTGCCTGTGTCCTGCCTGGATGTGTTAATCGATGTGCCTGTTCAGGGAGGACAAGAGAAGTATGGCGGGAAGAACATGGATGCAGTAGAGGTGTTACTAGACTTCATGGAGAAACGGATTGACAAGGTAAAATTTATTCTCTGCAGCAATAAACATAATGGATTGCATCACAATAGAGGTGGACCATCTTAATTTGGCCTGTGAACTACACCCTTGCTGTCAGCCCCTGACAGCGTAAGTCTCATTATATGATTGAAAATATATGGCTGAAGAACAGAGTACCCATTGAAAATTAATGTACTGATCTGGGATACAAAGAGAATTCTAATCTAAGAACACAGAAAGATATATTTGTTAAAAATTGGTAAAAGTGGATTACATATATCTCTACCTTCAGACCAGGCTTTCTGTGAATCCTCTGTTCTGTTTTTATATTAGTATAATTTCATTTTCTTGTGTTTTTCTGTCTTATTTATTTAATGATTTCTCTTTATTTTGAGTATACTTGGCTCTCTCAGTGCTTGTATACACTTGAAAAAGGTCTTCATATTTATGATCCTTCATGTATGAGATTATGTTTCATCACGTTTTACATGTTCTATAATTCAATAAAAAGACAATGTTGTAGTTATTACATTAAACACTATGTAATACTTTTACTAATGCTAACAAATATGGCATTAGTTCAGCAAAACCAGGTCATATATGACTGTTGCTGTGACAGTCAGTCATCACAGGTCTGAATGAACAAAAATGGGTTAAGTGTCACAACAAATATACTTAAATAAAATACGCTTTATTATGGCACTAATCAGAGTTTTCTCAAGAGTTGGAGGTGACACTGATAGAAGTGGTCACATCATAAATTTCCATGCATGAAAAACACTGTCTTGTCCATTTCGTCTTGGTGTTCATCCACTCTTCATGTGTTTTCCTCCATGTCCCTTACATTACCCACCGGTGTATTAGGGACTGACATTTATCCAGCTCATCCAGTTTGCAACTTGTGAAGTGTCTGTTCTCTGTGTCACTCCAAGCAGGGCTCCAACTACAAAGAAGGGCTCACTCCAGTGCTCAGCCTTTTGACAGAGGGATCCAGACATCACCGGGAGATCCGCAGATATATAAAAGCTCAGGTACGTTTACACCAGTCACATTTTTAAAGGCCTCAGGGGAAAGTATGGAATGTTTGTAGTGCTCAGCTCAAGTTATATGCTGTTACTACTTTAATGTGGAAGACCACTTAAGTCTTAGACCCTCTAGTGTAGAAGAACCAATCTGTCTGAGGTTTTGTGACAGTAACCACGGTTCTAATAAACTGTTATTTAAACGGTTGTAAATCTGTATGTGCAGGTACTTCCCCCACTGAAAGATGTGAAGATAAGGCCTGAGGTCGGCACCACCATCAGAAACAAACTGGTTCGCCTTATGACACATGTTGACATGGGTGTGAAGCAGACAGCGGCCGAGTTTCTCTTCGTTCTCTGCAAAGAAAGTGGTGAGTGGGGACAAGTTGCTGCCCGCCATGTGGAACATCAGAAAAGGAAATATGAAAACGAAAGCAACGTCAATAATCTAGTTTGGTTGATGATATAGTGCAGAGTCAGCTCCACAAACACTACATGGACATCATTACAGCCTGACTCATTCTCACTCACACATCTCTATCTTAACCTAGTGATTTTGTGGTGTCTTGTAGTGAACAACCTGCTGAAGTACACAGGGTATGGGAACGCAGCTGGACTTCTGGTGGCTCGAGGACTTCTGGCAGGAGGCAGAGGAGAGACTCAGTACTCTGAAGATGAAGATTCAGACACAGAGGAGTACAAATCTGTCAAACAATTGTGAGTGTTCAGTATATATCCCTGAGAATCCATGAGAGAGTTTTATTTAAAAAAAATAAACCCATGCTACAATGCTAATTAGAACCTATATATAACTTTCTTATATATATTTTTCTAGCATCAACCCCATCACTGGTCATGTGGAAGAGCCGATGCCAAACCCAATCAATGAAATGACAGATGAGCAGAAGGAGTATGAAGCGCAGAAACTTGTTAATATGATTGACAAGTTGACAAGGTAAATATTCTAAAATCAGATTTAATACACTACATGCTGTAAAAATTTACACGACCATTTTTGTCTGTACTCCGATAATGGACAAGGAAAAGCTGATATTCATCTGGGATTTAAACAGCACTCCAGACTACATAAAGTTTTCATTGGTTGCGTCTTACAGTTTGCAGAATGTTTTTTTCCTGCTCCCACGCAGACCTACCAGTATCCTGCTTCTGATTGGCTGTGATCCTGACATGGAAAAAAATATGCATATGTGTAGACCTGTAGCCTTCACTCCACCTCAACCAACCATCAGTCATATAACGCACAAATAATTCAACTCAAAATGGCTATTGATTGTTTCTTAATGCAGTGCAGTGCTAGTCAGGTTAAAGCTCCGTTTCCCATGTCCCTGTAAGATGCCTACATCCAAAATCCCAACATTTTTGGCCCAAAACATCACATCTAACTCCCAGCAGGACCCTACCATATACAAAAAGGCTCATAAGTGCCTTTTGCAAAGAATGGCTTATCCAATTTTAGTGACTCACATGTATTCACATGACAAATATGCATTACATTTACAGCAAATAGTGTGACCAAAGTGTAACTGGAAACAGTGTCAACATTCAGAACTGAAATGTTAAAGGCTCAGTGTGTTTATCGTCGTCTTCATTGTCATCTGGTGGTGAAGCAACCGACAGTGTCCGTTGTATCACCCTCACAATCCCCCTACATCTTACACACATGACCTATTAAAAAAAAAAAGCATGTTAACTCTGATGAACATGTGGCCCCTTTCAGTGTCACCAGTGAGGAGTCTGAAATACTTTATTTAGAACAGTGCAACCAATGTAAAACATGACTCTGGATCTCAGCCTGAACTCAGCTCTGCCATGATACTAGTATCTCAACCTGCTAAACACACAGACTCATACTGACACCTGATGCAGATGTGCTTTGAGACCTAAGAACATTCCAGAGCTGCTCCTGAAGCCACACAAAACAAATCACTTCTTCCAAGTTCCATATTCTGACTTATTTTTCTAAAACTCTTGAGATTTTTGAGAATTTTGGGACTGCATATAATGAGACAGGAAAAAAATAATGGAGAAATGGTGTGAAGAGGTGAAAGGGGTTGCTTGGTATGTGATGGAACATGACATCAGTGTTAAGGGATTGTTTAAAAAGGTCTTCCAATATCTTCTAAGGAGACAAACAGGATGTAAAGGACATAGAATGCCAAATAATCTTTATTATCAAATTATGTTTTTCATCAAAGCATCAGCTGGACCCCTTTGAACACCTGTTATTTCCCTTGTTATATTCATATGTTTCATTGTTTCATCTGCAAAGGGTCCTGCTGTATTTGTGTTGACCTTTCCTTAGTGAGCAGAAGCTAACGTGAGTCAAACATGATGCCTGTACAAAAGGTAACAGTGAACTCGCTCCTTGCCAACCAATTCATCAAAGGAAGAATGCCTTGCTATGAGCCGTGGCTTCAATTAAGCCTGGACTTTGTACACACGGTTGCATTCAGCCGAAGTAAAATGGAAGCTGCGGGCACGCTGCTGCAGCATCATTACATCCATGCCGTTAATTATCACCTAATTGGCAGACACTGTTGGTTTGTCAGCAGTGCTTCCTTTATGTGCTGCATTCAAGTTTTTAATAACACATATATCCTGACTTTATTCTTGTCATCCTGAGGAGCCAATCATTGGCCAGACATGGAGTGGACTGAGACAGAGGCCCGGCTAGACAAAGAAATTTGGGTGGAACATGGTTGAAGAGACACGGGTGAACAAATGCGCAGACATAAGAAAGCTGACCTCGTCATTGTTGGGCTGTAATGAGGCACATGTGCCTGCAAGAGGAAGATTCCTTCCAGAGGCAGCGTCTTCTTTCTTCTGTTCCCCCTGTAAAGGAGATGTGCTCATGTCGGCGAGGTGTTTCCTGGGCGCAGACTCTAAGGAGATTGGTCCTAGCCCTGCAGGAATGTGATCCATTAACTGCTTAACTGGTCCTCCAATTAGCACATACTCTAACCCCCCCCTCCTCTCCACCGCCGTCCCTCACATCTGCCAGAGCCCCAGTCACTGCTGAAGAGGACGGGAGGGAGTTTTTAACTCTAATTGGGAGAGTTGACGGTTCATGTTTTTGCTTGTTTTATTTTGTAAAGACACCTTGTTAGTCCTGACTTTGAGCAGTGGCATCAGAACAGCTTGTATATTACAGCTACTAGCACTGTCACATACATGAAATTGTCAAATAATTCCAAATAACAATTTACCTACTTTCTTTTATTTACACTCAAAACACCTCATGTAGAAGAAGAGCCATGTATTGGCAGTGAAGACCGAAACAGAAGGATTGGCAGTTTCACTTGCCTTTTAAGCTTTGTAAACAAAAACTGTAAATTCAGTTTTACAGATAACTTAATATGAAGCTTACTACTGAAATACAAAGAAATCTCAAATGCTGGAAAATCATATGAAACATTGACAAAAATATGACAAATCTGTTGGCTCCACTCAGCTGTTTTTATTCAGATGAACCGGGTCGACTGTGGCAATTTAGCAAAATAACTGCAGCTAGCTCAAATACTTGCACTTAGGTGACAGATAAACTGTTGCATCTCTGCTGGTTTTCTCAGTAAAAACATAACCGGTGTGGTGAAGTTGTTTTGAATGCAGAAATCGGTCGGCATTACACGGTCAGTTATGTTGAAACCTTTGTAATAAACGCATACGGGCCTTTTTAAATGTTTGACGGATAATTCTCTGATGAATCATCGTAGTGGGAGTGGTGACACACAGCGCAGGTATAATTGGATTAGGATGAAGGGGCAGCCGTGGCTTTGAGGAGATTAGTGTGAGTGCTGATCCTGTAATTAAACTGCCACAGGAGAGGAGAGAAGAGGAGGAGGGCCAATTGGAAGAAACGATGGCCAGAAAGGGGGAAGGGGTTTGCGTACTGAGGGTCCTCCAGTTTTGGTTGTTAGTGGGTAAAGATGTACAAGTGAAAGTCCTCTTAAGATGGTCCATGGTGGGTTTTTTTTTTTTTTCTTTTTTTTAGGATTTAAATCCTGAACAGTCTGGGGTTTGGTCTACAGATTATCTTTAAAACAAAGTGAGGTGCTCAGGTCTCCCTACGTTACCTTTCCCATTCATGATTTTATTTCCTTTCGTGTCTACAGGCAGAACGTGATCCGGCCAATGGGGGTCCGGCCTGACGGGACGTTAGCACCTCTCGAAGAAACTCTGTGCGATCCAACTGAGGATAACTCCGAATCAGACTCTGACTAGTGCACTGCACATGTAGGCCACGTTTTCCAGGCGACGCCATCTGGGCCCCAACTCATCAGAGGCCGAGTCCCATTTCCAGGGCTGGATCCTTAAAGGGTAGTGGTCAAAGAACCTGAAGGTACCACCACCTCATAGCACAGAAACTTGTTGAATATTCTTAAAAGCTGATTCAGACTCTTATTTTTGACTTGTATTGTCAATCCTTTGCAGGTGATCACAAAGAAGTAAGGTTAGTTTTGCTGATCTAAGTGTAAATATCTGTGGTAAACTCCTAAAAAGTGTCTAACACAGTGAGTTGTAACTGCCGATACTGGATCAGGTTAATTGTAAACACATTCATTTAAGCTATATTACAGGAAACTGAGGCCTGCACACAATATACATGAGGAACATAGAAGGGCCTGGTTCAGATCAGATGTTAAACTCTATCAGTCCAGGTCCTGTTATGATGTTTTCAGTCTATAAATGCAGTTACCGAGGATTCAGCCCCTGAACTGGGACACAGCTGAAGATTTTTAGAGGAAACCGACAGGGCCCTGTCATGCCCATAAGCCATTTTCTGAAGTGGACTCGATGCATGGCGTGACAGGAAGACGGCGGCGGCACCGAAACGCACCAGAGGCCTCCTGGCTGCTGCAGAGTCGTGCACCTTTATCATTCATTTGTACCATTCCCCTTCAGCTGAGAACATAGAGGTAACTGAATTCATACCAGATCATGTTTCTGAAAGCACTGGCATCATGGTTTGTTCATTAGTTTTGTTTCATCATTCCTTCGCGTGTTTGTTTTTCTGAATTTCTCTGTTACACAACGGCCTTGGTAGCTCTTCTTATCGCTCAGTGCACATTACAAACACAGGTTGAAGAAATATCATAGAAAAATCTTTATTCAATTTATTTCTGTTTTAAAAATCGCAGCGCGTGTCCGGCATTAGTCAGAGGGTTTGTGTAAATGTTAAAATCAGGCAGTCCAGAGTGCGTTCTCTCACATTTTATGACTGTAATTATCAATGAAGATTACACACCAGTGAAACTGCCAAGGAAACTTTGAGATATGGTGTGTTGGCCTACTGTTGTCTCAATCAGACATTTTTTCCCATTTAAAATAAGAGTAATATAAACTGGTTGTTTCTGCCTGCTGTGAACTCTTGACAAAGAAATGTGTAAACAGAAATGATTGTTTTCTAGTACTTTGTCTTTTGCCAAATTTGCATGACTTTTTTTCCTTCCTAGATTGAAAATGTACTGTTGGTTTTATATAAATCTAAGAGGTTAATGTATATTTCTTTCTTGTGTTGGCACAGTTTAATATAAAAGCTACAGGCTCTGAATCACATCTTCAAAGTCACTGAACCAGTGACTCTGGAGAATTTACCCAGAATCATCCAACTATAGGATTTCATTATGCTGTGTAGTAATTATGAGTACATGTGACACCAGATCTGTGAGTAACCACTACTGATAACTAGAATAAAAGGACGATTTCAATTATCTGCATTACATTCAACAACCTCCCCCAACAGTTTGGCCCAAACTCAACTTCTAAAATATTCTTCCCATTCAAAATTTAAAGAAAGGGGACAAATTCGAAGGGGAAAAGTGTCCTGGAGGGGTGTTTAAGTACAGTACAAATGACCAATAACTGCATTAGTGCATAAATCTAGCATAATTCACTTAAAATCCAAACGAATCATCAGCATTTACATGTTTTTTCCCTTTAATTTGTTACTCCCGTCTCACACCCTTTTCCATATTACAATCAAAGTGGGATCAATTGCATGTTGATCACTTCTCTATCTGGTAATATAAAACAAGAATAATATTAAGAGAATAATTTTGTTGTTTTTGCACAGTCTTTACATACTGTAAATAGCATTGCACCTATTTTATGTAGTGAGCCTTCCACTGAAATGTTAATAAATTGGAGAATGAGAAGAGTGGTCTGTGTTTTTGGAACTGCACAAAGAAAGGATGGTAATTGTACAGAAGGTTTATTAAATATTGTTTAAAATACAGTGTGGTGCCGATATAAAACATGAACAAGTTACTAACCATTTCCTGTCCATATATAAAACAAACTTCAGGAACATTTGGACTGGACATCTGTAGTGTTTTCAATAGAGTCCGGCTTCCATTATAAGTGCTTTAAATATGCTTGTTTGAACTTAATAAACTGCATGATATAATTTTTTGGATTTACATATAGACATAACATGACATACAGAGGTAAGACGAAGTAGTTTGACTTCACTATGAAAGTAAGTGAAAGCAGGAAATGACATGAGTACAGTACATAGAACGCTCTAAGTTTTAAACATGGACAAACTGTCTCAAACCTTTCCAGTGCTTTTTTTTTTTTTTTTTGAAGCATCAGTTGCTCGGACTTGATGAAGCAGAGCTCTTGCTGTCTGTCTCCGAGTCCGTCTCTTCACTCTCGGCTCCCGGTCTGGATGTTGATTCCAGTCTAACCTGAGGCTCGGACGCTGCCCTGCTCCCTGGACCGCTGGAGTATGACGTATGGATGCTCTGCAGAGACAAACAGGTACTGATGCTTTGACTCAACGTATTTGTTCAGGAGATACTTCCACGTCTCCTTTCTACCCTGGTACTCACACATGTTTTTAGTCAATCACATAGAGTTGGGGACTAGACTATGGTTATGTTTACATTGCAGGCAAATCTGGCCCACAGCTGACTTTTTTATGAGTCTGAACAGTACAAACCCAATTTTTCCCAAATCAGACCCATATACCTATGGTCCTAAATCGGATTCATATCTGATGGTTGGAATGCGACTTCAGTCTAAACGGACATGTCACATTTAATCTTTCAATGACTATTAAATCAATGAAATGTGACAGACATCACAGTACTGCACTGGAGGAGGTGGGACCAGGCAAGATCCATATTTACTTCTGTAAACAGTGTTGACGGCGTATGACATCACATGTACATATATGGGTCACTTCAGGGTCGTAGACTGTTCACACAAGTCTGAAGGAAGTCGCATTTACATTATGCAGGGTTCCTACAGGTTTCTAAAAGTTAAATTTAAGACCTTTTTAAGACTACTTAGAACAGAATTCAATGCCCATTTCTTAGCCATACTGGCAAAAATGTGTGACTCCTGAAATTTAGGAAAATCTATTTATTTACATCAGCAGAGACTGAATATTACATACATACTGAACACAGAACTGAATGTTTTGGGATCATTTCTCACCGGGTGCTGCAAAGTTAGTGATGACTGGTTCCTAATTTCAATATAAATTGTCAGGTTGGAACAGGTGGAAGTGAGTAGAATAACGTTACTTTCTTTGCAGCTTGGACATTTCCCAGACACATTTAAATACAACACAGTGAAGAAGTTTGTGGCAACATAACTTAAGACCTACCATATCAAATGTAATACCTTTTTAAAGACTTTAAGGTATTAAATTCAGATTTGTAAATTCAACTTGCCATTTAACCTAATTACTCTTTTCAGTGAAATCATTGCTGAATCTTTTTTTTTCCTGATCCTGGTGACATTAACAGAGTTCAGTAAAAAAATAAATAAATAAATAAATAAAAATAAAGCCCATGCCTAATTCAAAATTGTAATAAGTCAGGCTTGGGCTTGCTTAAAATCCTACTTATCGTGTCTTAGCATTTTAAAGCTTGAAAGATTTACGCGAGTCATTTCAGTGCCAATAAAAACCCACCTCTGTTTCATGAGTCCTCATCAGCTCCTCGATCTCGTCGTTCCAGCCGAGCATCTCCGCAAACCTGCGGACCGTGACCTCCAGGTCTCCCAGTTCTATGTAGTCTCCTCTCCGCAGGGGGACCTTCTCAAAGGAGCCCACGGCGTGTCGGTTCAGGAGGAGACGTGGTACAGTGGAGCGGACGGTGTTCACCAAACTGGCAAACGGCTCAATCTGAAACAGCAAATTTTTAGTTCAAATATAACTCTGCTCAAGATTTAACCGCGAAAATAGACATATATTTGCGAAGTGTAAAAATTATACATTAGATATTAAACCTCAATGGTGTTGAACACGTTTAAGTTCAGGGGCCACATACAGCCCAATGTGATCTCAAGCAAAATAATAGCACAATAACCTATAAATAATGACACCTCCAAATATTCTTCTTGGTTAATGTGATAAAAATATTTACATTTACTAACTATCCTTTGACAATAAAATGTAAATAACCTGAACAAATATGAACATGCCCGTTACTAAATGTTTTGTGCATTTGTAGATCCAATGTGATCTGTAAGTTGTGTTAATAATAAGCTGGGACGCAATACTCTTGAAATTGAACTTAAGAAATGTCAGGTTGTACATGTTATTCACATTTTCATAATCAAAGACCAAAATTTAGATTATTACTTATAGGTTATTATGAATGTTATATTACTGGTCTGGCTCACTTGAGATCACATTGGGCTGTATGTGGCTCCTGAGCTAAAATGAGCTTGACACCCCTGTTATAGATGTTTGTGTTTACCTGCAAAGACGTCCCCATAATGATGAGCAGATCTGCTTTGGGGAAGTCCTTTGTGTGGAGGAAGTACTTCTGAGGAAGGTCCTCTCCAAAGAACACAACATCAGGCTTGACTGTCGCAGCACAAAACGTGCAAGTGGGGACGTTGTCATTCATAATGGCGTGCTGTCAAACAAACAAACATAAATAAATAAAGCATCGTTCTGGTATTAAATACAGACTCTGTATTAACACGCTCATATTCAGTCAGATGTACCTTAGCCTCTGCAGCAGGATACGGAGTGTAGCACAGGTGACACGAAGCAGTGGCGAATGTACCATGAGCCTCTACAAGTTTATCTTCTGGGATGCCACACACTGAAGAAGATATTCCATATGATGAGGGACAAAAAGAGGAAAAGGTTCGTTTGTGACTGTCTTTACTTTACCATCACAGCTTTCTATCTTGATTTAATTCTGTTTTTTTGTATTTACTTCACTTCTGATTATATTCCTGCATTATATGGTAAAAGGTACACAGATTATATGAATACATGTTATTAATAATCATAATAATAATGCATTAGATTTTCTATAGCGCTTTTCAAGTCACCCAAAGCGCTTTACATTATTGATGCATTATTC
>JAPQRQ010000023.1:9647699-9664633 GCA_037367365.1 Apogon talboti
GGTGGGTGCAGAGATAAATGATACAGAGGCAGGATTCAATAAAGAGGGAAAGAGAAGAAGAAGAAGAAAAAGAAGGACAAGAAGGAGAAGGGGGGGGGGGGTCTTTTCCAAAGCTATTCTAGGCCTTCAAACAACTTCCATGAGGAATGAGTGTGAGTGATCAGGGAGAGGCCGCACACAAAGAAAACAAAAGAGCTACAACCCATAAAACAAGACTGCTTCAGGGGGCAGCAGAGAGATAAGGCCAGGCTTTTCTCCAGCATCACCTTATCGTCCCGCAGAGGGGATGATGGGAAAAGGACGGGAGGGGTCACTGGTACAGAGCAATGAACCAGACCGGCCTGTAGAGTAGAAAATGAGTGGTTAAAAACAGACGTAGATATTTTGGTTCGGTGTGAACGACACTCGGAACCATCTTAAAAATCTCATTTTCATTTAAAGGCACTCAATCTTCTTTCACTTTGGCGCTTTAAAAAAAAAAAAAAAAAGGCTGAAACCCCCACATTTTTTCCCGTGCACATCCTAAAGAACTATTAAAAACAGCAGGAGGGTGAGGGTCTCTGCCTTTGTCTGGGCTCCTCTCAAAAAGACACTGCTGAGTACAGGCAATAAATCAGCCGCCTGGTTATTAAGGTCCCACACGGACCCGGTTCGGAAACATTAACGGGACAAACAGCGCAGACTAAAGTCAGACACACACTCATTAACCTGAACTAACCTGACAAATGACAAAACAAGAGCCACTTCATTGTTTTTAACCAACTTATCAATTCATTTTTATCGACAAGATTATAACAGCATTTTTCACTACTTTTATATCATTTTGACAGTTTGCTTTAAATTTTAACTCAGCTTTACTTTGTGCATATCCTTTATTAGTTTCCACGTTTACTTTTAGTTTTAGTGGAGTATTTGTCACCACAAAAACTGTAGTGTAATAAAAAACATGGATTTGTTTACAATAGATGAACAACCGGCCAGTGTTACGTGGCCAATATGTTAAATAAACAAAATGGTGAAAACTAAGCTTATTTTTTGTACAATTATGTCTATTTCAGCTCATTAAGATACTGTTTCAGCATGTGGTTTTGGCAAAGGCTTATTTTCAAGTGGAGAAAAAAAAAAAAGTCATTTCTCCCATAAGTTTTGTTCATTAGATAAAAATCTGCAATGAAAACTAATTAAGTAACCTGGACAATGATGTGATGAAGCGGGTAAAACAGAGGTGTGATATTCTTTAACATTATATAAGAAAAAATAAGTCTCATTGAGAATTTTTTTTTTTTTTTTTTTTAGATAAAACTGCCTTTCACTACTTTTTCTGTCTCATAACGGTCTAAGTGTGTCACAAATGCTGTTCTTATTTCTTAATGACAATTAAATCCCTGTATAAATGACAAAAGGCTTAACCAGGATTTGAGAGCCCCCTCCTCCTCTTCATGCTTGGCCTTTCACTGGCCTTGTTCTCGCTGCTCCTCAATCAAAAAGCTGAGATCGGTGTGTCCCGGTTTGTTGTGGACCACCAGGACAGCGGCTGCTCTTCTGAGGGTTTACAGTTATCTCATTAGAACCGTCCCACCACTCTGGACACACCTCAGCGCTCAGCCTCCGACTTAAAATCGCACCGGGCTTTTTACCTTCAGAAATAAGCGTCAAAACATCGGACAGTTTGACAGATTTAACACCGAATTGACTTCTACGATCTCAGCAGGTTATCACAGATTATTAGAACGGATTTTCAGTCTAAAGTGGATCAGGAGGTTTTAGTTATAGGTTAAAGGTTCTGTAGACTCTATGGAGTAGCTTTTCTCATATTCTTCAGTGGTTTATGATTCTCTAGTAAGACAATAAAATCAGATTTTTGGTATTTCAAGGCTTTCAGTCAATGATTAAATGTCAGAGTTTTTATTGTTACTTTGTCTTTTAATTTCAGGAGGTGGTCAGTATTTTAGTTTTATTTTGAAAACCTGACTGGTTTTGGCTAGAGCTGGACAAAAATTCTATCTTGATTTTTTTTTTCAGTGTTATGGATGATTTTAATCAATTGTCTTCTCTTTACACAAACTGCAGACAAAACATGATTAAAAAATACTCTGTCTTTAATAAATTATGTTATACAGAACTGGAGAAACACATTCACAATGATTATACTACAAGAAGGAAACAGATTGAATGCTGAATTTTTGTTGCAACTTATTTAAATTTTTCCCAAATTTCACAAAATGAAACCTCAATTTGGCAAATTAAAATGGATATAATTCTTAGGCCTTGTTAAAGTTCAGTTTTTATTTAGTTTTTCCAGGTATTATGAAGAAAGAATCCTGAATCAGGCAGTATGAAAGAATGCATGACACTACAAAAGTACTATTGTTTATGTGATATCACATTGTGCGTCACTATCTTACACTTCAACACCATCATTCTACATCTGTTATATTGGGACAAAGTGTTACAGCGAGTGTAAATAAAAGGGATATAAAAAAAAAAGCAGCTGACTTTACCTGCATTTCTATTCTATTTTAGTTAGTGTTACATAGATCACTGTGGTTTTTCTTTGGTTTTCGTGTTTTTAAAACCTTTTCTCAGTTATTGATATTCTTTATCAGTGTTCATTTTAGTTTCGTTCTTATAATCCTGTTAAATAGTCAGATGAATGTTGGGTGGAGCTGTGCTGTAACGTCAGCACATTGTAATTCACTGTGTGTACAAATGATAATGAACGTCGTAAGTCGAGCCTCTGACGCAGTTCAGTGGTGTAAACAGGCCTTTGGGTGGAGGAGCTTTAACCTCCTCAGACCCAGGAAAGCCACAGGTTTTTGACTTTGGGCTTTTTTTTAATTAAATAATTGCTTATATTGGAAACATTATGATGCAACAGTTTTTTCAGATGCATGCTTAAAAATTTTTATGGAATGTCATTTGCAATGGACAGTTTTGGGGTTTTTTTGTATAAAGCTGTGAATTTCTTGTCCTCATACGTGGACAGAGGGTCCTAGGAGGTTAAGGTCATGACTTCAGTCAGATGACGAGAAGGACTGACTGTCCACTAAAACAATTATGTGCAGATAATGGAAACTAATCTGTAAATCAACATTTGAATTCACAGCGGATTCATTGTAAAATATTTTCAAATATTAAAAATCAGAGATAGACCATTAAAAGACTCTGGATGGACATTTATATAACTTGGCTATGACACAAACCAGTGGAGAATATCAGTCTCCTAAACGACAAATACTAACGGTGAGGGAAAGCAAGATTTTCACAGTTAGTTTAATCTTCAGTTTTATATTTATTGATTCATTGATTTTGTGGCTAATGTTCAGCATTTTAATATATTTATTACCTTGACTTAGAGATTTGGTTTAGTGGTTTCTAATTAAGTGGAAGATATTTCCCGACACTCACGGTGCCTTTTCAGTCATAATATCGGTGGATTAATCAGGTATCTGTTTTCTACTGATTCAGATTATCAGCCATTATCAACATATCAGCTGTTTAAGAGCCATCATCGGTCAAACTCTATTAAAAATATCATTACCCTCATAGTATAATTGCCAAAGTCATATTTTTGGCATCTGCGTAACATTACTCTCCTAACACTGCTGCCTCATTTTACATCATTGGCTATGACCTGAAAAAATATGACTTAGGCAGTTATGCCATGCAGCTAATGATATAATACCTAGAGAAAGTTGAAAACTTCAGCTGTTTTTTCAAACTACAAGTCCAAAACCTAAAGATAATTTACTTTATAATAACAGAAAACACACAAAAGTAGTAAATCCCAGAATTATATTAATAATATTAATAGCACTTTTAACAAATCAAGTTCTTTCATTAGTCATTTAAAGGAAACGAGAAGCACAATAGACTTAAAAGGGCCAATATTTCTTGTTTTCGTACATTTTCAGTTACAGTGTCTGTGTAATTCTAAAACATTTGTGATTTCCCAGAGTGCACTGCTCAGAGCCCTACTTAACCAGCAGCTCAGCACTAACGACTGAGTGTAAAAAACATGTTGAACATGTCTGCTGTGTGTTGAAGGAGCTTTGGCTGCGTTTAATGAGGGGCTTTTCCCCTACAACCCCACCATTTAACCCTCCACTTACAGCAAAATTGAGAACAGCCGTCTTTGATCTCTGCTTCCACCCCACGCCGCCGCCACCACCATCACCCCGACCAGGGCCAGACATGGCAACAGGCGGCCTGGTTGCCATGGAAACCTGTTCATTACTTACTTGGAGAGGCAGCAGCTCTGTGTTGTCTTTCCCCACCTGCTCACTAATGACATATCAGCCTGTGTAGCAACTTTGTCGGACTCTCAGTTGACACAATGCAGCTAGTGCTAATTTGTCTTAGTGTATTGTTTTCCGTCGCAGAGGGGGAGACGCGAGCGGCGGAGACCTAATTTTGCATAGTGGTTCGATGACTAAATAATGACTCCTGCCCTGTTGAATCTTCTGAGGAAGTACGGGCCCTACATTAGAAACCAATCTAGGATGCCATGTGTACATGTACAGGCCGTTCAGGAGACCATATCTAAAACGCTGGTCTACAAAGAAGCATTTCACTAAAAGATAAAAAAATAAATAAATAAAAAAAATTTAAATTTAGAACAATTGTTATATTATCTGAAGCTCTTACACTATCAGTTATTCTGCCAGTTTTGTGCTGATCAAAGGCTCAATACATATAGATTTATCATTGAGGTTCCCAAACTTTTTCAGTACAAGACCAAAAAGTGAACTTTAGTCACCCTGGGACCAAGATCTACTGAAATATAATCGTTTACATTTTTCCTGACTCTTCCACCTTCAAAATAAGGTTGAATTTCCTGCCTGATCTCTTCCTAATACTGCGTTCTTTGCACAGGAAATATTCTTTTGGCTCTGAAATATCACAGAATTACAACTACATATTATTGCCATAAAGCAAGCAGATAATTAGAAGGGGAAAAAAAAAGGAAAGTACTTTTTTCCTCATTGATTTCTAAATCTTTTCCTTAATCTCAGTGAATATTCAATATGAATATACTAATGACTTCAATCTCCAATTATGTCTCAAATTTTCCCTCATAAATCTGTGAATTTTTCCTCGTACACACTGTTGCCCATAATGTTGGAATCAAATATTTTACCTCTTCTTACGAAACAATTGTAACGATGTGATTTATTCTTAATAGATAAAGTGTAACTAGGACTCAGAGTGTACTCATTGCACTGGGTCAAAGGTGATTACTGATGTGTATAAATACGAATAAAAAGAGGAATGTGTCTGAAAATAACATTACTCTAACTTTATGGGCAACAGTGTATTTATGACTCTGTAACAGAAGAGAATGTACATCTTTTTCTTGTAAATTTGAGGTTTTCCCTTCCAATGTATGACTTTTTTTTAGTTCTCATAAATTAGGCTAGTGAGTTTAATGTTGAAGAATTCAGAGCTTTTTTGCTTTAAATATTACCCGTCTCCACAAAGTTTTTTTTTTTGTTTTTTTTTTAAAGGAACAGTGCATATTAATAAACAGAATACGTGCCAATACACAATATTATAGCCAAGGCTAATATCCATCTTTAGTCCCTACGTAAAACAACATAGCTCACATAAGAGTACAATCCAGTGTACTCATTCAATAGACAAGTAAAACACATACACACACACATTATACACACACACACTTAACCCCAAGAAATGTTCAAATGTTATAAAACAGAAGAATATATATTCATTTGTCAAGTTGTCGCCAGTAGAGTAAAGATACTGCTGTATGTTATAGTTAAATACTGTTCATGATTGTTGTTGAATCATTGGTGCACAGGGTTGTGTACTTTCTTGGTTACAGAACAGCCCTTTATGAAAGTGTGTTGAACCTGAGGTTATACTGCCACCTGCTGGAAGAAATAACTCACTACAGATAAACACATTGGCCCAGGTCTTCACACACAAGTTAGTATTAAAAACCTCAATTTACACTTCTCAGGTGGAAAGAAGTAGGCTAGACTAGATACTAACGATATTTATATTTTGCTCCCCGTCCTCCTCCAATTTATCTCATTGTAAAATTAATGGTATATTCCAAATAAACTTTCACTGGACATTTGTTCATCTCACATCCTGAAACATAAGAGTATATTAATCAGCAAGTCACTATATACAGTGATTCAGTATTCAGATCCAAAAGTACCACAATACCACACTGAAATTATCCACTACAATAATGAAAAATACTGTAATAATTACTGTTGTACATGTTTAAGGTTGGGTCTGCTATATTCTGTGAGACGATCTGATTTTTGTATTACTGCTGTCCTGTGAGAAGCTCAGAAATAGCTTTAGAAAGAGCCACACAGGAACAGCTTCAGTTTATTCACAGGTATTAAAAATTAACACATGTGGAGATAAGTAATCTTCACCTAACAGGAGAAGTGAAGTGCAATGTTATTATAATTACCCACTTTATCTGCACTACTGATTTGGTAATGACTACATCTGGACACATAGTCATATTTGTTTTAATGTTTATATCTGACCACTACTGTAAAAGAATTTGAAGTGAAGTAAAAAGTACAGTATATTTGCTTCCGAGATGCAGGGGAGGGGAAGAAACCCTATAATACCTAAAATGAAAAATAAGTTAAGAAGAATCCCCTCAACTAAGTACTTTGTGATGTTCTACTGATTACTAGCATTGCAGTTTGCAGGTTTTCACCACAGATCTGTTGCAGCCTATGCCCAGAAGACAATCTGCATTTCATGAGCATTACTCGTCCCCAGGGGCACCGTAAGAGGGAGAAAAGTGATGACAATTCTAAGGGCCCATGACTGACAGGATCCCTAGAGAATAGAAGATTTTCCAAAAAATTCATATGACGATTATTAACCTATCACTATAAAGGAATGTCTGCTTCACAAAGTACTAATGAATGCATTTGTTTCTTTGCATTAGTTTTGTTTTGGGCAAAAAGGACTAAAACCCAGTCAGCCTCCACCATGTGTAGGTGACACTGTTATGCTAGAGATAAGTGTGGAAAAGGAGGGAGAACTGAAGGACAGACTATACTATAGTGTATTTGTATATCAATGTGAAAAAAAATAATACTGTTAACCCTTTAAACCCTGAGCCTAAAATGCTCTGCCTGGACTTTTTTTTTCCCTTATTTTGACTAACTAAAAGATTATAATATAATATGCTGTGAGTGAGTCCATTTGCCCATTTTTCCGGACCACTTTTTTTCCCCAGCTTTTTCAAATCTAGCAGTCATTTACAATTTACTGCATGTTATAATACTGCTAAAATGGCTTCTTCTCTAGGCTTTAGTACAGGCATGGGTGAAATTACCGTAATGACCCAATAAAACCTATAAAGCGCAACGTCTCAGGTTTCAGAAACCGTTGGAATTTTTCCATTTGCACAAGCAGTGAAAGAGTTACAGCCATCCAAACTGCATATGTGCAGGGTGCGTCAACGATGGCACGTCAGGTTTCAAAGAGTTAAAAAAAAATATGACTCAAACGTAAAAGCACAGCTTGCAGCTTTCTCATCAATCTTGCAACAAATCATAAAATATAATGTAAGCAAAATATTGATCCATGCCTGCATGGTGTTATATTTTTAAGGTGTAAATGGTTTGCTGTATTGAAGCCCAAAGTGATATTTTTTTCACAGTCAGGGGCCCCAAATCCCTGGAAGCAGCCCTGCTCATCTATATGGTTACAGATGCAAACATTAGCCTGAAGCAAACACCCTGGAAATCCACCCAAAAAATCAAATTGATCCATAGTAAGTATTAAAATATTCTTTTAAAAATCCATATCCATTTGCTTATTTCACAGCTGCATCTGCTTTAATCCACGTTAAATAACATTAGCATGGAGATGTGGGCTAGCTGAGTCCAGTGTGCAGGAAACCCAGGCTCTGCTGTTGAACCTCGGGTTTGTTCTGATTAAAACAGCTCCATGTATGACTCAAACCCTGTGTAGATGTGTTCATGGTGTGTATCTACCTGTGTGTCCGGAGAGCGGAACTTTCCAGCGGTGAACACAAGGCGACGGCACAGCGGAGTTATCCGGGCCACTCGGACTGGCTCTACATCCACAGGGGAACTCGGTGAGCCTCTGAAACACCAACCACAGGCCTTCAGGTCAGAAGATCCAGAGCACAACTTATCTCCTGATGGAGTGAGGATGGATGTTCAGATGACAGACCTGTCACTCTGTTTCTGTTTCCGGGTACTAAATAAATCAGTACAAACACAGGCGGGAAAGCGGCGCAGGGAGGTCACGTGGTACAGTACTTCCGCTTGAGTATTGGAGAAAACAAAGCACATGTGATAACAGAATAGCCATAAAGATGTGTTGCATACTCATAAAAAAAGATAACAATAGCCCACAAATGTATGAAAACTGTTTATGAAAATTGTTTATTCGCAACTCAAAAAATGCAACGAAATCCATTCATATGTGCAAGGAATTATTTAAAGTGAATCAAATTTTAATTGAATTAAACTGTACTGGAAAAATTATATTTTGTATATTGACTATTGTCTGTTGCTTATGATGTTTCATTGTGTTGTTGAATGCAAAGAAATAGAGATAGATAGATAGATAGATAGATAGATAGATAGATAGATAGATAGATAGATAGATAGATAGATAGATAGATAGATAATGATTAAATAACGATAATAATAACAATAATAACAACAATAAAATTAGCAATCAAACCTGAATTAGAATCACCTCTTCGTTTATTCTATTATTAGGAAAAAAATCGAATTTTTAAAATGTTCATTTAATATATTGTAATTATTTATCCCTGGTAAACTAAAAAAAAAAGCAACAAAATCCATTAGTATTTACCTAGAATTCTTTAAATTGTAATAATTACACCCACTTTTTTTTATATCTTTTTTATTAGATTTTGTATATTGTTAATTGTCTATTGCCTTTAATATTTGATTTTCATTGTTGTGGTTACTAATAAAGTTTGTTAAAAAAAACAACAAAGACAAAATATATGAAAAGATAATAGATTAGTCTAAAAAAACCGAAAGAAACAAACTGATACTCTGTACTGGAGAATATTAGTCTTATCATTCCTGAAGTCAAAGAAACCTATTTAAATGTACATCATAAATGTCTATATTTAAATTCGATTAAAATCTCTGACACATTTTTGCAGCATGAAGATTATTAATTATTGTTGTCTGAATGTATAAAGCACACAAAATGTATGTAAAAGAGAAATGTAATAAAATGCACAAACTAGTTCTTTGTGGTCTCTCAATAAAAATTCCAAGCAGCTTTTTTAGGTTAGGGACAAAAAAACTCTATAACAGGGGTGTCAAACATACGGCCTGTGGGCCAGAACAGGTCTGCCAAAGGTTCTAATCCAGTTTATGGGATGAACTTGTGAAATGTGAAAATTACACTCTGATATCACAGAGTGGCTTTATTTATCACAACACAATGCAACTGAATTCTGTCACAAAGTTTGTCAAAAAAATAGTTAGCCACAACCTTATTTTCAAAGGCTAAACCAATGGCCTTGACGGATTCTCCTTTTGTGCCCAGTCTGACCCCTTTATACATGTTCCAAATTAAACTGGTAATTGTGAAACCTTATGGAACAGTATTACTTATGTATTCTCTAAACTGTGACAGTGCTTGAGCATTATTTCCTCCATTGTTGACTGATTTATAGTCATCGTCTTATTTCTGTCCATTCTACATGTGCAACGTAACAGGTTAAAAATAGAGGAAACATGACTGAGATATGGAGTTTTTGTGTCAGAGATATGATGAAATGACACATGAAAACCTCTAAACCACATAATAACAGGCACCAACTTTAGTCAGCCTTATTTTCTTCCATGCTGGTGAAAAAGGGGATAGTTTCACATAATTACTATTCACAGTTGTTCTGAATACACCATAAGAGTAGTAGCGTTAAGACTGTCTCTGTATTGTAACTTATATGCAAGAATATGGTTTATGTCTTCATCAGACTACTTGTTTGTTGTGAAATGTTTTGTGATCCATCCATAAAGTTTATTCAGATCAAAACTAGATCACACACAAACACAGATATATAAGACACACTTCGTCCTAGTCTATCCAGTCTAATTTTGTAGAATTTTTGTCAGATTATACAGATGATTAACATTTCTCTAACAACTATTAGTTTTTGTTTTTTGGGAGAAATATTTGCTTTTTTATAGCCAAGTGGACTACGAGTTAAACAAAGAGAAAACTTAAATAATAATTGTCTTTGGAGTCAAGGAAGAACAGATCAGAAAGGTTAACCCTCTGTTTCATTAAGTAATGTTAAAAAGCAACCAAGCCAGAAATCTAGGTGTGGTCATGGACACCAACCTGAATGTCAACAGCCAAAATAGATCTCAGCTGGGTTGGACCAGTAAAATACTATGATAACAACCTATAAATAATGACAACTCCAACTTCTCTCTTTGGTTTAGTGTGAAAAAGTAAAATTACATGAAAATATTTACATTTAAAAACTATCCCTTCAAAATAAAATATGAACAACCTGAAATGTCCTGAGGGAAATAAATGCAATTTTAACAATATTATGTCTGTTACTAAATGTTTTGTGCCTTTTTAGATCCACTGTGATCTACGTGCACATGTGTAAATAATAAGCGGAAATATTGTTAAAACTGCACATATTTTTCTTAATAAATTCCAGGTTGTTTGTTGTTGTTCATGCTATTGACTTTTTTTAAAAGAATAGTCTGTACATGTTAAACATTGTGATGATAGTTTTTTCATTCTAAAATATAGAGAAATGTTTGGAGTTGACATTACTTACAGTTTATTATGTTATTGTTTTACTGGTCCGGCCCACTTGAGATCATATTGGTCTATATGTACTTCGATTGCGTTCATTTTGTCTTCTTTTATAATAGTTGATAGCGTTTCTTTGCAGTCAAAATTTGTCTGATAAAAAGAAACGCTATCAACTATTGGTCTATATGTGTTCTCTGAACTAAAATGAGTTTGAGAACCCTGGATTAAAGGATGGAAACTGGGGTTAACGTCACTTCCGCTTGATATTGAAGATGAAGAAGAAGAGGAGGAGGAGATGAATATTGTTTTAGGATGTCCCTCCCACCAAAGTTACTGTAAAAACCAAGAAATAATAAATACGAACAACAAGAATAAACTTTTATCTTTTGATATTTTATTGGTCACTTTGTTTCTAAATTCTGTCCCCCATAATTTCTTCCTCTTGTGATCATTTTCAAATGTGGCTCCTGATTTCTTTAAAAACCCTCAGATCATTCTAAAACACTAACGCTGCTGCGTTAGAACGTTGTCACTCACATTTACACAAGAAAATGTAAGTGTCTGACTCACCGTGAACTAAAACGCGTCAGTAATAACAGTTCTTCAGATGGTTGGAACTTCTTTTTGCAGTGGGACTGTATGTAGTTCTGTGAGCAGCTGTGGACAGTGTGTACCTCTGTGTGTTTTTATGGGTGGAGACTGAGGTTGTCCTCCAAAAACACATAGGCAGACAACAAAAGTCAGCTTCACCAGCAGCAGCTACATAAGTACGGGCTTTAAAACCTGAAAATAGTCCTGGACGGTAGGATTAAAAGGCCCGCTGATAGCGCATCCGGTTTTCATTGGGTCCGTTTGTTAACGTTTAACAAGGTAAGTGTAACCATTAGCTCGTCGGCTTCAGTTGTTTGTGACTGGGAGAGAGTCAGCCATGAAAACTTCTGCAGAACCAACACTACTTGGGGGGGAAAAAAGTTACACTGTTTGATCCGACAAACTCGGATAAGAGCCGAACCGGACTGGCCCGGTCCTGGCAGACTGGCACAGGCTGAAATATGTACAAAACGGGCGATTTTTAGGGCCGTTAAAGGTGAAAAACTTTTAGTGATGTCTGGTATTTGCGGAGTGACGTGTCTGTTTTGATGAAGACTCGACAAATCGACTGCTTATGGCGATGAGACTTCGCTAAGGCAAGTCTGCGACGATAAACACGACAGAAACACGTTTTTATGGCTGTACAAGAGAGACGGCATCAAATTTTAGATGTGTACTTGAAGGCATCAGTGGCTCTTATCTGTGTTAGTCTAAGATTTGCTTAGCTTTCAAGCTAACGTTAGCAAAACACCCAACATTGCTAGCACCTATGTGGCTACGGATCTACTGTAAACATCTATACAACCGAGTTAAATATTTGCATTTCACTTAAGTCTAACGGTGAAAATGTTACCCGTTAGTGGTTTTTTTTATTATTATTAAATTTGCCCTACGAGAATTCATATGTAATCCAACGCAGAAGATGTTGGAGTACGTATTTTATTCTCTACAGACTTCATTATTGCCATAATACGTTATAGGCCCAAAATATAAAGTCCAAACAATGACAGAAAAGCTGGTTAACATATTTGTATCTGATGGTAATGTTTTCTTTCTTTACAAACTGTATGTTGTGTTTCATAAACCACACGCAAATGTACCACATACAGACGCTATGTAGAATCAGTCTGTATGAAATATAGGGATTTGATATGTTCACATACAAGTGGAGCTCAGATAAAATATATTTATGTGGAGAATTTGTTGTTTCTGAATTCATTAATGTTATAAACTCATATTTTCATATATCTAGAGGATGAACGTTTGTGTTGATTGCATCACTTTACAGCTACCATTTACATCACTTTTGAGATAGAGGGTAGACAATACTGGATTTATATTTAAGGCTGATAGTTTGCAGCGGAAAAATCCAACAGCCAGTTGATCAGCCCATATCATCTCAGCCCCTATCCTAAAAATAAAAATGTATATTGCAAAATGAATTATGCATGTTGGGAACTAATGATATTTTATTGTATTAGAAATCAGATAACTGAGTAAAATCAAGAAATGTGTAACTGAGCATTAAACTAACCCTAAAACATATCGTTGTGTGTGTGTTTTGTTTTTTTTAATCTATTTTGAGGTATTATGTGTTTTCAAATTGTCCATTTTCAGTTAAGAAGCATCAAGCAACCAGCAGCTTTGGAAATTGTCTGTCACTTGTCCTCTCAGTACATAATATGGGAACTTCTATAAAGCCAGTACTTCCACACTACTTGTATCATGCAGTATAACATTTGGACACTGTTTCTTTAACCTGTTACTCAACTCTGTAACTGTGAACAGGTCTGCCTTGTTTTAAAATCAGCAGCACACCCAAAGCAAGCTGTGGCCTCAGACTTTTTACACATTGATCCGTCTATTCCTGCTAAAAGTGTTGACATTACTTAAATGTTCGACCATAACATCATGAATGCTCATCTGTGTTGCTTGACATTGGTGTACACTAACTGTTACTGTCTCTAGATAATTGTTTTTAAATATCTTACTTTGTTTCAGAGAGATGAGTCAGGCAGAGGAGGTGCCTGAGGAAATGCCTGCATACCTCAATGATGAGCCAGTTGCTACAGGTAAAAAACGTGGGAATCCCTTGGAAATTTCAATACATTCATTCCAACTTGTTCAATGTTTTTGTTATCATGTATGAGAGTCACCATTTTTAGCTTCTTACTGTTGAAAATGTACACGTTTTCTTTCTTTTCTGTCTTTTAGATATAGTATATTCGGGTTTGACTGATCAAACCAAACAAGTCATCACTTTTAGCTGTGGAAATTGAGATTAAACAAATATACAAAAAAAGCAACGAGTAAGATGCCAGTAATCAGTATAAATTGTCTTCATCTATTGTGTCAGTGGTTACTGAAGTAAAGCAGACTAAACTTTAAACCATGTCAAAACAAGCACTTTATTTATGGACTTACATCTCCATCATTTGGTTGGTTTTTAATACTCTTGTAGAAATGTGATTGCTGGATTTCTTGACATTGCAGTTTCAACTCCAAGCACATTTAAGCATATTAATAAGTTAATGTGGAAATGTGCATCAACATTATTATAGGTTTGAAATTGTGAGTATTAATAGAGTTGTGTTTGTGATTTTTAGCTTAGTTTGCTGTAGTTGTATGAGTAGTTTTGAGTTATTTTAAGGAATTTTAAGGAGTTTTAATGAATTTGCATTAATAGAAATATTTAGCAAAATGAACATTTTTGTCTACATTTTGGCCTCTCATCCACTCATAAACAGTGTCTTAGATCACTAAAATATTTTTTTTCCCCCTTCAACATCTTCCAGCCTTTAAAAACTGATTTGTTTATATCTGTGTGGACATAGAAAACGATGGCATCAGTTCCCAACATACACATACCAGTTATTGCGATGTGTACCTGAAACATCAAATATAGGTCTATAAGTCAGCATGTTACCTGCAGGAGATCAAAGTGTGCACAGATGTACTGGTGTTGTGGCAAAATCTGTATAATATATGTAACACACTACGACAGCCTGAACACTTAACCAGCAAGATGGTGCTCAACTTCTTGACAGACTTAAACCTCTGTGTCTGCTGCGTTTAATAGTATCTGAAGGTCCACACTGTCCTCAGTTTAAAGTCCAATAGAAACAATAATCTCAGTGTTTGTAGACATTTTTGTTTTGTAGTTTTGTTTGTAGCATTGTGTTAAACAGACGTGGAAAATGGAAATAATAACATGGGCATGGCATTAGTGTGTGTTACGTGTAAGGCTGAACCGTTTGATTAAAAGTCATATTGTTAATGGACATTTTACATTTCGGATTTTGAGTCTCTTTAGTTGGTTATCAGGGAAAATCCTTAGGAATGTAAAGTCGAATATGACAAAATAAACTAGCAGTAAAAAGAAATGCAAAAACGCGATAAAAAAAATACAACAACTTAAAGAAAAATACACAGTGATGCAGGATATCCAGAATAATTTACAAACAATATCTTTAGAGTATCAGCATTTTTCATACTTTATTTTTGGTGTTGTTACGTAACAGTGAATTTTACAGCGTTAATCTTGTTCTAAATTACAGACAACAACAAGGACCACCCACAGACACAGCCGGGCCTCTTTGGTAGGGTGGCAGGAGGCGTTTACGGCGCTACGAAAGGTGCTGTAGGAGCGACGGTGAGCAGCATGTCCTGGCTAGGGGGGAAGAGCCTGGACCTCACCAAGTCGGCCGTCAGCACCGTAGCCTCTGTTCCTGCGATGGGCGTGGGGCTGGTGAAAGGAGGAGTATGTGCTGTAGCTGGAGGAGTGACTGCTGTCGGCTCTGCGGTGGTCAGCAAAGTCCCCATAGGAGGCGGTAAAAAGAAGGACAAGTCTGACTGATCGGAAGAAGAGTTGCAAGCAAACGCACACAGCCGAGATTGTGAGCTGAGCAGGAAAAGAGCAACAGAGGACTCAAAAGTTCAGTGAAGGTTTGGTGAGGGGGTCTGGTTTTTTGTCCTTAGTTTGTGCGTGTTTCTTTTTTTTTTTTTTTTTTTTTTTTGTTAAATTGATGCATATAAATAGGACTTTCTGAAATATCTTAGTGTTCTGTAATTGTGTGACTGAGCATCATTCACTCATACAACACACAACTCTGAGGCTGTTTTAGTTAAGTATTAGACATGTTGTCATTTGGTTTGCTCAAGTACACTGCTGATAATGCCTCAAAATGGTTTAAGGCCTCGATTTTTCATTCCTGGCTTTTCATCATCGTACAGAGGTTTATTAGTAATGCCATAATGAATCACTTGTGAGTGTGATTGCCTGTGGCTCTTCTGGGGAATGGTAGTGTGTTGTTGAGAGGGCATCTAGCCAAGCTGTGCTAACATAGAAAGTGCTCCTAATGAAGGCAGAGTGCATTATGGGTCAGCTGGATTGAACAGTTGCTCTCTTGAGACTCAGATCCTTAACCCTTAGACATTTAGGCATGCCCTTTTGAGTCTCACAAGCCCGTATTCACACAAAAGTGCACACTTACACAAACACACAGAGACACTTAACCTTTCCGGCCCACAGGTACTGTATTAAAGGTTCGGTGCATGCATTGAACATCTCGACAAAACAATTAAAAGAGGTGATGATGAGGTTGTCTGTATGAAGTATGGCACCTTATCAGCATAGCACTTCATTTGGTGCAGGTATCGAGGCAAGTGTACACCCAGCATCTTTCTCTGCCTCCTTTTGCTGACATCTCATTAGAGGCATGTCAAGTCCCTCCGCACAATGTTACCATGATTATGCTGCGTGGTTTACCATGATGGAAGGAAAATGAGAGGAGCTTGAAGCTGGATTCTGCTCTCATCATAGAAGTGATAGAACTAGGGGGTGGTAATTGTGGCACCAGTGGAAAAAGGAGCTTTATAATCTTTGAAAACAGCAGTTATCAAATGAGGTATTGTATCAGCTTTAAACTTGTTAAATACCTCAACTTTGGAATACACTGTATGTGAAGAAATGTACTTATATGCATTTGTAGAAGCGTTGTACTTTAAAAATGAGCATGAAAACAGCTTCTATTGAGTTCTGTGCTTCTTATATACTCCTTAGTGTGTAACAATATCTACTGTTAGCTTAGAAATGGAGTCAGTGAATATCAAAAGGTGACTGGCTCCCAACACAAGCTTTACATAAGCAGACAAGCATTTGCAAGCATCTTACGTTTTGCACCTTTAACCCTTTATAGGGCACTCAAAGAAATACTCAACATGTCAACCTTAGTGTGTTATTGGAGGACATAACAAGACTTTACTACTTTTGAGACATTTTTCCCAATTTTTAAATTTTTTTGTTATGTAGAAAATCAGGGTTAATGAAGTTACCATATTTGGTTCCATACCCATAAGTGTCAAAAAAAAAAAAATTCCAAGAAGTATTTTTACATATACTTCTTGGATTTTTTTTTTTCATGTAAAGTGAAAGGAACATGTATTTTACAATAGTAGAACATCACTTTTAGAACATTACAACATAAGTGCTGATCCAGACACCTGTCAACATCCACATTATCCCTTTGAAC
>JAPQRQ010000023.1:9672404-9693076 GCA_037367365.1 Apogon talboti
GACGACAGAAGGCTTGGAACCTGGGATCTCTGTTGAATAGAATAGAATAGAATAGAATAGAATAGAATAGAATAGAACAGAATAGAATTATAACAAGTACAGTGCCATCCATTCTGTACATCATATATAAAACCTACTGTAAACATACAAATAAAAGCAGCAAAAATAAATAGGTAAAAAAAAAGCAGAAACCCATCACTTACACACAAGCATACATTCTGCTATTGCACGGATCCCTTTAAAACATATTGCACATCAGATGTGTTTTTCTGTATTGAATGCTGTGACTGTCTGTCAGACCTGCACGTGTCTACAACAAGACATGTACAGGTTTTATGTGATGTGACACACATAATCCTCCATTTCTAAATCGAGAATTAGTGAAGGATGAAGAATCTCTGGAGACTTTTAAATGAAGGCCTTTTCTGCAAAATATTCTGTTCTGACTCAGACTTGTGTCCCAGAAACAGTGTCTGTAAGATACAGATTCATAGAAATCTGCCTTTTCCTGTATAAAATGTTAAATAGATTCCATTACAACAAAGGCTACATCTTTGGAAAATACTAATAGTTTTGTTTGACATTCATCATGTAGCTTGTTAAAGCGAAGAAAGGATCTGATAATAGCAAAGTACATTTAATAAGTTTTGCAGAAAAAATAGAAATGACCAAATGTTACAGTAGAAAATCAATGACACTTTGAAACACCACTGTTATGAACATGGTTTGTAACTCAACCAGGAGGAGAGAGTTGCATGATGGGCCTTTTGTTGCTTCATCAAGAGGAGTATAGGTGGAATCACAGTTTCATCGCAATTAAAGGGGCAATTTGTAATATTTTTAGTTTAATAATTAAACATTTTCAATAGTTTTGACTTACTATTAAAGATGTCAAAGTATTGTGTTGCAGAGATGTGTCACATTGGGCCTGATGTGTGTTTTAGTTTAGTACATATTATCAGATAAAGTAAGCTGTGTGATGTTGTTAGAGGGATGATTCTGTTTGCCTTAGGTGTAGCTGGAAGTAGCAGGTGGCTCATGCAACATGACTATATATACAATAGCAGAAAAAAAGTGTTCCAATGCCCTTAACCTCCTAATACCCAGGAGCCCCACAGGTTTTTGAGTTTTGTTTTTTTTTAATTAAATAATTGCTTATATTGGAAACATCATGACGCAACAGTTTTTTTCAGATGCATTCTTAAAAATTTTTATTGAATGCCATTTGTGGTGGACAGTTGTTTCTTTTTTTGTTTTTTTTTGTATAAAGCTGTGAATTTCTTGTCCTCATATGTGGACAGTGGGTCCTAGGAGGATAAAATTATACATAATCTCAAATATCATCATGAAATATTTGCACAAAAATCAGACACAAACAAACACAAGCAATTTTTTTGTTCATTATTTGCAAGAAAAAATAACAAAACTAAATTCTTGGCAGTTTCAACATGTCATGCCCTGGAGTCGTCTCATTATCTTGCTGAAACGTCCAGTTTTGACCTCAACAGACCAGTGTACGTGCACAAGGGAGCATGTGGGTTTGGAGGATGGAACAATACTTGGCAGAGTTCAATGACTTAACAGTGATTCTTAATGTAATATATCACAAATGCACAGGGTGTCCAAAAACTTTCTTCCACCACCTTTTATTATACTCTGTTGCTGATATTGCAGGACTGTGATGCTTTGCATTAATCTACAGAGATATAGGCAGGAAATCTATATGAAAGCAATACAAAAACATATGGAGAAGAATAAATGTGACACCAAACAGGCTGATTCTGACTCCCACCAGTTACAACATTAACCTCCCAAGACCCTCTGTCCACGTATGAGGACAAGACATTCACAGCTTTATACAAAAAAAAACAACTGTCCACCGCAAATGACATTCCATAAAAATTTTTAAGAATGCATCTGAAAAAACTGTTGCATCATGATGTTTCCAATATAAGCAATTATTTAATTAAAAAAAAGTCAAAACTCAAAAACCTGTGGCTTTCCTGGGTCTGAGGAGGTTAAAAATGTGTCCAAATCTGAATTTACAGAATGATGATTATAATGTGACGTATGGTGTGGTGATAAAATACCATACATGTGTACTATAATAAAAGATTTTGTAATACCCAAGTACTGTAGCAGCAAATTTGTAAAGCTTAAAAAAAACAACTATAGAATCTGCAGTTTATGTCTGGATATTATAAAGAGTGAATATAGTAAAATTGCAGAAACAACAATATGAGTATCCACACAGTTGCATGACACATTATCAACACATAACATTTGGAAACAACCTGCTCAGAGTTGTGTTTGAGCAGCTGGAACTTTTTATTTTCAACAGTGTAGCACACAAGTAACTTTTTCAACATGGGGAATAAATGATGGAAAACAACATTTACATCTCAACGATTTGGAATTATCAGGATCAATATTTATTTATTTAATACAGTCGCTATTAACACATTGTATTATTCAAGATACTTTTGCCTTTATAGAAGATAATACAAAGTGGACAGAGACAGGAAAGACGGGGTGATGTCCAGCTCCATGTCACTGCAGTAAAATGACGGGCTGCGTGGGATGTTCTCTACCCCAGCAAAATCTATTATTGATGTCAAAGTTCACAATATACATTATAATACTCTTCTTGTTCTTTTTTGTTAAAGAGGTATTGGTAAAAAAAAAAAGGGGTCCAGGGTAAAGACCATGTGGTATCAGAAAATGTCAGTGTCACTGAAGATGTTGAATATTATTGAATCTTGAACTGAATAACATTGAGAGGTGTATTCTATGACTCCAACACTTAAAAGCAGCTTTGCAATAAAATCAGTTTCCTGACGTATTGTCAACAAAACCTCATGAACTCGTGAGTCAGACTACTTTTTAGTCATGAACTTTTTAACAACATCATGCCAAACGTCTTGAATAAAAACTTGCCTAAGAAAAGGGATAAGGAGATATTCCATTATGGGAGGAGCCACATTTAATTACACATATACAATTACTAACCATAGAAGATCTACTATTGATGATATTGTATTTTAAAGTACCGTATATTTAACTATTTCATCCCAGGGTGTTGAACTGGACATTCTACAGGTTTTCTTGTTCATCAGAGCGGAAGATCAGAGGTCCAACAGTAGCCACCCTGCTAACAGTGTTTTCCTGGGCCACAGTGTCAACATCTCTCTCTGCAGAGACATACAAACAAAGTTAGATATCAAAACAAATATATAACAAATTCATACAATAAACTGACAATAAATGCATCCCTTACTGTTTCGATAACTATTTGCGGGGCAGGATGGCTCACAGGTGTAGCCTTGTGCCGGAAAACACAAATTTGCGCTGCAGTGAAGGTACATCTATAGAAAAAAAACCCCCAAAAAAACAAGCATTAGTAGAGTAATAGAAAATATACTTTGTATGGCAGCTTGTTAATATATTCATTACCTGTTCACTCATGTGACTCAGTGTTTGTGGGTTTACGAAGCTGAACATCTGGAACATGAAATGCTTGTGGTGGTTTGGATACATCAGATTAGGATTGTGATTAACTCGAATCAGTTTGGATAAGTATTTATCATCCTCATATGGACACCTGGGTGTAGAGAAAATTAGGTCAGGGCAGTGAATTCATAAGTAAAATGATTATCTAAATAGCAGCAACAAGTACACAGAAAAATACACAGACAAATATTGACCATCATGAAGTGATATTTGATATCATCTTTGTGATATAATGATTCATATTTACTCCGGAATAATAAAAAAAAAACTATATTAGTAACAAATTGACTGTGCGTTTAACACTGTCAAAACTGTGTTTTTTACCCTCTAATCTCATAACAACTCCTTTTGGCTATTTATCCTAATATGAACAAAAAGAGCAAAGGTTTTAAAGTCACAGAAACAATCTATTTATTAGGAGGTGTTTTCTTTCTATGTACCCCACACCTGACAGGTTATAAATATGTAAAAGGAGGTTCCAAACACTGTGTAAGGACTGTTTTTGTGGGATGGCAGATTAAAACAACAAACTTTTATTTATCCAGAAGTCCTTAAACCAGTTGAATTTGCTTTTAAGGGAAAGGGCATAGGTCTGCAATTAATAAATAGTCTATAGTCTTAAAGTTATTGAGTTTGTCCTGAGTTTTTGTATTAGTTTTATCTCCAACCCCTGCCATATATTCCCTGGAATAATCTATACAAAACATAATCTCAAAGAAAGGAACAATGCACTGATCTAATTCTATAATATCTCATTTTAAACATATTACCAGAGTGGATTTTTGATCAGATTTACCCATCTATCAGGATATCCCACTGTGGCAGACTGTGAGGGCTGGAACTATATGTTGCCCAGCATCGACCGAGTGTCAGATGTACAGTAGGATGTATCCCCCTTAGCTGAACATCCACAAACACTGGCTCTCTGAGTGTTTTCGTCACAGGGTATTCGGTATGGAAAGAGCTGTAGGCCGCCTCAACTGTAAGAGAAAAGATATTAGTTATTGATAGACACAAAGCAACTAAATCAACTGTAGTCACAACAATGTTGACCCGCTTACAGTCATTGCAGCCTTTTGTAGTGCACTGTCCATTAGCCACCAACATCTCCACGGTAACTGATCCTGTACCACTAACGTGCCAATGTAATTGTTCACGGACCTCGTCAAAGACCAGAGCTCTAACAGCAGAACTGCCGTGGTATTTACACTGGAAGACCAATCTGAAAAGACACCATGCACATGTAAGAGGAGTATGAACAGCAAAATCCATAAAGTAAAATATGATATGACAAAAAATGATCACCTACTCAAACTGGCTGTCTCTGGTTATAGCACCGAGTTGGCCAATTCCCACTTCATATGCAGAAGTCATCCTGTTCTCGTAGACTATACTGCCAGTTTCTTCCTGATAAATGCGACAAAAATATTGGTTAAAATGTACATAGACTCCGTTGAAACTCTTGAGACCCAGCAATGCATTTTTTGTCCTCTGTAGGGGACATGAGTTTCACAGCTTTACTTCAAAAACAAAACAAAACAAAACAAAAAAAAAAACACCCTGTCCGCTGCAAAGAACATTCTGTTAAAAAAAAAAGCTTCTGAAAAAACTGTTGTATTATGTTGTATCCCATCAACACAATTATCTATTATAAAAAAAGGCCAAAACTTTTACTTTCCTGGGTGTCAAGAGGTAAAGGTTGTTCTGGTTTGTTAAAGAACACATACAAGAAAGGTCTTACCATAACAACAGTGCCACAGGAGGTAACAGGGAACTGATAGATGGCAAAGGCTGAATTAGAGTCGACGTGGGAACATCCTTGACCTTGTCCCAACAGTGAGATTGTGTCCAGATCAAGGAGGGGTACAGTAGCGTCTTTGGCGACGACCACGATGAACTGGCCGGTCTTGGTGCATTGGAGAGTCACTGGTGGAGAAAACAAGGCAGTGATGAGACATTTGGTTTTGAGACATGTAGCTCATTCCGTTTAAAGTGTGGGAACCGTGTAAAACCATCAGGGAATATAAATATTCTAATTTTGATGAAAACCATGGCCTTCCAATAACCTACCTGCTTTCCCATAGTAGCACCGGTATCCATCAAAGCAGCAGTTGAGGGCTTCGCATTCATCTGCAGTTATGGGCACTTGTCCACAGAGCACTCTCACATCACCTGCCACAGCACACCTATCGACAACATGCTGTGGGTTCTGGTTCCACCCTTGCTTTTGTACTGAAGAAGACTGTTGTGTTTGAGGAGTCTTCTCCACCGACGGTTCACGAGCATTAAATTGCCTCTGCCGTTGTTTTGCATATAGCGTTTGCAGGGACCCTTGGACGTTTGACTGGTCCACGTGTTGGGCTTCTATCTGTATCCCAACTAAGCATCCCAGCAGCACGACTGTCACTACAGAGGCACTGCAGCACTTGGCCATGGTTTCAAAGCAGCTCGACCAGCCCCTCAGTGAACCTCTGGTGTGAGCGTCCACATTTATAGATGACAAACCCCACCTCCTGGGTTTTAGTTTTCACTCAGGAGGTGGATTTCATGAGCATTTTGGGTACTTCACAGTGTCGATTCTGTGGGTTAAATGAGGTTACGAAGCACATCAGGTCATGTCAGTAACTGCATGACATTCAAGTATTGACAAATCCAACATATTGGTCACAAAAACCTTCTCACAGGTCATTATGGCCTCATTCTTATTTGTCATACAATGTTTATTTTGTGTATTTTTTAAGTACACACATTTATCCAGACTGAAATTCATCCACCTGTGGCCATTTTCTAACTTACCATCTTATCTTTAACTTACAGTTTGGCTTTATTCAAATACAGTTACTAGACAGTTTTATTGTTTTAAACGTTAGAGAACACTTTTGCTGGAGTTTCACATCAAAAATACAAAATTATTATTTAGTTTTCATAATTAGAAATGATCCTTTCACAAAAAATGTGAATAACCTGAACAACCTGTAATTTCTTGAGAACAATATTATGTTATGCTTATCATTTATACATGTGCATTACAACTCACAGATTGCAATGGATCTACAAAGGCCCAAATATTTATATAATATAATATAACAGGCATAACATTGTTAAATTGCACTTATTTTTCTTGAGAAATTTCAGCTTGTTCAGGTTATTCACATTTTGTTGTGAAAGGATAGTTTGTACATGTAAACTCAATTAATTTGTAAGTTTAAAATACTCTAAATTGTTTGTACATACTAGAGCTGTGACATGTGACAAACACATCGAGCTGTGACATGTGACAAACACATTGTTAAGTTATATCATGTTATGTTATGTTTTCTTTACTTATTTTAGCTTTTCTTAGAACATTTTCATACTATACATTTATTATTTGCACTAAACAAAGAGAAATATTTGAATTTGTCGTTATTTATACGTTTATGTGCTATTATTTCACTTGAGATCAAATTGGGCTATATGTGGCCCCTGTACAAAAATGATTTCGACACCCTTGACTGGTAATATCTTAAGCTAAATTTTTGCATTCCTCAAATAAATCTGTTGGACAGCCCTGTTGTAGAAGTAAGGAGTGGAGCCTACACTTCCCATAATCCTCAGAGGCTTAATCTCGGTGTATCAGTGCGCCCGCTTCACAGCAGAGAAGCGACAGCAGCGACTGTTCACTGAAGACATGAGAGCCGTCAGATGAGCGGCTGACAGAGCTAACGGAGCCGTGTATTTCAGGCAGACATGTCTCTGTCCTCGACCTCGGGCACGGACACGACGAGCCGGAGGAGGAGGCCGCCGGAGCACGAACACGGTGAGCAGCTGGAGTTTAATTGCTCCGCTATAATCAAAAAAACTTTATTAGTAACAAACCGACTATGTGTTTAACACTGTAAACATGGTATTTTCCGTCTTTAATCTCATAGTAACTCGTCTTTTTTGGCTGTTTATCCTAATATGAACAAAAAGAGTAACGAATTATGTATTTAAGGGACAGCCACGATCTTTTAGTGTTTTCTTCATATAGCCCACACCTGACAGATTATAAATGTGTGAAAGGAGGCCTCACACAATGTGTAAGGAATGTTTTTTTTAGGACATCGGATAAAAAAAATGTTTTACTTGTCCTGAAATCCTTAAAACAGTTTAATTTACTCTTATGAGACGGGAAAATAAGTCTGCAATTAATAAATAGCCTGCAGTCATCATTGATTTATTCTTGCGTCTTAAAGGTTATGGAGCCTTTAAAACTATTAAAATTAAACATCCTAAATGATTTATTAATAGAAAAATTGGCATTTAGTTTCTTGCATGTTTAAGCCTCAGATCAAATGTTTTCCTTGTGTGGATGAATAGGTACAATATAATAAAAATAGCATTTATCATTAGCTGCACAAACTGACAAAACTGCATGAATTCAGTCTTTGACTTTCATCAGTTTCCTTCTTAACACACTAATGATTATAAAACTAAAAACATAGAGTTTGTGACGTTTCATAAGCTGGTGTTAAAACATGTGTCTGAACAAAATATTGACATTTTGCTGAGGTATTACCTTCATAGAATTAATCGCTAAGTGCACAAACACAGGTACAATCAGTAACATTCTTGTGGTTCCTTTTATTTGGTATATCCCATATTTCAGGAAGCAAAATCAAAAAAGAGAAGGAGGAAAAAAAAATACTCTATCTAAAAGTCTGTGAGGGAACTGTGGTCATTGGCTTAAAAGGGGAAGTCACGATATTTGGCTCAGTTGTCTCATGATGCCCCTTTTTTTCAGTGTGTGTTTTTTTTTTTCTCCATTCAGCAAAGCTTTATCTCTAAGGAGCAAAACTGGAAATGAATGAATGAATGAATGACCTCATTGCAGTCATGCCTCTGGTAAACTGAACAAATCCAGCTTTTGTCAAACTTTCAGTCATGGTAAATCAGCAGGAATATAGATAGATACCCCTCCTCAAATGTATGTCTTGCTTTTTACAATTTTTATATATTAAAAAGATATTAAGATGTCTGTGAATCTTTACAAATCCACACATTGGTGAGGAACAAAGGATGATGTATGTAGTATCAGTATATACATGCGTTCAGAAGCGCGACCATCACAGTCTTACACCAGAGCAGAAGACAATACTTGAGTTAATATATAGTTTTTCCATATCATAGACCTTGAAGTATTGAGAAGCAGCTAATGAGATGCATAGGACCACATACTGTTGGGAGTGCTGTGCATGTGATGGATCCGTAACTGAGTTCTTAAGAAGCAGGACTTGAGAAGTGTCAGGTTTCTGAAGGGAATGTGAGTTAGTATTGTCTGTTAGTGCTGAGTCACTGTTACTGGTGATGGGAGCAACAGTAGTGTGACTCAGCATAGTTGTTCACTGTAAGGTCGGATTTGGAGTAGGACTGGACAACATATGGAAGTAATTAAATTAATCAGCTATTTGTGTCTGGACTGTTGTAGAGGGACTCCTGTTTATTAAAAGGGCCATAGTAGAAAAATTCTTAATTTGCAAAATCAAGACTAATAGTCCTTGTGGAAACCTATATGACTCAACAAATATCACATTTGTTTGTCATGATACATTACGCACATTGAAAGTATGTTTCCTCTGTCGCTTCTTTACAGAGGTACTTTATTATTCTTAATATAATTTGTACTTCTTAATAAATATTGCACATTAATATCCTTGCAAATGTTGGTTTTATTACTGTAGTTAATCTCTTTTTATCATTAATACAGACAGAAATCACCAGTTATCCACAACCAAAGCCTTTATTGATGCTAGTCTAGAACTTCGTGATTGATCAATCCTCTTTGTTAAGCAAAAAAGTGTAGGAAAACAACAATTGAGTAGCACTGTTGTAAAATATAGAACTTTGAGAACAATTTTGTCCTTTTATTTATGCATCAAGATGGCTTCACTGCTGTTTCCCACCCCAGTGGAAAAAAATACTAAACAAAATATGACTGACCACAAATAATAATACCTAAAAATATGGCATGTGATAAAAAGGAGTAATAGTACACAGTAGTTTTCCGCAAATCCTTCAATTAAATGTTAATTGAAGACCTGTGCAGTGGGAGCATCTATATTATGTTGATCATTTCTGGTTGCAGATCCTTCATGGGAGTACAGTCCTCCATCGTGTCCCGTTCATGGACTTCAGATCCACGACCAAGTCTGTGGAGCTGAACAACTGAATTCAACAGACTGCACTCCCTCATCCCTTCACTCCATGTGTCCTGCGCTGTGCACAACAAAATGCACATCATCGTATCCATGTGAGCACGAGTGTGATGGTTCTTCCAAAAGCCGAGCTGATTGTTTTTTCTTTTAAGTATTTGTAATTTTGCCGTTTGTTATTTCAGGTCAGATCCATCATTTATGCGACGATAGCAGAGAGGAGCTCCAAAGCAAGAGAACCATCAGAGCAGAGAATGAAGTGGAGGCAAATAAACTGGTCAACAATTACAGGGTAAGAGCTCTGAAAACAAAGGTATAAAAGTCTGATGCTCATCTGTCAGCTCAATATGGGATATGTGTCTGTTTGTGTCAGTTTGGTTTCAGAAAATGGAAGAGCCATGTGACGGAGCGTCCATTTGAAGAGCGATCAGACGTTGTGAAAGAACTGTATTCTGAACTGAACGTCATCAAACCACAAACAGGTCCATTTGATCTCATCTTCATAAGTGTAGATGTCCAGTTGTTGTAACATGGCATTAATAAAGTTTCTAAATAAATAGAAATAATAAAATAAAATAAATTAATTAGCTTTCATGGAAAAAGGACATTTTTAGATCAGTCAAACACAGAAATAACAATGTAAACATATAACTAACTTAGAGAAAATGGTTTCATCAAAACATTATGAAAACTCTCAGTATGTCCAAGCAGTATCCAAACCACAGGAGATGCCAGTTTTGATACAAAGTAAGACAGGGTCATAACATATAATCATAATAAGTTAAAAGTACATCTGAGAGGGGATGCAACTCTGGCAAATGACCCAACTTTATCAACATGTACAGTGGTGGGAAAAGGTTTTTGGACACCCCATACATTTGTGATACAGTATATTGTATTAAGAATCACTCTTAAGTCACTGAACTTGTTCCATTCTCCAAACACCACATGCTCCCTTCTGCACATGCTCTGTTCCATCGAGGTCAAAACTGGATGTTTCAGCAACATAATGAAACACATGTTGAAACTATCAAGAATTTAGTTTTGTCATGTTTTTCTTGCATTTTGTTTGTGTCTGTCTGATGCAGCCACATCTTTTGAAACACAAAAAAGTTTTTTTCCACCAGTATTTCTTGATAATATGAATAGAGATTGTGTAAAATTTTAAAGGTGTCTGAAAACTTTTTTTCCACTACTGTATCTTCCCTAAACAAGTTAAAAACTTAGTCTTAGTATGAGAAGAGACTCAAAACTACAAAGTACAGTTCACAGATCAGTTAAAAAGATGGAAGACGTGTACCGTGGATCTTATTTTTCCACATTTAAAGTACTGTTGCTGATATAGTTATAAATAACAATATCTGTGTGTCTTATTGTTTTCAGGTCATTTTGTCACATGTGGAAATGTGGCATATGTGTTTCTCTTTGGTTGGTGGGTCTCTGTGGTGTACCTGCTGGTCAGCGTACTGATGTTCATCACAATCATTGGAGCACCATATGGTGGGTGATAAATTAACAGGAGATAATGACTAATGCTCATTATTTATCCGTATACAGCGGCTGTACTGTAATTTCTCCCTTTGTCTTCTCAGGTAAGCTTTGTTGGAACTTGTCCTGCTACTTCCTGTGGCCGTTTGGCAAGACAATCCACGAGGTACTGTCAGGGCTGTTTTAATGTGTGTTTCTTTTACTACTAACTGAAATTAAGTAGAGGCACAGTAAAACCTCCTGTTCCCTTTTATTGTGACTTTCTGCTCCGAAAGCAGAAGTGCCTTGGTTTTTCTGAATAATGCCAGAGGTCTGCGCCGATGTCTTTAAACGTTTACAAGTGACTCTGTGCCAAGATGTTATTGTGACACATGCACACTGGAGTTCACTTTGCAGACACTTGGCTACATGCAATCAGACCCAGATTTTAACAACTCTGAACATGGGGGCCCGATTTACTATGGCAGTGCATATTGGCAAGGATACAATCCAGAAAAAGCACCTAAAAGAGTGGATACAGCCAGTTCACCTGAGCTGCTCTACCAAGACCAGCGTAATTTAGCTCAAAGCCAGACTGATGGATGCACAAGAACTCTAACAACACAGTGAAGGTCTTATGCATGTATTTATAACCTCAGACTAAAACACAGACCAAAAAAAAGGAAGTAGAGAAAGCTATTTTCTAGTGACTAAAACACTTTAACCCATAAAGACCCAGTGCTACTTTTGTGGCAGTTCCCAAATGAATTTTTCTCTATTTTTAACCTTTCTTAAGTGAATTATCACCATTAATTGTAGTATTATGCTCTGTATTTAGCATTTTTAAGTAAAAATTGGGTATTTTCCTATATTTAAAGTATTGATCGTATAGATGTTCATAAAAGCTCAGATTAAACTTGAGGGTTATTATATCTAAAACAGAAAACTGAAGAAAAAGTGACTTTTTCTGTAAAATCTATCATTAACTGAACATAAACCCAGTTTGTCCATCCATTGTCACTAATCCAACTCCATGGGCTTTGCTGATGAATCAATGTTATAGAAGATGACAGTGTTAAACCAGTGTCCAACCTGTTCATAAAGGCAGATCAGGATCCCTGTTGTGAAGGAGGTAAATACATGAGGGGAAAGTTTTATTGTCCAGAGGATATTAAAGAGGATGGCACAGCACATCCCACAAAGGGGACGCACAGAGAAGTGACATTTGTAGGCTGCTATAGAACTGAATCCTAACTTATATTGACAATTTTTTAACGCTCTGATAAAAACTTTGTTGTAAATACATTTATCCTTTATGGTGCATAGGCTATTGTTTTATTTGTATCAGTAATACAGAGGTGTGTTACATGGTGTGCTGAACCAGGAAAAATACTTGGAAATCAGAATGTGAAGCTGAATAATTCATTAACTTCCAATATTTCATCAGAGGTTTTTTTGGCCAAAGCCTGCCTGCATGACTTTATGTGAGGGTAAAAACCTCTGCTTGACTTGTCCAGCCTCCTGTTGATGTGGTAACGTTATGTCAGTGCACTCCAGCAATAAGCACACATCCAATAATGATCTAAGGAACAACTCAGGTGAAAATGTGGATTGTTTTATGGTCGATCTGCTCCGATAACACTTTCCTCTGTACCTTCAAATCAATTAAAGTGACATCTCAGCAGTGCTTCCTCTGCTTTACTGTCATGGTCATACCAGAGACAAATGTGTTAAGACGTGCTTTTCTTTGATGGTTATCATAGTTAAATAATGAAATAATGTTAAATAATAATGATAATAATAATAATAATGTCATAGTTAAATAATGATGGTTATCATAGTTATTTTTTAATTTATTTTATGATGGTTTGATTTAAAGTAAAATCATTTAAGCTAGAAGGTGGGATGAGATAATAACAGTGAAAGTAATTGTGTCCACACTTTCCAGCACTAATTTTATGCCGTGTCCCTTTGGTAAATCTCTACTGTATTTTTTTTTAAGTGCCAAACAGAAGCTTGGCACTGAACCTAAGCCTTATTGAGTCTGGCCCTTCATCTCAGTATAAGTCTAGCACAAGACTTATATATTCCCACATTTATGGGATATATTCCCACATTTAGTTCAGTTAACTACTTTATTTTAGTGATGTGACATTTTTAATAACTGCAGAGATAATTTTTTAAGCCCTCAATTCTCTGAGATTTTACTATTTTCCTTTAAATTGTGCAACTTATTATATTTTTGCCTTCCAAGAAAAACAGTAAATAACATGACTGTACATCCCACTACTAGACCCTCTTTAACAGTAGGACATTTATGCACTTGTGTTTCTCCAGATAGGAAACACATTGAGGAGATGTTGTGATGAGGCACCAGACTGTGACTGCATCACAGAGGGATTGGATGATCACTCTCCAGTTCTGCTGCCTTCACCCACTGAGGTCCCCATCGTAACAACGCTGGAACAGCCTGCCCGCACTCCCTACTGGGTAACTGTACATGTTTTTACAACATACTGTCACATTGTCACTTAGGATGAGGCTGATTCATGGCGAGGAAAATAAGGGAACTTATCTACTCTAAAATAAAAATCTTAGTCTCAATATGTAGAATAAAACAAACACAAACTCAAAACTTTGATTTAATGCTTTACCTATAAGTATACATAAAGCATTACATATAGACGACCAGATGGATGGATATACTTTATTTATCCCAAAGTGGGAAATTACAGTGCAGCAGCAGCAGCAGCATGACACAATAAAATATAATACAAGAGCAAAAAATAGAACACAAGAGCAAACACTACACATTACACATAATACATTTTAACTATAAAAAAGATCTGGGTAAAAAAACCTGGATAATTAGCGGTAATGTTCCAGAATAAAACTGTAAGGTGCAAAGTAAACTGTAATGCGCAGTACAATGAAGAAACACTAAAAGAGAACTTTATCTTGAAACAAGTTATAAACAAATACAAAAACGATTCTCAGTATTTTGTAAAAGACAAAAAGTAAAATCATTTAAGCAAGCAAAACTGAAATGTGTATGAAATTTCATTTTCAGTTATTATTCCCACTCAGGTGGTGCATCAGTGCACATTTGGAAATAAATTGATGTCATCAGATATAGAATGTAGATAAAAATATAGAATATCATCTGATGTGTAAATGTATTTAATGTATAATTATTAATCACTTTAAAAATATACAGGGAACTTTTGCTGAAGAGGTTTAGGGAAGAGGGTGGATGTTAACTCTGATGAAACTGGTGAATACTGGAGCAGCACATTAAGGTGGGATGGAGTGTAGTATAGATAGCTTGGCTAATATGTAAGGGAATACATGTATTATACATGTTTATATATAGGATTTATATAAACTACTATAGTTGTAGGTTATATAAAAACATCACTGAGATAATCATATATAGTATCAATTTAAAAAATTGTATATAATTTGAATTAAAGCCAGTTGTATATTGTTTATATGGGTTTACATTTAGCACATATGTAGTAGAGGATTATGATGTAGAATTATATATATGATAATTATTTTATTGATTGACATTGACATGTATATACATGTATTAATATAGATTGATATAATTTGTGTGTTGTAATAAAGGGGTGGGATTAAATAAGTGTTTATGTCTTCCCACTCCTTTTCAGATGTGTAAATAAGTATTGTTTTTGGTTGTCTTATGCTGTTAATTTGCTTTAGGCATTTGATTTTGTTGGTGGTGTCTTGTGCTTTTTATATGTCTGAAATAAAACATTCATTCATGATCAGTCAACCTCAAACTGAAAATCATGCACAAGTGGAATTTATTGGCGGGTGCTCTTCTTGCCCTTCTCGCTGTGTAGCGTCGTTTTTCCACCTACCTGTGGCTGCTGCTGGGGTATCCTCCTCTGGTGGTCATCCACTTCCTGGCCTGTTTCTTCTCCTGGATCCTGGTCTTCACCATTCCTGTTTCCAAAATGAACGCACGTACCTTGAGCGTCATCCTCCTCCTACCTCCTGAGGACGTCTCTGTCTCTACCTGCTCACAGAGGAAGGCACGTCCGAGCTCAGTGTTTATCACCACCACACAGAAACTACCCTGTTTTTATGTTTATGTACCATTATTTCTTATTATTTTTACTCAGCGTCAAGGCTATGAAACCAGAGCCCTGCTGTGCTGTTACCATGCTGTAAACTGGTATTACTACAAATACACTGTTGATGGGATAAATGTGTTTGCTGTCAGTATCCTTTTACACTACTTTTGACTTGTGTGTTTGTATTGTCAATGTGTACCATTTAACAACTCGTTACACTCTTTGACACCGCATCCTAGATCTCCTCCCTCTAGTAATAATCGCCATAGTAATAGGATACATCGACCAAGAAAACCTGTACGCCAGCTCTGAAGTCAAGTTTGCTATAGCCGTCAGTTCCATCATACCTTTATCCTATTACATTGGGATGGGCATCGCCAGGTAAGACGGTTCCTACACATTAAACACACCTTTAAAGGAGTAGGAACTATTTTTTACCATCATTGAACAAAACTCACATAGTAGCATTTCAGTATATTGTAATTCAAGAGATTCTGAAAGGAAACAAGACTTTTGCACCACGTACTGGCTCTGTTTTCAGACTTTAGAAAATGTAATCCATGATGAGAGACTTTGACCGGGTGACCAAGTGATGGGCCACTGCAATGACCAAACATCATCAGACGCCTCAAATGCATAGTTTGTTGGTGCAAGTGATTTGGACACAGAAATGGAATGTCAGATTTTCATCTGGAATGCTTGCGGAATTTAGAAAGTCAGGCTAACTTCATCAACTCTGACCTTAAAGCTGTAACAAAGTACTATTAATAAAAAAAAATTAATAAAAAAAGAAATGATTAACATGCTCTATTATACCTGTAGGGAAATTTTGTCTCTGCATTTTACCCATCCTAATACACACACAGTACCTAGCATTAGCATTAGCAATAAAATATTATAAGTATAATATAAACAACAATCAATAAGCACTTCAGTCTAATTCGTGTGTCATTAAATCCATCATACCCACAGTGCTGTTTACCCTCTACCACAGCACATGTCACTCTGGTTTTCATATGTCCAAAACAGACCCTGTTCAGATGTTGCACTAACATCCGTGCTTGCAAACCCTATCACATGTGGACAGCTGTAATGCAAAGTTGGAACACACTCAGGGCACATTGCTATCTGATCTCTTAGAATGCTTTCCTAAGGTGGTCTGGGATGCGCGGGTCCACATTATCAATCTGAACAAGTATGTGTCTTGCGATGGATAGAAAGACCACCTATTCCACACAAACAGCATCATCATAAAGTGTCTTATGTTAAAAAGCCTAATAACATGCCCTTAATTATGTGCTTCATATATTTGGTGCTGTTTGAGTTCCACCTTCAATACATTTTATCCCTGTGAGGAAACAGAAAATCCACGTCACATAATCATGTAAAAATTCCTAAACGTGTTTTAGACATTTGAAAATTCTATCGGCTCTATGTATCTTATCAAATGTCACACAGCCGCGAGAGCAATACGCAAAGAATGGTCAAAGTTGGTTTAATCAATATTCAAGGTATATTGATTAATTCACAGCGTGCCGTCATAAATGACACAAAACATTCCAATATAAAAGCTGCCACAAGTCGCCCTCAAACAGCACAGTGAATTAAATTAGATGCGAGTCATTACAAGTCCATGAATCAACACACGTGCTCTGTATTAGGCAGCAGATGAACCTCTTTATTTGCCTGTCACACAGGAATTTCAAATCCAAGCAGAAGCCATCAATCAACACACATCTGTTGATGCTTTCTAACGGCAGGTGTGAACAGATGCACTCATAGCTGTCTGCATATGAAATGTGTGTTAATGCACGGTCTGAACAGTGTATTGAAACAGTCAACTTTTGTGTGACTTCCAACTTGTATCAACAGTTATTGTCACCATAATGTTTTGACTTAATGTTTTCATAGTGACATGAAGCACATGATGAGTCTTGACATTCAATCCATGCTTGGATGAAGAGCTTCAAGAGGACATTGTGTTATTGTATTTTCAAGTCCACCATTTTCTTTCTGATCTGATTTCTGCCTACTGTAGCTTTAAAGTGAATTCCAGTGAAGGACACTAAGTTCATTTTAATGATGCTTCACTCATCTACTTTACCAGAACAGGCATCTGCTTTTTTCCTAACGATTTCACTGTTGTCATCTTTAGTATCTCAGCCCAGAGTAATTTTGCGGTGGGTGCAGTGGTCAACGCCACCTTCGGCTCCATCACAGAGTTGACCTTCTACATCACAGCCTTGCTCAGAGGTCACCAGGCAGGCAAGCCGTGTCTACAGGAAGTTGTGAAGGCAGCACTGACCGGCACACTACTTGGATGCATCCTTTTCATCCCGGTGAGTCGAGAAGACACATAATAGTTTTTAGTTTACCGCAACTATTCAACCATGAATGTATGAAAACTTGGTGCCAAATAATCATACACCACACAGAATACTGAGACCCTGTGCATGTGGCTGCCTGTTTGACCTTTTCTCAGGGTATCTGCATGATAATCGGCGGGCTGAGACACAGCGAGCAACGATTCAACAGTCGTTCCACCGGTGTGAGCTCTGCGTTGCTTTTCATTTCAGTAGGAGGCAAGTATCTAAACAAAAGTGGCTTCACCCAGCCCTAAATAGTATTCAGACCCATTTGTTATCAAAAAATACTAAAAGCCCTACATGAAACCACTCTTCAATGAATTAGAGGCACTGAAGTAAAAGTACTCTCTTGATCCCTCTGACTTATATGTTAATACTGTTATTACTGAACACACTTATGATTTCCAAAACCACCAGTGAATCAACGCTATGTATCCACAGACTGAATCAGTCACTGTATAAAGTATACATCTCATTGTGTACACACATCTGTATAATGGTATTTTCAAGATTTCTTCTTCAAGCTAAAACTCATAGCTGGTTATTTTAATGGTCGCACTGTAATGATCTTCATGTACTGTGTCAGCTGATAGTTTACATTGTAGCTCTGTTTTTAGACAGAAAACAGACAGTTAACCCACAAATCACTACTGTTTTCTCTATGGTTTGTGTTGTCAATAGCTGCACTAAAGATCTGTCCAAACAAGGTCAGAACTGTCACAGTTTAGTCTGTGGATCAACAAATGATGAACTTAACAAAGCTAATAACATCACATAATAACTTTATACCTTCATAGGCCTCATAATCAGACTCTCCAAAGTATAAGAAATGCTGTGATTTCAGCATCAAACTCCATTGTTTTCATTTAGAGCTGTGTCTAGTGGTGAAAACAACAACAGTGCTTCTAGCTTTTATTACTTTGTCACTGTCTTTGACTCTAAAGGTTCTTTCTTAGTTGTTCTCATCCCATCTCATCACTTTCTGAGGCTTTAGTCAAAGGCCTTGTGGCCCTGAGACCAACAGAGTGACCCACTACTCCCTCTAGTGGTCATATAAATGCATTGCCCCATCAGTGTAAATTCAGTTCATATCTCCACAATCCAATACATTGGCATCTTTATTTTAAATACTGTAATGAGAATTGTGCTATTTTTTTTTATATTTGAAGTTGAAATACTATTTATGTATATGTATTGTGAATACACGTGTGGTTCGTTACACCTCTAAATTTGCTACTTTTCAGGCAGACATGTTTTACCTTTCATCATCCCCTTAACTGTCATCGGCAGGTGTTTTTGCCCCCACGCTTTTCTCAAAGGCTTATGGGAGCCTGGTGTGCGACGCCTGCACAAACTCTGCTGGAGGAAACAGCAGCGGGCCGTTTGTCTGCCAAAACTGTCACTACGATCTGGTCTGTATCCACAAAGACACATTATAATAAAACACATCTGAATCAGATGGACTGTGTAATATAAAATGTCATTTATATTTTAATTTAACAGAACAACGGCACATTGTTCCGCAACCATGTCGAGTAAGTGCTTGAATGTTTCTCTGTTTTATTCATTATTAGATAAACAAATACAAGGACCTGTGCATATTTGACTCCTGATAAAAACTACAAGTTGTTAAAAACTGCCAGCAGTACTACTATCTTCTCACTTTGTACTAGAAGTTCAATTTTAAATCACTGCAATTCTCCTGTTCCTATTGGTGTGTTTAATTAATCTCTAACATCCAATTCTGAACTATTTTCCTATTGTCAGGGTTTAATTTTCAGTATTACTCTTTTTGGTACAGGTCGTCGTCACACCTGCACTAGGTTGTTAAAAATACACAATATTGAGAGTATCCCTACGCAAAGTTTCCTATTTCCACATAATTATATAAATGTAAAGTACTGCACACTAAGGGGTGTAGTGAGGTGCTAGTCATTGGAAATGGTAGCAGACTCTAGCTCCATACGAATGTCTCATTTATGAAAGGTTTTTAGCCCTCAGGTCGGCTTCAAAATCAATATTTCAGTTTTAATAAAAGAGAAATGCATATGGAGCCAGAGTGTGCAGCACTTTTCCCCCTCTCAATTTTCATGAAGGTATCAAATAAATATGTTCTGGTATGATGCTCAGTTCTTTTAGATGTAATGCTGTGGTTGTGTATAATGGATAACAGTGATGTATGAGGACAATCTGCACTTTTTAAAACACCATGAAGTCCATTGATTTTTTTTTTTAACTAATGCAAAACATGCTGTTTTATGTTCCTTTCACTAATTAGGGTTTTTTTCTTGTGTTTAGGCCACTGGTGTACTCTGTGTCTGCTCTTTTGCCCGTTGCCTACATCATTGGTTTGCTGTTCACGCTGAAGACACACTCCTACATTTACAACATCCATGTTGAAGAGGGTCAAGGTATGACAGCGTTTAATCATAGAAATACACATCATCTTACTGTTTCATAATACATGTGGTTCTCTGATATTACAGTTTTGCACCATTGCTAAAACACATTTTTTAATGACGCATCACTTTTCTCCAAACTGTACACACAAAACCCAGAGTTCTCATTCTTCTGAAAATAATCACACACTTTCAGATCAGACAGACACACACAATCATTACACACTGCACAGCACAGTGGAAAACACTGCGTCCAGTGCACACAGAACATAATGTTAATTATGTAAGGTGAAAAAGAGTTGGAAATTAAAAGTAAATGACTAAAACATCACAAAAAATCTTAAATCTGATTTGATTTTGATTTGATTTAGTGATTTATTCTGAACATGCAATGAAAGAATAAATCTCAAAATCAAATTACAGATTCATTCAACCTTAGTATCATGTGTTTGTGGACTTCCACCACACATTATCACTTATGTTCTTGTGTCTTTTTGCCAGATGAACTCCTCATCTACAAAAATGCATTCTTAGGTCTTTCACCAGTCCAGCTCCAACATCCTCAGTGTACACGTTACTATAACAGTAGTCTGGTATGGATTTGTACTGCACCCATCCACACAGAAAGCATCTCAGTAAACACTTAGTTGCATA
>JAPQRQ010000023.1:9693176-9730156 GCA_037367365.1 Apogon talboti
CTATAACAGTAGTCTGGTATGGATTTGTACTGCACCCATCCACACAGAAAGCATCTCAGTAAACACTTAGTTGCATATACTGAAGTCATACCTCCTTCAGCCTTTCTGAGTTGTTCCAAAGGGAACTCTACACTTTTCTCATGTTAATCCTGTTCCACTGGAGGACACGATCAGTGATAGAAAGACTAACACCATTGATTCAAAGTTTACATAGTCTTGAACCACTCTCTGGTGTGTTTCTTTATTCAGTGTATTGTCATCTGAATCACGTGTGTTCAGTTTTGAGATGTTGTGTCTAATTGATGACAACAGTGCTGTCTTTGTTTAACTTTTACACCCTGTGTTCAACATTTGGCAGCTGATGTGCATCACGGTGAGAAATGTGTTTTAGAGCGTGAGAATGTGTCTAGAGTGTGTTTTGCAGAAAGTGTGCTTTAGATTTGCAAATTTTGTCAAGCTATGTAAATGCAGCTTAAGGTTGTGCCAAAGGGTGAGTGATTTAATAAATATATAAGTAGAACTGGGCAATATGGCCTAAAACTAAATCCTGATTTTTTTTTTCTAACGGCACAGATGATTTTACACTTGTTTTCTGTTTTTAACAATGGAAGACGAAATACTCTTTCTGCACCAAAACTACAATGACCTAAGAACTACATTCACAATTAGTATAAAAGCCAAACAGCTTGCAAATTGGAAATTCTTGGGCAAGAAAGGTCTTCAAATTACTTTTTAGACATTTTTCACAATTTTCATAAGCAAAACCTTGATTAATTGAATAAATTAAATATATTGCACAGCCCTAGGTTGAAGCTACTGAGTAGTTGGCTCAGAGAATGAGGTTTAGTGCTTGAGCGATTCTGAAACACTGCAATAGACCAAACATGACTGTGTGTGTCCATGCAGCGAGTGGCCACAGTGGGGCAGTGGTCCACTGGTCTCGGTGGAGGTCGCTGGTCATCCTCATCATGGCCACCGTGCTGACGTCTGCTTGTGCCGACCTGACCACAGAGCACATCCAGCCCATCCTGAACCAACCCAATATTTCCCAGGTGCGGACAGTCGGTCCGAGCGGCTCTTTTTTACTTTTTATCCATCCAAGACTCTGCTCATGTTTCCTTTTCTTTATCCAGTACTTCATAGGGGTCACCGTTCTGGCTATGGTTCCTGAGATCCCAGAGATTGTGAATGGGATCCAGTTTGCTCTTCAGAACAACATCAGTCTCAGGTAAATCTCAATTTTGTTTGAAGAACCTGGACAGTCCAGAAGATGATTTCTGTATCTAAAGAACATCTCATTTTAAGCCTGGAGGTAGGGAGCTGCATTGCGGTGCAGGTCTGCATGCTACAGATCCCAGTCCTGGTTTTCTTTAATGCCTTCTATGTAAGACTTCATCTTCTTTTCAATAGATCAATTCATAACAATACCTGCTCTTTCATATTCAGCTCACTGTAACCACACATTATGTACTTTGCTCAGGATGTAGGATTTGTGCTGATATTCAGTGACCTGCACCTCTGGGCCAGTATCTTCAGTGTGATTCTTGTCAACTATATCTTCATGGACGGCAAATCGGATTATTTTCAGGGTAAGTTTGCAGCGTAGCTATTGTAGAATAAACCATTCGACATCCTGCTGACCTAGAGCAGTGTTAGACAACATTTACACCAGTGATTTAAAGCCGTATTCGGGGTTTGTATGTAAACAGTCCCTTTCACCACGACAAAGGGAAGAGACTAAGGCATCTGGCTTGTGTTTGGCAATAACAAAGGGTTATTCATGGGTGTAGGAGAAGCCGGTTCAGAAAATAGAAGGTAGGACATGTAGGTGGTCTGTATGCAGTTAGTTGCCTTTATTTCAGGTTGATTAGCTCAACAAAGAAGAAAAAGAAGGGGTATTCTTACTATTCTTCATTACAGATGCTTTGAATGGTTTTTGTGGACGATGTAAATGTCAATGAATGTGGAAATTTTCCTTAAGAGGCAAAAACATTAGGGTTTGTCACTTCATACTGTACATGTGGTCTATAAGTGGTGAAGTGACCTTTGTCAACTTTTATGAATGAATGAGTTTTACATGTAGTTAACTTAATGTTTGTCCATTTTTGAAGATTAGATTAATATCTATTGTTCAAGGCAGACATCAGTATGCATTATTTTTTTAAAATGCACCTTAAACTCGCACAAAACTGCACACTAATGTAGTCAGAATGGACGGTTAATTATCATCTTGTTTATTTAGAGGGAGTTTGGGGGTATTTGTTCTTATTCGTAGGAGGTCAGATGAAGAGCATCACATTACTGACTCATTATGTGGACAAAAATATTGGGACACATACCTAAAGCTTTTAAGACTTCCCAGTCCTATTGATTTGAAATATTATCATGATAACAAAATAAAAGTGTGTTTTTAAAGACTGAGTGACGGTTGAAGAAATCAGATGCTTTCATTTGATGTAAAATAATTATTTATGGTCACAAATATGTCATTAATCTATAAGCAGAACAAAACAATGACAAAATAAAATTTCAGTGTGGAGTAAAATTAAGTAAAAACATACTCTGAAGCATTTTGTATATAAAATAAACCCATAAGACAAAATAAGAATATTTATTACATAACAAAATTATATTACAACATTTGTTTTTGCCATTTTGAAGCCCAGCTCCCCATTAGCAATGAAACATCTGAATTGAATGTGTCCCAATACTTTTATCCACATAGTGTATTTCAAACAAATAAAAAAGAAAATGTGTTTCTGTCTCAGCATACAGCTTTCAGCTGCCTTTGAAATCACACGTCAGTAATCCGCTAGAAATTCATAACCACATTTTAAGTGCTTTAAGACTGAATCACTAATAAAGCATGTCATGTAAGAGAGTCAATAAAAACAGAATAGTGAAAGTTGTATTTAAGGTGTGTTGACTGATTCTCACCATCAGTGAGTAACAGGTGAGTACAGTCTCCACCTTAAAAGCTGCTTTCAAGCATCACATTCAACTGAATTTGTGAACATGCATTTCAGATCCAGCCTGTTCAACTTGAAATACAAGCCTCTGCTATGTTTTAGGCAACAAATGAGCTTCTTTATTTGCATAATAAGCGGAGAAGTCAGATCCAAGTCCAGGTGATCGGTCAGGACACAGCTGGGGGTCCATTAAGTTGTTAATGCTTGGTGAATACTAAGGGTGTGATTTTGGAGCAGGGCCCATGTAATGGTGTCCTGTGGTTTGAACACAGGCATTCTTTAACACTTTTACATGACTTATTTACTTGCCGTCTTGTTCGTCCTCAGGTACAGCTCTGGTGGTCGTCTACTTCATCCTGCTCGCTCTGTATTACTTCGCCCCATCTCCAAAAGGCTGCTGATCTTAAACTTTAGTTAGACTTACAAAGCCATACACTGGATGTGTTTACATTAACACCACTCCATGCTGATGAGATTTTATGACAGTAAGTGACTCTGTAATCCTGTGGGAATTCTCAATTTCACCTTTGGTGTCTGTGCTAAACTGTACCCTAAATCATAAGTATTAATCTCAGGTAGGTTGCTTTTTGGTTGCACGACTATTTAACTATTAACTATGCTACTGCAGAGTTATGTGTAAATATTCTACTGGTCTTTGCACTCTGTGGTTTAGAAAAGAAAAGCAGAATTTTTACCTTATGAATGAATATTGTGATGTTATGCATCTATATTAATGTTATTTTGTTTAATAGTACTACTGTAATGCATTTTATATACTTTTTAAACACCTCAATGGTACATGGTAACAGAATAAATGACATTGAAATAGAAGTTAAGAGGTATTCTGGTCATTATAGATGTTTCGTAAACTCAATGACAAAACTAACGATCTTTAAAAAAAAAAAAAAGGCTGTCTGAATTTATTCTGTGTACAGACATGAATAACAAAACATACTGTACATCACAGCCATAACTGCCTTTGGGGATACAATCACCTTTTACCCCAACAGTTTAGGTAAAGTGACATGCACACCATAGAGACATGCAAAAGAGATCATTCAACTTTGATTGACACCAAGAATGATGCAAATTTAAACATCTCAATCCTAAGCGAGGCAGGACATTTACCACATACTGAAGCAGACTGGTGCTTCAAATAAAATATAAATAGGGAAATACAACGTCACACCAGGAAAAAAGTGGTTTACTGTGCTATAGAAACTGAGGGGAAAAAAAACTGCAAATCCTATTGTACTAACAGCTACAGTGAGTGTGTAACATCAAATGCTTCAGAAATGCTCGGGTTTCAAATGAAAGATAAAAATAATAAAAGAAAACAGCGATCATGATTGTTTACAAGCAGCAGGAAGCATAACTACAGTAACAGATTTACAGAGGTCATCAAAGGCATACCAACGCCTGGTTTCACAAAAATATCAGGGCCTTTGGACATTTATGAAGATGGTTGATGTGTTTAGAGCTCTACTGACTCCTCTGATCACAGTGTTAAACATCCTGAGGACGCTTAATGTACCGTATCTGTAACCTGTCAAAAGAATCTGCACTACAGCACCACATTCTCCTGAAAAAAAGTTAATAATATAAATATCCTGTGTAACAGCATGAAAAGGCGAAGATAAGATAAAATCAGTCAAAAATACGAACTGTAGCTACAAGTTTCACTACAATTCTGAGTTTGAAAAATAAAAACAGCAGCACAGTGATTACAAATGACATCCTTTGCAAGTTAAAACGTTCAAGGAGCAAGCAATGTCTCCATCAAAACAAAAACAAAACAAAAAGGCAGATTGAGAGAGCACCAGGTAAAACCCCATGCACGCACCTCAAATGGCAATGAAAGAATTAAAATTGTAATAAGGGTTCATTTTAGAAATAGAAAACAGTGAAAATTCAGAAGGCACTGAATGAAAAACCAAAAAAGGCTCAGGAGTCATGGTGGAGCTACAGGTGTATAAATTAATATCCAATTTGTCCTGCTTCATTCATAAAGAGGCACTAAAAAATTCACAGTGATGCCATCAGTGCCACACACTTGAGTCTGAATGTGACCAGATGGGGAAACATTTTCTCAGTTTGGATGGCAGCATTACAATCACAGCTTGATATTGCCAAAAGTCCTATCGGCTAAACATCTAAAATGTGATGTCTTGTAAATATTGACTTAATTGGACTGTTAGGTCTTAAAATTGCAATGTGTGCCTCTATTAAAACAAACATGCAACTCTTCAAATCAATTATACTGACATTTAACAGATGCACCCCAAGACCTGAATTAAATTTCAACTGAATTGGTCAAATTCTTTCAATTTCATCTTCTAAGCTAGTGTAGTTGTTGACCTATTCCACAGTGTGTTAGCACGTTTCATCATCCTCACGCTCTACGAGGTTTTGTGACAGTGGAGCATCCTTAGCAAGTGAAAAAGACCAAACAAACAAAAAAAAGCCTCTGATAACTAGGAGAAGTGATTGAGCATACAAGAATTCTGGTGTCCACAACAATGCGTGTTGATGGATGTGTGCAAACTCAAACCAGACACATTCACAAATGAACACATTGCACTTAGGATCTGAAATATATGAAGGCAGTGTTGTTTCTTTATTATCCAAAAAAAAAAAAAAAAAAAGAGTTGCTTTCAACAAAAAAATTATTTTCAATCAAAAAAAAAAAAAACTTTAAGAAAAAAAAAACCTTTTCAATCAAAGAAAAAATAAGTGTTTGAATGCAAAAAAATATTTGAGTCCCAAAAAATTGCATTTGAAGACTTCTTTTTTAAAACATTTTTTTGATTGAAGTAACTTGTTTTTGATTGGATAATAAAGAAACAAAACTGCCTTCATAGAAATACAGCACACACGTTAACAGAAGTCAAAAACTATAAAAGGCATTCAATGGTTTTTCTGAATCAGCTGACATCTTTCAAAGTTTGTTTGTTTTTTTTTCTTTTGAAGGTGCATTTTGTATTATAAAACGTCTTTGTCCTTTACAGAAATCACATATTTCCCAGTGATTTTAGAGTCAGTGCTTGTCCGTGACTTTCCGCCTCTTCGGTCTGTGCGCGCCTTCATTTGAGCCGCTGAATTAGTGTATGTGTGAGTCCCAGGCTGAGCAGCTGAAGGGTCGACAACTGGGACAAATGAGGGAATGTTTTCAGCAGTTTCTCCCACGTCAGTTCCAGCAGGCTGGGCACCACCAGCCACACTTTGTACAAAGAGCCAGTCCGTTGGTTGCCAGACATGTTGATGACACCACCGTGGACATACATGCACCCGGCCTGGAGGTCGGACAGGTGTGGGAAGTAAAGTTAGGGCTCAGTATGTTGAGTTTGGATTTGTTCACAAGGACAGGTTAGACAAACAAGGATTATTTTGAGATGCGCGTTAAACCTAGGTTTAACTTACTGAAAATGAGTAGTAATTACTTTTAAACCAATATGGCAGCTAAAGAAATGCAGCTGTAACAAATGTGTCCGGTCATCATGACAAGGCTAATTATAGAACTGTCTACCTAACAAGTAAGGTTTTCTCCTCTTTCCTTGGGTCCCAACAGCATGCATATCTATTGATTCTTCTAAATTTGGGTAGAGCAAACCTCTCCATATTTTTGAAATTGGACTTAAAATCCAGTTTTACCCATAAACTTGATTTCATGACAAAGAATTGAAATCATTAGTATTGCTGTTACGTTTGACGATGTCATATTTTCAAGGAATGATTTGCACAGCTCGTACCCTGTCGATCGTCACCCATAGACTGTGCGCGAGACAAGGACGGAAGAACTTTGGTGTTAATGTGTCCATATCTATAAGAACGTTCGTCTGTGTGTTGGTCTTCGATAGTTTCAAATATCACATCTCAAGAATGTTGAGACAGAATGTTGCCAAATTTGGCACACATTTTAACTTGGATGCAAGGATGTAGTGTAATACTTTGATGGCCAAGGGTCAAAGGTCAAGATCGTGCAACCTCAAGACTGTCCATTCTTGTGAATACAATCTCCAGAACACCATGAGGGAATTCCTTCTAAGCTGGCACAAATATATTCACTTGGGACTCGAATATAAACTGATTTTGGTGGCCAAGAGGTCAAAGGTCAAGATATCTGAGACTTCAGATAAGACATTTTTGGGCCCAACTGAGAGTGCTTCATGAGCAGATTGAAACTCAAGAACAATGGACACATCTGATGTAACGTTTGGAGGCCAGAAGTGACCATATCTGGACAAATCTTCACAACCATCTGTGAGGGGTCATGAATGAGTGAGCTAATGCTAAATGCTAGCTTAATGACCTGATAACCTATATCAAGCATTTATGTCACAAATTTCAGTCTTGTTAGAATAATAATAATTACATTAATTAACCACCTGTACATTAGAGGTTTCTGACAGAAAGAACATTTTTTGAGCCAATGAGGAAAAGCTCTTTAAGTCCAATATGGCAGGTGAGTGAGCTGTCAACCAAAGCCATGACTGTTCATCCTAAAATGTTATTAACAGAGCAATAACTTCAAGATGGACCACCAGACTACTTGGAGTGTCCAAATGAAACAAATGCAACTAGAATGACTCCTGCACCAAAGCGTCTAGCATTCTTTTACAAATTAACTCTTTTCTGGTGGTTTCACTTTCCTCTGTTGTTAGCTACAGTGTGTTTGTGTCCACATGGTTAGAGAAAGACAGAGAATGAGCCCTCTGTCCAACTGAACAGTTTTGTTAAACTGACATGTTGAATTCAAATGCATACAGATAGTACGACATATGCATATTCCAGTAAGATTATAGTCCTAAAACTCCTCCCAGCACTAAATTAAATACAAATTTGATGCCACGATACAGCCTGTATTTCTAATATAAAGCTAAACACAGCATGTGAGTGAATGCTTTGTCATTTACCGGAGTCACAGCGGCACAGTGAAAGTATGCTGGCTCTGGCATGATGGCGGGCAGCTTGCTCCACTGAAAAGTCTGCAGGTTGAGCTTCCACAGGTCAGACAGGATCACCTCTCCATTATAACCACCACATACAAACACCTCTGGGAGAAGAAAACGGTGAGAGATGGTTAAAGAAATGTTGTGTGTGGTGTGTGCAAATGAGAGCATGTGATATAATCCTCACCATCTTTGACTTGCACACAGCTGTGACAACGCCGGGCGGGAGGATATCCTGTCATGATCATGAATGAATAGTGTTTAGTACTTTAAAAATCATAAAGTATACCCCCCCCCCCAAAAAAATAAATAAAATAAAATCAGGGTAAAGATAACACACCAATTTTTTGATGGGGTTTGGTTATAATCTCCTCCCAGTAATTTGTCTCCAAGTTATATGCGTGAACCTGATAAACAAAAGTGGTGTTAAAACCTTAAAATTAATGTTTTTTTTTTTTAAATTAAATCTCATTTGCATCTATTAACCGTTTTCTTTCACCTTGTCCAGAGAATATGATGTCCATGATGTCCCTCCTCCTAAAATGTATATCCTTTGTCCATCATGAGCGAGTTCATGTCTGTACCTATAAAAAATATGCATGTTTTCAGAATGCTTTAGTTGATATGCTGGGATTGACACATATTTTTAGATGATATTCTAATAATTTCAGCTGTCCGACCTTTCCTCTGGTAAATCTGTGGGTGCGTTGTTTGGTTTGAGGTGGGTCCACTCCCTGGTGGTCAGATCCAACTTGTGCAGGTCTGTGCTGTAAAGATAGCCTGTTGTCCCTCCAAATACATAGAGGTAGCCATTTATAATGACCATCGCCTGGAAGTGGACAGCGCTTATAAGTTTCTCTGCAGAATACACAGTACAAAATTAAATCTGCGTCTGCGTTCCGTCTGAACGAAGAAACATACGTTACCTGTCCGTAGATTTTGTTGGGCTTCTTCCCTCGACAGTTAAGAAGGTTCCATCGCTTGTACTGAACATTGCAAACATGGACGTCATTGCCATTGTTTTCACCAAACGGAATCCCGGTGCCGCCAAACACAAGCAGGTTGTTGCCATGCAAGACAGCTGGGAGAGACACGATCAAACAGCCACTGTTAGAAACTCCATTACACTTAGTTTTCCTCAGCTGTCTGGTTTAATTCAACCATTACAGAAGCTACAGATCAATATTTTAATGAGCTCCTACCCTGCGGAATACTCTCCCGGTTTATTTATGATCTGTGGTCTCTGCAGATGCCATTAAAAGGCAGCTAAAGACTCATTTATTCAGAATAGCCTTTGATTGAACCCCCTCCTGTCTAGTATTACAATCATATCTAAGGCAGTTATTGTGCATTTTTACTGATGTTCTTTTATGGTGGTATTTTAACAATTTATTTTTGTGAAGTACTTTGGCCACCATTTCATTATTTGTATTGTTTATTTCTCTATACCATTTGATAACTTTATTTCTGTGATATATCTTGTGTCCTTGCTTTGTGAAGAGTGCTACAATGAATACACCCAATTTGATCATTTAGAGCTCACTTCTCCCTGCCTGAGATGCAAATGCATGCTGCCAACAGCAGGTTAATTTCTCTGCAGAATAAACAGTTGGTGCAGTAATCCACACTGTAGAAGGCTGCCAATAGGAGAAAGCAGACAAAGGACCTTGGCTTATGTTTGTATGTGAATATTCGGCTTTTACAAACAATAAAAAAAATGTTATGCAAATGTATCATGTGGCAGTGTTAACGTATAATTGTCTATTCTTCTATTCTACTGCAGTGGATTGACGGTAATCTGGTTGCTTAAGTTTATGTAAACGTTATGTAAACGCATTGACTGTTTGCACATCAGGCTGACAATACAGTAGGATTTGAATCTAAAAGGAACTAAGTACGGATGTGCAGTAAGTCTACCTCTGATAAAATGACAGGGCAGTGCATTAGTCCTTACCTGACATTGAGGCTAGTTCGGTAGGCATGTAACCCTCTGTGCGTACTTGTTGCCAGGTAGCTGTAGCAAAGTGAAACCGCCACAGCTCCCTAAAAAGAGGGTAGTCTTCATTCTCTGACCCGCCTGCCTCCTCAAAATCAGGGTTGTAGCCTCCGAACACATACAAGTTCGTACTGTCTGCAACACAGCGGTGTCCACTCCGGGCTGGAGGTATACAGTGTCCTGCAGGAAGAACGGCAGCCAACGTCTGACACTGAACTCCTCTTCAGCATGTAAACAAGTGTGACAGAGAGAACTTTAATTTTTAGTACCTTCTCTCAGAAACCTGTTCGGGATCCGTAGACTGGGGCATGAAGGAGAGAAGATGCGTCGAGCTTGAAGCCATCGGGCCCGCTTCTTGGATCCTAAATAAATCAGAAGGGACTAATGAGACTCTGCCCAATTTAACAGTCTTTGTTAAACTGCTCATTTTGACAACTAGAAGAAAACCCTCGAGAGTTAACACTTCCACTATCAGCAAAGAGTGATCATTTTAATTATTTTGCTTCAATGGGCACTTGCTTTTGCTTCTGTTGAGATGGAATTTGTTTGACACATGACAATAATTTAGTTCAATAAAGTACAGTTCATTTGCTTGTAAACAATACTGCCAAACTTATACATTTCAATTAATTGAATTTTGAGTGTTGAAAACATAATTATCTGCATTCTGGGGAATTTTATTACGTATTTTATGTTGTTAGTGTAATTATCTTGATTTATGAAACATCAAAACACAAATTCAGACAAATCCAGGTAATGAAGTACAGTGTTTTCAGTTGTTTCTTCTCCTGTACTCTGACATCCCAAAAATATCAAAAACAAAGCCATAAAAAAAACAAACATCTAGACTGGTATTTGTATTTATTTTGTACTAACAAGCAGCATGTTCAAAGAGGTCCAACCTACATCCGATTCCATAGTTGGAGGCCATTTTGAAAATCCCACAGTAGTAGCTTCAATTCACTGACTTGGATAAACTTCTGGTAATTTTCATATGTGATGGCAATTAAGCACAGTGTATACTTAAACTTAATATAGTCAATAAAAATCCAGCTATTTTCAGCACTTTTTTGTTCTATATCACTCGTCTGTTATTGTCAGTTTCAGTCACTGCAAAGGTGCGTGCCTGATGTTTTGCAGCAAAACTGTCACTTGTAGACACTTGAGACCACTACAAAACAAAAAACACTGTTTATACAACAAAAGCACTGATACGCCCTGGATAGTTTTTAATCCACTGAACAACTTATGGGCTTTTATTTTGAATGGAAAAGTGTTACGTCTGTGGAAAAGCGTATTGCATTGTTTTGTTTTAAATTTTGTAAAGGTGGTTGAATTAAACTGATGTTTCATAGTAAACATGATCATTTAAATTTATTAAACAGAGGACATTAAAAGGCCTCGTACCTCCTACAGCTGAGTCACCATTAGAGGAAGCACTTCATTTGTTATTGCAACTTTTCGAATTAAAAGCCTCCTTTTTATGTTTTAGTTAAGTGGCCACGGATTTTTCCCCGCTGGAATTCAGATCTGCTCATATCTTCCTTATTCTGGTCACTTCATATTTCGTTAATGTGTCTACGCTTTGCATCTCCGACAATGAAAACAAAATCTGCCTCATTACATCTGTGCTTCGGTGTAACAATAATCTATGTGCAAGTAACATATTTTGTTTGCAGTGAAGATAAAGCTAACGCGTTTTTTCTGTTCTTGGGAGCTATCCATCTTTCATCGACTTCTCATATGGAACTCCAGCCCCTATATCCAGTAATCAACAATAACATCTCGGTAGTTCGCAGTTGATCATTTATTTATTAGCTTCCGTAGCAGCACAAGCTAGCTTCGGCTTGTGTCCTGTTGAGGTGATGCACACAGCTAGCACTGCTAACTTGTCAAAGAAATTCAGATACATTGAGTCTGTTGTATGACTAAAACAAAACTGATATTCAGTGGAGTTTGTTACAAAATGAACCCTTAGTTGCCTATTTATCTTCCGGATAGTGCTTTGCTGAAGCTGAACAGTGCAATGTTTACAAACCTGAGTCGCGGACAGAGGGCCTCCACAACAGTTTCTCAAACTTATTAAGCAAACTGGAGGTTTCATCGTGTTCAGAGGACGACATCTCGATAGGTGATCCAAAAGACAGAAGGGTCACACCCAGACACGAACGAGAACCTGCTTGGGGTTGACAAAATGTTGAGGCATTAGACCGCGGGCTCCTGCAATCAGACCAAAATAAGAGGAGACACCACAGAACGTCCACTGGCTGCAGCTGTCCCGTCACAACCAAATGAGCCTATTGACCAATCAGAATAGCTTGGGCCGTCATGGTGCGTTCACGAACATCTTGGAGGTTTTTGTGAAGTGTGACTAATGGAAAGGTTGTCAAATTCATTTTACTTCAGGAACTAGTGCTGGGCGATACCACACTTTTATGATTCGATACGATAACGATTACCCTTTTGGCATACATATTCGATACCCGATACCAATACTTTCAGTGATTTTTTTTAATTAAAATGTTACACTTAAAAGACATCTCACATGACAAATACTGTCCATTTAACAGTTTTAATGTGCATAGCCTTTGGTGGCCATTTTTTAAGCAATGAAATAATCTATAAAAACACATAAATAATAAATAACAAACATAAATATTAATTGAAATATAAAAATAAAACACAAATGATGATGTTAATTATGTATTTGTTTTATTTTTACATTTTTATTTAATCCATATTTATATGTAATTAACACATATGAATTATAAAGAAATAATATAAATGAATTTAAAAAATGATATAATTTGAATGTATTCATTGAATACAATGAAATTGTCACAACTCCAAAGACCTTTTTGTCAATAAGATCTACACAGTTCACATTTTTAAAACAAAACAAAGTTAGAAAAGAATAAAATTGACAGCTAATTTTAAGGTGTTGCTCGTCTTGCTGCAGTGTTGTACATTTTTACTACACGAACTACACTTTAGTGTTATCCACGAGTGAAAAGTACGCCCACACTACACTCCTCTTTCTCTCAGCCATTCTCCCCTTTCAGACACGCGCAGCCGCAGACTGAACTATTGCTAAAAGGCTAAAAACAGCTAACTGGACTAGTTCAATTATATGCTGCCGGGGGGGTGTGTCGGTACAAAACCTTGAAGTAAGTTACACCATAAGATTCAGACATGACACAGGCGCTTTTATTTTGTATTTATTAGTTAATATCAATACTTTATTAGCGTAATCGATCCTCAAATGAGCAGAGTGTGAGTATTGATATATCGATACCATAGAATCGATACGCCCACCACTATCAGGGGAAATTCCCTCATGTTTATAACTCCAGTAATAAGCCATGGGTCACCAGTGACCTGAAAGCACTTCTAAACAGAAGAAGAGGGCTTTCAGGTCTGGAGACAGAGAGGAGCTGAGGAGAGTGCAGCATGAACTCAGAGAGATGCTGAGAACATGTAAAGACACCTACAGGAGGAAGCTGGAGGCCAGACTCTAGCAGAACTATGCTAGATGTGAGCTAAATGTGAGGGACGTGTGGAATGAAGACGATCACAGGGATGAAGGGGAGGCACTGACATCAGGGAGCCTGGCCAGGGCAAACCGGTTTTTCAACTGGTTCAGCTCACTTTCTGTCACCCCCCCAACACCCCCTGACTTCTACACATCCACACTTCAACCCTTCCCCCCTCACTCATGTGCAGCACCTCTTCCCCTCCTCCTCCTCCTGAAGACAACAGCACCCTCCCCCATATGATGGTGACTACAGGCTGATTTAAGAGACAGCTGGAAAGACTTAACCAGTTGAAGGCTATAGGTCCTGATGGTATCTCCCCCAGGATACTGAGGACCTGTGCGGCCCAACTGTCCTCTGTACTGCAACACCTGTACAACCTGAGCCTTAGTCTGGATAGAGTACTGATACTGTGGAAAACATTCTGCCTGGTTCCTGTCCCCAAGAAGCCCAAGCTCCATCTGACCTGGCTGACTACAGACCAGTAGCTGTCACCTCTCGTGTAATGAAGGTCCTGGAGCAACCGGTCTTAGCCCTGCTGATGCCACAGGTGAAGACACTTCTAGACCCTCTGCAGTTTGCTTATCAGCCCCATTTGGGAGTTCATCATCATCATCATCATCTACCTGCTGCAGCGGGCCCATATGCACCTGGATGGTAGAGGAGCACTGTGAGGATCACATTCTTTGATTTCTCCAGTGCTTTTAACACCATCCAACCTCTACTACTGGGTGAGAAGCTGCAGGTGCTGGTGTCAACAGCTCAGTGGTCTACTGGATCACTGACTACCTGACAGGCAGGCCACAGTTTGTCCATCTGGGTCTGGGCAGTGTCCTGTCTGATGTGGTGGTCAGTGGTACAGGGGTTCCACAGGGGACTGTGCTTTCCCCTTTCCTCTTCACCCTGTACACCACAGATTTTCAGCACAACTCTGAGTCATGTCATCTGCAGAAGTTTTCAGATGACTCAGCTGTTGTGGGGTGTATAAGAGAGGGAGAGAAGAGTGAGTGCAGGAAACTGGTAGAAAACTTTGTGGAGTGGACAGAATCACCTGAGGCTGAATGTCAACAAGACCCGGGTGATGGTGGTTGACTTCAGGAGGAGGATGCCTTCACAACCCCTATGGATCAGGGGGGAGGTGGAGGAGGTGGAGGAGTATAAATACCAGGGGGTGGTGATCAGCAACAGACTGGACCAGAAATCCAACACCGAGGCTGTGTACAAGAAGGGGATGAACAGACTCTACTTTCTCTTCCCTAACAGACTATTACAGCTCCACTGTCGAACGGACAGATGCAGGAAATCTTTCCTGCCACATGCCATTTCACTGTACAATAAGTGTTGCCAGGCACAACAAACCCCGCCCCTTGCATGTATTGTAGCTTATTTTGGCATCGATCCAGCTGATGTCATCGTGTGTATTTGTGTGCTTATGTCCGCATATCAATTGCCTCTATATATGTGTCAAGTTTGAAAGAAATTGAAACAAAATTGATGTTTTTATAGACATTTGAAATTTCACCCATCATAAGTAAATAGGAAAAAAAGATTTTAAAAATTCCTAAAAAAAATGTATCTTTGACCTACTTTTCCCAAAATGTAATCACATCTATTCTGGGTCACTGGCAATATATAAATCCAATTTGGTATGAATTCAACCAGTAGTTTTGATGCTAACTTTTTAACGAACAAAGAAAGAAACAAACCGAACAAAAAACAATACCCCTTGCCTCCCCTTCAGGGGGCGTGGTAATAAACTCACATCTGCCTGATGTTCAACCCAATCTTAAAATTCATATATATATATAGTAATTATTGTTTGCTAGAATATTATTTTGAGATATGTCAATTCATAATGCATGTAGGTAAGAGTATTACTTAGTTCATCATTGTAAAGTGCATTTGTTCAGTAGGCCACTAGGTGGAGTGCAATTGGAGTGTGCAATGTATGTCACGTGCATTTTCTCATTAGGAGATGGTCAGGTGTGGAGAGATACAGTTTTTCTGACCGACCACCACCAATTATGACCAGGAAAAGTTTGAATTGTTGAAGTTGTATGTTTTTGTATCTGGACACGTTCATCAGTAAACCTTTTTAAAAGAAGAACCTTGGGTTTCTGGAAGTTTGTCGTGTCAGACTGGTTTCAAGACATCTGCTCCGATAAAGGTTGCCACTCCATATATATTTGCATTAATTTTTGGCCAAAGTCTTGTATTGGTGTTAGGAGAGTCAGACCACAATGTAAAGTCTTCTCCGTCACATCCCAAAGATTCTCACTGTGGTTCAGGTCTGGACTCTGGTGGCCAATCCATGTTTGACAGTGATGTCTCATGGTTCCTGAAACACTCTTTCACATGTCTGATGATGAAATCAGTGATTCCTAGGATTGTCCGATCTTTAAGTTCTCTGAGAAATCAGTGATCGTTTAAGAAATTAGAAGCTATCCACAGCATCAGTCCAGGTTAAATAACTTGTTTCCAGCTGAAACGTATCAACCACTGCAGTTATCATCAAACAGAAGGATGCTAATTATTTGCATTATTGAATCCGAGGACTTCTGTCTTGGCCAAGCTGTGCATATCAGAGATAAAGACAAGAAATAAGTGGATAGACTGACCAATCACACCAAGAGTCAACCTTTGCCCCCGATCTCTGGGGGCTGCTTTGATGCGTTAATCTGGATTTGAATCTCACAGAGAGAAACTAAAGGAGAAAACAGAACAAAGAAATCAATCCCATGGCAATCCACTGGATTTCTACTCACTCTTTTCTGAGTGAACCACATGTAAAGACATTGAGAGTGTTCACACTATTTGTCTTTCAGAGCTGATTCCTGCGTGGCCACCATTTACACACTGAAGACATTTTCACTGCAGAACACAGTTTGGACATGGAGTTGTGTTAGTGTTTACCAGATAAAACCTTAAAATGTTACTATAAGGTGACTGTTTCTGTCAAACTGGGATTGCAGAACCTGTTTCTGGCTAAAAGCTACTGAAAATGCAAATCAATCATCGTCTCTGGTTGTTTTAAAAGGTCAGTTATGTTAACTTACATGTTTTCCTTGCCTTACAACTTCACTAGTCACAGAAGGAACTTTCTGAACAATGAGGTGCATCAGGTTAATTAGATTAAATGGGACATGAGCTGTCAACTTTTGCTTTATTCCAGTTATCTACTCATCTACCTGATTAACCTGAGTACTAGATTAGATTTATTCTTCTATTCGTTTGTTTACAATGACCTCTTCTGTGTAAAGTAGGTTCGATAAAATGCCCTCGGCTATTGGTCTGTATTAACCTAGAAACACAAAAATACAATTTAATCATCGGTGTAAACATCTACTATAAAATGATTGCTCATAAGTAGACTAATAAGCTCATCTTTAGGCCAAAGCCATTCTTTGATTTTGTTCATCACTACATGACCATTTTGTGCAAATCAACCATAAACATCTGCTTGAATTTACTTGTCACCAACCCCATTGTTTACAGCCTCATTCTAACAACACTGTAGTGAAATTAAATGTAATGCTGCTCATATTGTTAGATAAATTATCAAGTAAGAGAAAATGTTAACATTACTCAGAGGACAATGGCGTTTGGCATAGTGAGGTTATTAAAGACAAAAATACGGACTGGAAATAAACATTAAACATCAATGTGTAAATATCAGGAGTCAAGTCGTAAGAGGTGAATTGTGTGTCATTCAGCTTCATTAACTGAGACCTTTGTCATGTCTATGTAGATTGGATTGGGGATAATCAGCATAGTGCTCAGACGACAATGACACCGATAGGGTTTTGGGGGTTTCATGCCCTGAATACAGAAACACAGAGGTTATCACACTCACATGTAAATGGTGCTGACACTCCAGGTAATTACCTCATACCCCCATGCAGCTCATTATGTGCATATATAACACTACTACAGTCAGCTATGCAATCTACTCACTACAATATAACGTTCAATAATCTGTTTACATTTCAGTAATTTCTCCTTCTCTTCTATGTTTATTTATATATTATTATCTGCAATTTGCTCTCTTGTTTTCTATTTTAAATGTGTTTTTCTTTATTATTTTTTTTAAAAATGTGTTTTTCCACTTTAAATGTGTGCGTTTTTAAATGCTCACTTGACCATTGATCCTGTGGATTATAATAGTGTTCATCATACTACATGTTGAATGACAATAAAGGATTTTGAGTCTTGAACACAGAGAACACATGAGACTGTAGAGACCTCAAATTAACCTTGACTCCTGCAACGTTCATAGTGTATAACCCTGCAAACCTGTGTATACTTACATGTTATGAACAAACAGACAATATTACAGACTAACTTCCTAGAGGACACATTAACTGTAACATCAAGACCCATATGCAATGGTTTATGTTAAAGAGACTTGCATTTTATCCCCATAAGGAAGGACAGACTCACAACTACCTCACACATACACACACATGCAGTGTATATAAATAGATACTTGGAGGCTATACATCATGAAGTAGTGTAGGTATTCCATAGGTATTCCATTTCATGAGGGCAGGATTCATATGGAGGTTTGTTTTTGCAAGGTATCTTATGCCCAACGAAACGGTAACTAAAGTGTTTTCTAGTCCTCAGTCTTGTGCAAACTTTTCTATACATATAAAATGAAAATAAGTTGGATAAGATCAGTCACCACTGACTGTGTGAGTTCCTGTGAAGAAACAACTTTGGCCTCAAGTGCCTGCTTCGCCGAGTTAATTACATGCTAGATCTGAGTATTATAGATAAACACTGACTCTATTTCTGTGTACTGATTGAGCACAGTAATGTATTTCCTGATGAAAATCTTTCCTGATGAATATCGATGTGTACACATTGTACTATACAATATACAGCTGGTAATACAGAGGCTGTGTCTTTCCTAACCTATTGTGTAGTTCATTCAATTTCTATATGCGCATTACATTTTCAACACAAAGTAGGCTATACTGACAAAAACCGCTTTTCTGTATCATTTTACTCGAGGCTCGGTCGTAAATACAGGTCTGACATTTGTAACGAACGACATAAAGACATAAAGCATCGCTTCTCAAATTGATTTCTAATTCTATTTAAAAGGAGCAATACCCCGTACCAATATGGCGGCGGTATTGAAGCACGCTGAGAGGCTGAACGCCTATGGGTTGCCATGGTGAATCCAGGTATCGGGGCTCCATTGATGATGGCTTTTTGTTGTGGTTCGTGCACGCGCCTAACTCTGGGTAAACATACACTCAGAGTCGATTGAATTAATTTTATTTTTGGAACCGAATACTCAGAGTTTCTCAGCTCAGAGTAAGTCAACTCGGAGTTTAGGATTAAACTCAGAGTTTGTTGAACCCGCTTTTCTGGAACAGGGCCCAGTTGTATTCACTTTAAAGCATAACATAGGGGCCGTGTGTTTGTTTTCTATGAGGTGTAGTTCTACAGTCCAGCCCCTCCTCTCCTCAGTCTGGTCGCTGGAGGTTGATGTCACTGGCAGAGTCTTCAGGACAGGACAGGACAGAACTAGGTAGAGGTGGTCAGGGGATCACAGGCTCCGCTCAGAAGGAAAAAGTGGGCAATGTTGAAGCTAGGATTCTGTTTATGGACATTGTTGGAAGACTGTTGATACAGTCTACAGGGATTGTAGGTATTTTCAAACTGAAAGGCTGAGGTATCGTAACCGCCGCAGTATTTTTGGAACACTTCTGAAAGGAATATAAAAATGTCGTCTCCAAGTCCGGGCAAGAGGCGAATGGATACCGACGTGGTGAAACTGTATCCTTACTGAACCTAAACAAGCCTAAATAGCCAAGTCAAATACGAAAGTCTTCTATGATAAGGATTGTCAGCTGTAATGTTTTATTTGTTTCAACATTTGCTCCCAGTGTCTGTTGTCTTGATGTATATGTTGTAAACACTAGCTCTGAGATTGACTAACAGATTTTGCGAAAAGTGTGTGGCTAACGCTAAATACTTCTGTTAATAGGCAGGTCTGTGTCTAATGTTAGGTTTGGTATACGTTAGCTAGCTTGCTGTCGAGTTAGAATGGCTAAGAGGCTGTACATTTAACGTTATTTATGACAACTAACTTGCCTTTAACCAATGTTAGCTTGCTAATACATTAGCAGTGCAGTATTTGTTTGTATCAGTAGAAAATATGTCGCAATATTACGTTGCCTATTAACTCTGTTAGCTTTGAACATTGTTAGCAATAGCTTGAGGGCGATAAGTTAGCTAATCATACAGTTCTATGTGGTCGTACCTGACTGACAACACAATGCGAAGGATCAGTGAAGGGTGTTTGTCAATTTTGAAAACTCAACTTTAAAAAGACACTCGTATTTTGTCGATTTAACGATAATAAAGCAGCTGCTTTGTAGCATGCTAACGCCAAGAGAGAACAAATAAGGCTGATGTAACGCTAGCATAACAGAGATGATGTTTGTCAAAGAACAAAAAGTCGACAGCTAGCTCAATGATGAAAGATTTAGAGACCAACGGTTCGAACGTTGACCCTTTGTGTTTTTATATACACTTAAAGAAAAAGCCTGAAATTAATCGATAAACAAAACCCATCGTTTTTCTCAAACATCGATGGCGTGTTTACAACAATACAAGTATACAGTTACATTGCATGTGTTTTATCATCTTTATTTACAATGATTAAAGGGAAAGAAACAATTCGGGATTTTTTTAGATTTTCCTTCAAAATCGTATATTTGCCTTAATAACATTCTTCTTTGTATCGAAAAACTCAGAATATGTTTGAATTTGCTAACCATCCCCCTCTTCCAGTAGTATGCAGTCACTGGGTGTCATTTTTAATTTTTTTGTTCAGATATTTTTGGCCATCCGTAGAAGTTTGCAGTAAAGGTTTTCTGGCAGCGTGAGCTGAATTGTTTTGTTTTTGTCCTGCAGCTAGATTCTGTGCTCTGATTGGTCAGCCTGTTACCATCCGGAACATGGTAGAGGGCGGAGCTTCACAGACAGCTGATCGAGGAACAACAAGCGTGCTGTACGGGCACATGCAGGGATGGGGGCTGGGAACATCCAGTCCACAGCAGGGATAGATCTGTAGACTCAGGCTGAGTGGGTGAGCATGTTTTTTTCACATTAACAGGACAGGGAACTTTGTAACAAACAAACGATTTATTTTCAATGAAGTGGTAAAAAAGATTCTCAGTCTTTTGACCACAACAATATTCATGTAGTTTCTGAAATAGGAGCATTTTAGAGTTGACAGATTTGATTATCAAGGGATTATATCACCTAGTCCATCCATTGAACTATATTAGAGTTGATTATTATAATAATACATTTTAAAAACACAATCCAAAAATTGTGTGGCCATGCAAATCCTGTATTATAAAAGGGAAGTGGACTCACAAAATCTGTAAAGAACTGACTGCTGCAGTTTGGCATACTTATGTATTTTTGGTCAAGGAAAAGACTAGTGAAAATGACAAGTTGATAGGACCAATATTTTGGGAGATATTAGTAATTTTGGAATACAATAGTCTTACAATCGCGTTGCTATGCCCACAATCAGAAAAGTGGGTTACCTAGCAACAGATAAACGATAGGGCCACATTGTCAGGGTGGGGGAGGCTGTGTGGACAGTAACCCCCCGGTCATCCAGGCTGATGGGTCACATTGACACGCCAGGGTTGTGGGTGCAGGGACCGACGGCCTGAGGCTTTGTCTGCAGCCACTAGCACCGCGCTGCTAACATTAGCCACACAGCACAAGAGCTAACAGGCTAACAAACATCAGCAGCTCCCACCTGTTGCTGTGTTCTGGCCCCGTTAGCAATTAGCGTGCTATCATCCCGGGGCTAACATTTATAACAACAACAAAAATCTAGATTCTAGACCTTCACCTGTACAAGAGGCAAAAATCAGACAACACCAGCTAAGATTGAACATCAAGGCTAATTGTTATGCCAGTCACTATTAAAACTAAACCAATTAGACATAGGTAGGGATGGGAATTGATAAGAATTTAACGATTCCGATTCCATTATCAATTCTCATAGGGTGAGGGAATAAAAGAGTACAAACGGGTTTGTTTGCATTAATGTCTTTTACGTAAGTTTTCATCTCTGCACAGAAAATATACAGTATGCACCAATAATAATAACAGATGACACAGGGTTGTGGTGGCAATCAGGAATGTTGAGGGGGCACATGCCGGTGATGGAAGCGGTGACAAGTGGGGGCGGGGGGCACCATACTACCGTACAAAGTGAAAGTGAAACTTAAGATGCTTTACTAATTCCTCTATGTCTCCCGCTATTGTGCACCTCATTTTCCTTTTCCCTACCGTCAGAATTTTTTATTTGAGGGGGCAGGACGTTTGTTATCCCCCCCCTAGAACCGGCCCGCCCTGGTGTTATAGCCATACTTTGGAGCTTTCTGCCTCGACGCCATGCTGGCTACGTTCTAAACCAAAACAATGCAGCGTGCGTGTCACGTCATCACATATGTGCAATGAAGGCGGAACCGATAAGCAGAATCATTAAGCAGGCAGACAAACGATTCCAAGGAATCGAGCTTCCAGGAACCGGTTATTTTTGAGAACTGGTTCTCGATTCCCATCCCTAGACATGGGACATATAATGAACTACATACATCTCACAAAAACTAGATTCAAATGCACTCCTGAGGCAGACAAAGGGCAATCTAGTAAACTGAACAAACATACACCTACGTGACACAAACAACCATGATTACTTGTGAGTATGCTAGCCAATAAGGATCCAGGAATCGTTCATAAACAAGTAAACACCGTTACAATTAATAGCATCATCAAGAGCACAAATCCACTGAAAGACATAGAGTATAGAGAATTTATCTCAGTGATACTTACAAGTGCAGCAGCAACAATGCCAAATCTGCATCTGTTTTGATGCTTCTTTTCTTTCAGTGCTCACCATTCTGTAAAAGCTGGACCAAGGCAGTCTGTTGTCTAGTTCCTGGTTTGGCCACTCACTTTTTACTTCTTGGCATTCTCTTAACAATGGCCACCTCTTCCTTTTCTCTGCTGGCTCCTTCATGGTAAACGCCTGTGAAATGAAGGCATGGCTGGCTTGTTTTTACACCCAGCCAGCTGTACCTGGCTGTGTGTGTGTGTTTGTGTCATAGTGCCGTAAACCGTGCTGTTTTTTCGCGAGACGAGATCTAGGACCATCGAGATGAGATCTAGGCCACAGGGATGGCATAGAGAAGTTGCAAGTGGCATATTCAGCCCTAGAGGCGCTAGTGGGAAGGCGGAGGGCTTCCATTCTCCCCCTAACAAGCCATTTAACCATCACAATTACTTTGAAACTGTTTAATTAAGGTAAAAATGCTGCAAAGTTCTCCTTTAAGAAACTGAAAACTATTAAAGTTCAAGAACCGGTAATTGGAAATTTTGACTCCTTTTCTTAAAAAAATACTCAAACAAATTAAGCAATTATCAAAATAGTAGGATATTAATTTAACAATTAAGAATACATTAATTGATTACATATTGCAGCTCTGTAATACACCCTATTGTGTGTACTTAGAAGGGATTAATAATCACTTCTTCACTCCTTTTGGGCTTTTTATATATGTTATATATTACATATTATGTACATGTGGGCTTGTACAATGTAAAAAAAAAAAAAAAGACCTGTTACTCTACTCTTTTTAGAGTAGTGCTATTAAATCTCTGCACTCCAAGTTTGTGTCCAAAGAAAGGTTTTCCCTTGTGTAGTTACATTACTCTTGAGTGAGCATATGCTGTTGGATCTTAGGTTTCTATGGATAAGCCTTGGGGGATGTCATCTGTGAAAGATGCACATTTTTACTCTGCAATTCTAAATCAGTAACAGCTTTTATTTATAGTACTTGCATTTAGAGCTACCCTGTCTTTTTGATCACTGGTTTGCGAACCCCTCTCTACTAAGTGGCTGAGCTTTTGAAACCTCACTCTTCTTTGGTTGAAGTTTACTGTTATTTTGTCCTAACAATTATGTAAGCATGCGATCTCATGGTGTTATTTGTGCTCCAGCAGTTTGTCTAAATGAGCATCCTTACGTTACCTTGGTTAGATTTTTGAGATACAGATGACAGCAGGATTTATGATATGATGATGAAACAGGGTGTAACAGTTTCTTGTGTGGTTTTTGCGTTTTTTTCCCCATCTGTCATTGTGTCACACTCATAAAGCCTGTGATTGTTGATATGCTCAGCCTTTGTACATTGCTGTCAGGCAGTTGACTCAGTCCTACGTGTCTTGCTGTCAACACACGCTGTCATTATGACACATCCTCCCCATACAAGTCACCCATCATCTCCTGCAGCTGCATATCACCTGCAAAACAAATGGAATTTGAGATCAGTTTCCTTCACTGTTTAACTGGCGCCACGTTTATGCTGCAGATACTGAGCTTTATAGTGTTTGTTGCAGCAAAGAGGATGAATCTACCTTTTAGGCCGCCTCCATTTTAAAGGTAGGGCCTGCACTTCTAAGGGTTATGATCTTTTCATTGTTGAACTCCGTTCTAGCTGGGCAATGTCTGCTTTTAACATACTGTTGCTGTGATATACACACTTCAAATAATTTTTTATATCAGCATGTTTTGTCAAACTTAATTTATTTAGTATCTAGCTGGGTAATAAGTGGGATAATGTCATTAGAGCCAGTAGTTATTGAGAAATAAACCTGTTCAGTGTGATCGTAAATGTCCTGCATCCATCTATCTGGGTTTATTTGGCATTAATGACTTCCATACGTTACCTCACACTTATTCCCTTTCCTTGCTGTCATGATAACCACGGATGACTTACTACAGTGCAGTATGGTTAAAGTAATGGTTCAGGATCTGCAGTAACATGGTCTTATCTAATGCTGATTTTATACAGACAGAGGGTTTGTTTTTAATTAAGAAAAGTTGAGGCTTGTAGGGATTGTTTGCATCAACATTCACAGCTTAAATTTCTTACATCACTCTAGAAAACCTGTACATTAACCAGTTCCTAGCTAACATCCTTTTTATACACTTTTTAAACCGCTTAGAATCCTGATTGAATGTTCAAAAAACATTGTAGCCCTTAAAAGTGTAGATCCTACTTTTAGAGAAAATTGAGGTATTTGAAAACTTCCAGCTAAATAATATGTAAGTGATCAACCAATGCACTTTTCTGATGTTTCTTTACATAATATTGTATCCCAAAAATCCAAAATCAGTGAGTGAAAGCTTGTCAAAGTTTTTATAACTTTTCAGTTTTTATCCAATGCTGACTTACGGTGAATTTGTTTTGGTTTGTAAGGAGATCTGTGATCTGTCGAGTTTGTGTGACAGTGGCCACTGCATTATTGATCTTGCCATCATGACTCATGTTATTGATCCTATGTTTGACCTCTGTCCAGACACATCCTCACACAGAGATAGTGGTTTGATTGATTATTTGAAATATCTGCCTTTCTTGTCGCTTGTTGTGTTTTTTTTGCTGGTGTGCATTTTCCTTGACCAGGTTTTCAGTATTGAGAGCAAACACGAGGTCACCATCCTTAGTGGACTCAACGAGTTTGTGGTCAAATTCCACGGACCTCCAGGGAGTAAGAGATACACACCTGATCAAAATTTTAAGACCAGTTGAAATATTGCATGAATTTACATTTTGTACTGTTGGATCCTAAGAAGGTTCTAAGTTGAGTTTCAAAATGCAAAAAGAAATGGGAGTGAGACAAAAAAAAAAAAATTTGAGCAAGCAATTTATTGAAAACAACAATTAAACTGAAATAGGCTGTTCATGAGCCGATCAAAAGTTTAAGACCACAGCATATAAAAGCCAAAATCTGCTCAAAAATGTGGATTCAATGTCATTTTCTGTCAGGTATTCACACTGTCATGATCTGATGGCAAAGACAAAAAACCTTTCTCTCTTTGACTGTGGTTGAATTGCTGAGCTGTATAAGCAAGGCCTCCCGCAATGCGCCATCACTACTGAGGTTGGAGGCAGTAAGACAGTCATTTTGAATTTCTTAAAAGATCCTGAGGGTTATGGAACAAAAAAAGCCTTGTGGTAGAAGCAAAAAAATGTTGCCGGTGCTGAGCTCGAGGATCAGATTGGCTGTCCGTCAAGACACGGGACGATCCTCAACCCAAATTAAGGCCGTGACTGGTGCTGACTGCAGCCCAGTAACCATCAGACGGCATCTGCCAGAGAAGGGCTTTAAGAACAAAAAACGTCTTCAAAGGCCTCGTCTCCTTCAACGCCACAAAATTGCCCATCTGGACTTTGCAAGAGAGCACCAAACATGGGACATTGAAAGGTGTTGATTTACATCGGTTTTTTTTTTAAACGATGTAAATTCAATCTCCAACACCTAGTTAAGAAAAAATATAACGTTGACGGTCCTAATGGCTTCCAACGTTACTGGCATGACAAGGAGATCCCACTTGAAATGTTTTGTACGTGACACAGTGGAGGGGACACCATCATGATCTGGGTGCTTTTTCCTTCAGTGGAGCTTCAGGTTTTGCAGGGGCATCAAATGGCGGCTGGCTATGTGGAGATGTTACAGGGGCCATCCCTCATGACTGAGGGCCCTGGTCTGTGTGGTAATGACAGGCGTTTTCAACAGGACAATGCTGCCGTTCACAATGCCTGCATGATAAAGGACTTCTTCCAGAGGGATAACATCACTCTTTTGGACCATCCTGTGTGTTTCCCTGATTTAAATCCAATTGACAACATTTGGGAATGGATGGCAAGGGAAGTTTCCAAAAATAGACATCAGTTCCAGGCAGTGGATGCCCTCCATGAAGCCATCTTCACCACTTGGAGCAACGTTCCCACTAGCCTCCTGGAAACACTCACATCAAGCATGCCAAAATGAATTTTTGAAGCGATCAACAAGAACGGTGGAGCTACTCATTACTGAGCCCTTTTTTGAAACTTATTTGTATTTTCGGAGGGTTTCGGGTTTTTTTTTAGCTGTGGTTAAACTTTTGATTCGTTGATGAACAGCCTATTTCAATTTAATTGTTTGCAGTAAATTAATTATTGCAAATTTTTTTTGGATTTACTGACTGTCAAATTGTATCCAGCTCATGTAAACCACCATTTCTTTTGCTCCTTATTTATTAACACTGTAGTTTAATAGAGTGGAGGAATTTGTTTTTGTTGAGTGTATATCAATCGTTTTTTTTCAGCACCGTATGAAGGAGGTGTGTGGAAAGTTCGAGTGGATCTACCAGATAGATACCCCTTCAAATCACCATCAATAGGTAAGAAGGAAAATATAGTTTTGTTGTCCTTTAAATTTAAAGTAAAAACCTTAAATCTCAACATTGAATTTTTTCGCGCAGTGACTAAAACCTGCCTCTTGTACTTTTCAGGATTCATGAATAAAATATTTCATCCCAACATCGATGAAGCGTAAGTCTTATCGTATTTTTGTAATATTTACCTTTCATTCTGCACCTTTCTTTTTCTTTTTGTAGCCTCTGTTATGTTGTTAATGAGAGTTCTTTCTTTTTTTTTTTTTCAGGTCAGGAACCGTGTGTTTAGATGTTATAAACCAGACGTGGACAGCACTCTATGGTAGGTCCCAGCTCTGACGGGGACAGCGTTATTGACTTCCACCAGTCATTCTGTAATAGCTGCTAATTAAAGAAAACACAAAGCAGGCGGCTAAGTCGTCTACAGTGCACCTTCAGGCAGAGTATGTCAGTGTAATCAGCTTACACATCAGTGATGGGTGTTGCATGTATTGAGGTCATACATTGCAAAGTGTTCACTCACCTGGAGGACATTTTGCTCCTCATTCCTTTGTGTTGATCAAGTGAAGGCACCAACCTGAGACTAATGCGAAGCCGTTGTATTCATTCATAGTGGATAAAGTTGTGAGTCATTGAGATAGTTGTCACCTCTATGTCAATTTAAAAGGCTTGTGCACTGTGTGGCTGTTAAGGGACAGATTCAGTACTTTTTGGTTCTTGGCTTCTTAGTTCTTCTAGGTTCAACTGGACTGGTTTCACTCTTGAAAACATTTAGTCTCTCATCCAAGAGACTTCTTCAGTTCTAATAACTGGTGGAGGAAATTGTTTGCTTTCAGGTGAGTCCAATGTCCCCCACCGGTTTTTACAACTCGAGAAGTCTCATTCATGAGAGACAAAATATTTTCAAAAGAGCAAAACCAGTCCAGTTGAACTTAGAAGAACTACCAAGAAGAACGATGACCTGGGCAAATGAGAACCAACACAGACAACAGATTCAGTACTTTCCTCAGCTTAAAATCATCTGTGAATGGAGTGGAAGTCTGTATCCCAGCTGAAGACCTACAGCAGATGAGAGATCCACAGCTTTGTTTGTTTTTAGACATGTGTTGTGTTTGTGTAAACGCACTGATAACTGTTTTTGTGCGTTGTGGAGGTGTTTTTGATGGTGGTGTGATAAATGCTTCACACAAATAATAATCTTGAGCAGTGATGACTAAGAGGCTGAACATTTGAACAAGAGACGAAAAACCGGAACTTAATGACCTTGATAACAAAGATGACTGAAGTGGAATAAAAAATTTTCTCAGCTCTGTATCAGATGTTTAGCAGGTCGGATAATGAATACAGTTGAATTTGAACATGTATATTTCAGCTATATATTAAAAGCCAAGTGGCCTCTGTGTGCGTGTGCGCGCCCATGCATGCCTGTATGTGTATCTGCTTTCTAACTGAAAACCCGTACATAGCTGCCCTTTGCCTTTTGGAGTACTTATGTATTTTGGGTCAAAGATCAGACTGGCAAAAATGACAAGTTGATAGAACCGATATTTTGGCAGATATTAGTAATTTTGGAATACTATAGACTTACAATCACATTGAATCTCAAGCCCCTTTTACACAGCACTTCTGTACCGGGCATATTTCACCTTTAATCCAGAACGTCTGTGTAAACACAATGGTGGGATCATTTGGTCCCACCTGTCACAGCTCTGTAACGCCTTCGGATGTAGTAACAGAGCTGTGATAAAGGTGGAATCATGATTCTGGAACGCTCTGTAAAAGGAGCACCTCTCGTTCCACCACCTAGGTGCGATGTTTTGATGACGTATTGCGTGTGCAACCCCCACGCTGGGGGGATTTAAAAAGAGTGCGGGTCATGTACAGTAAACATATCAACGCGACCAGAAAGATGTCGAGCTGGGGATACATCGAGATCCTCAAGCTATTGTCACTTCGGGCGGAGGACTCTATCCATGCTAACATTTGTGAATTGGTGAAAGACGGGCCATTGTTGGTGTTGTTGTTGTGAGAGCCAACACCACTATGCTCGGGGTATTCCCAACACTCAAGTTATGCATCACACTATACGCTGCACTGTGTCACCGCCCCTTTGATTGTGGAACGTAGGTCCACTGTGTAAAATTCCAGCCTGTCTCATCTCTGTTACTCCTTTAGCTTGGCTGTGTAAATCGGTCAATGATGGCAAAAAGGTGGGATCACCATCATCTTTTTTCCAGGATCTCTGTGTAAAAGTGGCTATAGAATCATCATTGAAGTGGGTTACCTACCAACAGATAAACAATAGGGCCACATTGCCATGATGGCAAATTTCATGTGCAGAAACAGACATGCCAGCTGAGAGGTTATTCAGCTGATAATTCCACTGTAAAACCTATATATTAAAATGCCAAGTGGCCTCTGTGTGCATGCCTGTATGTGTATCTGCTTTATAACTGAAAAACCGGACAGAGCTGGCCTTTGCTGTTTGGAGTACTTATGTATTTTGGATTAGGGATCAGATTGGCAAAAACGGCAAGTTGATAGGACCAATATTTTGGGAGATAGTAGTAATTTTGGAATACAATATTTGCCTTACAATCACATTGAATCATAGAATCATCATTGAAGTGGCTTACCTAGCAACAGATGACCAATAGGGCCACATTGCTATGGTGTCAAATTTCATGTGCAGAAACAGACATGCCAGCTGAGAGTTTATTGAACTGAAAATGCCAGTGCAATTTTCCTCATCATTGAAGTGGGCTACCTAGTAACAGATAAACAATAGAGCCATGGTGTCAAATTTCCTGTGCAGAAACAGACATGCCAGCTGAGAGGTTATTCAACTGAAAATGCCAGTGCAATTTACCAAGAAAGTAAAGGAATGAAAGGAATGTATCAGAGGATCTAGAACCTTTGCCCCCCCATTGGTCAATGTGCTGTGTGTCCAGGGATTCACACAAAATCCAGAAAGAGCTGACTGCTGCAGTTTGGAATACTTAAGTATTTTTGGTCAAGGAAGAGACTGGCTAAAATGCGAAGTTGATAGGACCCATATTCTGGGAGATAGTAATTTTGGAATACAGTAGCCTTACAATCACATTTCTATGCCTACAACGCTTTGGCGCTGACTGTTAGACAGCATGCACAAATACACAATAGCATAAAAACGACCACATCTAGAACCTGTGGATCCCCACGTGTCAACATGCTAGTTGATGTTTATCCCTAGAAATTCCACTGGTGGATTGGTCTTTTTTTTTTTTTTTTTTGAATGACAAAATTTGATAATCCTCAAAACTCTTAACAAGCTTCCTTCACTTCCCATCTAAACAACTTTAAATGTATAAGACAGCTGTAGACATTTGTTTTTTCCATTCAGTTTAAGAAATGTTTTGCTGAAAAACTAACTTTTTCTCCAGTTTTCTCTATTTTGATATAATAACCTTTGAATATCCTCTGAGCTTTAATGAACATTTACATGATCAGCAGATTAAATAATGTACAATACCTGATTTTCACTAAAAGTGCAGAGGATAATATTATAGTAAATAATGATAGAAATATTTAACGCAAAATTTAGTTGGAAGTTACTATAAAAAATAGTTCTAGGTGTCTAAGGGTTAATTGAAATTGTGAATTTTATAGTTAAGTGTCATATTGAGTACTTCGTACTGCACAAGCAGACTGTGTGATATGATGAGGTTCAACCTACAAAGCCTGAAAGCCAAAAAAATTCCATTGCAGGCTTCGTTTGGGCACAGTGGTACGAGTGAGACATCTAGTGGACGAAGAATGACACTGAGCATAAATCCTGTTGATGTATCTAATGATATCTGCTGCCGGGCTAACTGACCTCTCTTAACATCCAACAGATCTCACCAACATCTTTGAGTCGTTCCTCCCTCAGCTGCTCGCTTACCCAAACCCCATCGATCCTCTGAATGGAGATGCAGCCGCCATGTACCTGCACCGGCCAGAGGATTACAAGCACAAGATCAAAGGTAGGCATGTTGTTGGGCTGTGAATTTACACAGGGATTTTTTCCCTATTAGACCTCAATTTTAAAAGCAAGATAAAAGCTTTATAAGAATATAAAAAAACGGATTATTGTCGTATTGCTTATAATGGTTTCTCACTTAAATTTATCAGAAATATAATGTAACAGATCTTTAAATAGAGTTTAAGCCCCTCCCCTATGCAGAACATTTTTTTGACTTTCAAATTTCTACAGTTTTTGCTCAGATACAGATAGAGATCTGTATCTGAGCAAAAATTGTGGTGGTATTGTTTTTTCTTTACACAGGTACATTATACTGTGGTGGAAATAAGTTTTTGGACACCCCATGCATTTGTCATATATTGTCTTATGAATCACTCTGAAGTTATTAAACTCTACCAACTATTGTTATTATTCTGCACGCGCTCTGTTCTGTCAAGATCGAAACTGGATATTTCAGCTAGATAAGGAAACACATTCAGGGCATGAAATGTTGAAACTGTCAAGAATTTAGTTTTGTTTTTTTCTTGTTAACAATTAAAAAAATTGCATTTGTTTGTGTCTGTCTGATGCAGCCATACCTTTTTAAACTCAAAAAAATTTTTCCCATATATATTTCATGGTTATATTTGAGATTGTGTAAAATTTTAAGGGTGTCCAAATTTTTTTTTGCTACTACTATAGGACTAAATGAAAAATCACAAAATCGCCTAGTGCAATGTTCACATCACAGCATCCGAGATACGAATAATAATGAAGACTGTTAGTGCGTTTACTGGTGACCGACAGGCCTTCAACTGTCTAAATTTAAAGCTGCTGCTCTCACATTCTCAGTCATGTGTTGTTTGTCCTCCTGTTTCAGAGTACATCCAGAAGTACGCCACAGAGGAGGCTCTAAAGGAGCAGGAGGAGGGAGGAGGCGACTCCTCCTCCGAGAGCTCCATGTCAGACTTTTCGGAGGACGAGGCTCAGGACATGGAGTTGTAGTGAAGGGGGAGGTCGTGTCCCCTTTACCACACAACTGATTAAAGAGTCATTTCCTAAAGAGCAGAAACTCAGTACTATATTCATATTTAAACAAGACAATTTTTTACAGCAACACAAGGATTTGTATGGCTACACAAGGATTTGCAGTATGCTATTGCATAATATTATTTAGGAATTCATGACCACCTGCCCTTTCCCCTCCTCTTCACCCTGAGAGCCTGCGTAGATCAGAAAGGAGCTGTTCATTTCCATGATACATTACGGCTTCAGGCCTTGTTGAGACCAACGAAGGGGGGCCAGGAGGTTTTTGCCACTCAACCAAGTCAACCGACACAAATCTAGACTGTTTACATTCACTTTCCCCATTTGGTTACACAAGCCACACCTCACTGCCTCTTCTGTTGTCGCGTGTTTAGTTTTGTTATTGCGTCATCAGATATCACCTTTCCCTCGCCAGCAGATGACTGCAGGATGACAATCCATGATTTATGGGCAGTGTCAACTCCGAAAAACCAGTGGATTTTACATTTTTAAACATCCCCTTTTATTTTTGACACTGCCGCCTTTTTCATCATGGCACCCAGAGGAGTCACCGTTGCAGTCATCGCCTCTGTGGAGTTAAAACACCCGGCGGGCCGCAGTGGCGTCGCGCACAGACGGCATCTCTGACAGGACTGCCCTCTGTGCAAACCTGATGACACACCACACACACACTACGGAACATCTATACTTCAACCGTGACAAGTCACATAAACACCATAGTGTGTGTGGGGTGTGTGTGTGTGTGTGTGTGTGTGTGTGTGTGTGTGTGTGTGTGTGTGTGTGTGTGTGTGAGCATGCATGAATGCAACCCAGGGAGAATCATCTTGCATCGATAACTGTGTTGAACTGATGCCCAGCGACATCACATCACAAGAGAAGGTTCACAGTCACTACCCTTCTCTTCTTCAGCACACCATTTTCTCCTCCTCTTCCTCTTCCTCTCCGTTTTAGGAAAGTGTTTGTCATTCTCTGAGTATCTTTGTATATTGTGGCATGACACAGAAGTAAAGTTGTGTTGGGTTTGTGGACATGTACCGCTGTAGACATGGGGAGGACACCTGGATGCAGGGCCTCCGTGAGCTGGGTGGGGTTTGGGGTTCGTGGCGGGGTTGGGCGGGGGGTTATCCAGGTCCTTGTTGAATTGTTGAACTTCTAAAATTTGCCTATTGCTTGTGTTGAACTATAATAGGTGTTTGAATTGCGTAGGGATAGTTAGTTCTTTTTTGCAGGTGGTGAATCCTGTCATAATGTATGGTTTAATACTTATATAACACACTAGTTTAAAATCTAATTGTCCTGTAAAGATGAGGAGAATTATACATCTTTGTGTATGGGACGACTTTGTTGAATCAAATCCTCCAAAGACACGTTGCACCCCTGCACCCTGTCTTATGCAAACGCCGCCATCTATGTCATTGAAACTCAACAGACAGAAGTGCTCTTTGTTTCAACCATTCACTGTCGTAGCAATTCCTTTTTTTTTTTTTTTTTAACTTTTTCACACTTAACGGCCCGTAGCTTTCCAAACGTGGGACCAAAATCTAATTGATCTCCAGGTGATGTTTCATATATCCCAGAAAAGAAATCCTCCTCAAAGTGTTTACACAGAGGTTGGACGAGTGGGAAAATGAATAATGTTCCCCTATCTCTCGAGTGGCCATCTCAGATTAGATACTTTAATCAGATGCAGGTATCTTCTTGTTCTCGCATCTTAAGAGGGTAAATTCACAGATTTTGTCCTGTACAAAATCGAGTTTACCTGAAAACGAAAAAGTTTTTAGCAGCCATGTCCCACGCTGCAGGAATAGAGGAGTTACCAGATCAGTGGCTGTTTACTGTTAAACTTCACAATGGTCTGTTGTAGAACAGGCTTAAAGGGAGTTCAGAACATGCACTCACTGCATTACAGATCCAGTTTTGTGTCATTTCTGTAAGGAAGGAAAAAAATAGGAATCTTACTTTATACCCATCAAAATTAGCTATTTCTTATTTGAAGAAAATATTATAATCAACATTTAAAAATAAATGAATCCCTTTATAATAATTAAAAAAAGGTATCAGGATCTCTTCCATGATGTCTGGGTTTAAGGTATTGACCATTTGAAAATTAACGTAGGTTGGTAAAACTAGCACGTCACTGTTTTTTGACATGGCATTAAAGCGTATTTGATAAATAGCCGAATTAAGGGCTACAATTAGAGTTGATTAACCAAATATATGTTGGAGTAGTTCTTAGGACGGTAAGATGTCCTGGTTAATTTTTGCTTTGGGTAAAGTGTGATTTACAACTAAAACAACTACTGTCCAACCTTGTTTGTAACCATTTGGGTTCATCAGTATATTATGTATTTTTTTTAATGATACATATATTTGATGCCTATAATTTGTTTGAATGTTTTTATTTTTATCTTTTAAGCCCTACGTCCGGGATACAAGTCAAGATATCCCTGTTTTGTTTTGGGTTTTTTTTTAAAATGCAAAAAAAAAGAGTAAATGTGCTTCCCTTGTAAATTGAAGAAAGAAATAAACAAAAAATATGATAAACTAAGTCAGTATTATCCTTATGTGTGTGGAATAAATTGGTGCATTCATAGTCTTTGGTGCAATGTAAGCCTCAATTAAAACCACAATATTTGTAATAGTTACTCCAGACCAGCAGGAGGTGTTGTTTTAAATCCTCTCTACCACTGGGATGAGTGTTGGATAAAGTCCTCCCCTTTATGGAAACGTGACCATGTTTGTCATTGAAACTTGAAATTCCTGTGCCTGTGTGCCTGTTACCTTTCTCCAGTAACTAATGTTTATTCATTTTTTTATTTTATTTTTTGCGAGTGAGACTGGATAAAAGTAATACTTTCATATGTACTTGATAAAATAGTCTAAAAGTAGTTTAATCTGAAAAAGTTGCAGCATATATTATCGAACTGGCTTTAGCAGAAGTAATTAAATGGATACTTAGTGTAAAGTCAATGATTTTAGTATTTTTGGAAATCCACTTAATTGTCACATTCGATGAATACATACAGATTAATGTCATTAAAATTGACTGAAAGACTGATCAGGTATCCCAAAATGTACTGTGTAGAAAACAGCAGTCAGAACAAGTCTGATCCTTTATCCTTATAAAAGTTTGTACAGTCGAGTGTCATCTGATTAATCTCTGTCCTTGATGAGATGGTTGTCAGATACTCACACTCCTTTTATTCCAGTAAAACTACTAGTCTTGTTCACTTCTGATGTTAGTAAAGGCATTTTAATGACCATTTAAAATGTGTTGTTGATGGAAGAAAAAGTGATTAGCATAATTTATTATAAGGCTTATATACCATTTATTTATACCTTTAATGTCCATAACATGTAGAAACATGAGAAAAAAATGACACTTGATAAATTGTCACTAAATATTGTTAAACAGTTTTGAAAAAGCATTAAAATAGAGAAAAACCAGCACAAAAACTCCAGGTAAATGTTAGTAAATTTAAATTTAAATACAATCAAAATAATTAATTTTACTAAATGTAGCTATATTTTTAACAATGATTTAAAAAAGTTTTCATGTGAAGTTTGTCTATTACATATTTTTGTTTAACATTTTAAAGCTAATTTTAATGAAAATTTAAAAACTATTCACTAACATTATGCGTAACATTGTTGTCTTCAGTTTTTATAAGTATCCACTTTTTTAATTTTAGATTATATTCAACTTAATTGCCATTACACATATACAAGTACAAGGCAATGAAATACAAACATAAGTACACTTCTGCTTGTATTTCATTGCCTTGTACTGTGTCAGCAACTGCAGACACAGTATCTAAATAAGGCAGTACAGTAGACATACAAACAGGCAGATGTAGATGTAATATATAATACATATATCATATTTTGAAGTACTATGGGCATAAAATACACAATATGTATGTATTTTGTCAGTTGACAATTTATATGAAGCTCAAAAATGTCCAATGATACATTTTATCTCTTCTTTGGCAGTAATAAGAAATTCCCCCAGAGTTTTTAATTATGCAGAAATGAAAGGGTTAAAATATGTGATTCTTTAGGAAATTACACAGGTCTATAAGTAAAACGCCTCCAGAATAAAATTCTTGAAATTTTACCAAGTTTGAGTCACTAATAAAGAAAAATTAAGTCAAAACTGCTGGTTGGTTGTAGCTTCCAAGATACAGTCTTGGATCAAAATGTGAAATTCTGAGTTTTTATGAGAAAATGATTTTTACTAAAAAGGAATGTTTGTCTCAGAAGTACTAGATCTACTTCAAAACACTGTCTGAACTTTACAATGCATTCACATTTCAGGTTCTTTCTGGTGGAAAATTTATTAAACGTACGCAAACCATCATGTAATACTAACACTTTATCATATACATTGAAAACATCAGCTAACCAGCACTTTTGTCATTTGATTTCCAATTACTCTTATTAAAGAATGCATTATATAAGCACATTTAATCTCCGAGGTTGATAATTTCCTGAAATATTTTAGACCGGTGAAATTTGGACACAAATGCTGAATTATGTGTTTCTCTCCTTTGTCCACTAGGTGGCAGTCAGACATGTTTTCACGAAATAGAGACACAATGTTAACGTCAATTATCAGACAAAACTTCACTCGTAAACACAACAGCTTTTAATTTTCTCATAGTGTGGATGAAAAAGTTTATTATATTTAAAGTCAACGTGATAAGATGTTAAAGCTACAAATTTCCTGTTAATTTTTCGCCGTTGTTTAAAAAAGTTCTTGCATCTGAAACAGACATTTATCACATTAAATGATGCAGAGACAGATGCAGTAAACGAGTGAACACACACACAAAGCCTGCACAGTCAGATGATCCTGCTTGTATATGCTGAAATGATGTATGACGCTCTTTAACAGACACTATGATGATCTAATGAAATATTCATGTTTATGTGCAGCCTCTTTCAGGTTTCCAGTTTCAACATCGGTTTAATTTGGCTGCAGGTCGGAGGACGGCACCATAATCAGAAACGCAGATTAACCTTGTGAATAGGCCTTTTCTGAACATTGTACTGTGCAAAATGTATCTTTTGGATTTTTAGATCCTGCGCAAAATTAAGGCCAATTTAGACTATGTAATTATCAGCATATATGAATTGTACATTGTATTGTACTAGTTAGTATGAACTGTCATGTGTGGTTATTTGCGCACATTAATGGGACGTATAAAGAAAAATATCCCAAAATACCTTAT